>JAWRVF010000711.1:0-189419 GCA_036785485.1 Physcomitrellopsis africana | reverse complement strand
AAGAATTGCTATCCATTACCTTTGATCTCTAGTCTTCTGGAACAATTTGGACATGCAAAGATCTTTACAAAGATTGATCTAAGGGGAGCTTACAACCTTGTGCAAATCAAAGAAGAAGATGAATGGTAAACAGCTTTTTGTACAAGGTATGGCCATTTTGAGTATAATGTCATGCCATTTGGTCTTATCAATACTCCGGCAGTCTTTCAACACATGATGAATGATATTTTTTGAGAATATCTAGAAGATTTTGTTGTCATCTATTTGGATGATATCTTGATATTTTATTAGAATGAAGAAGAGCATAAGAAGTACGTATGTTTAGTACTCGAAAAACTATGCGAGCGAGGACTCTACGCCAAGTTGGAAAAGTATTTATTTCACCAAACTGAGATGGAGTTTTTAGGATTTGTTGCAACCACAGAAGGCTTGAAGATGGATCCCAAGAAGGTGGAAACAATTGTGTCCTAAGAAGTTCCAAAGACGGTTAGAGACGTACAATATTTTCTTGGCTTTGCTAACTTCTATCGGATCTTTATCAAGAATTATTTTCAAGTTGCTGCTCCACTAACTTGATTAACATGTAAGGATAAGCTCAAATGGGGACCTCTAGCAGAAAAAGCATTTCAAAATCTTAAAATGGCATTTATTACGGCTCCAATCTTGATACATCCAAACTTTTCAAAGGATTTCTATTTGGTAACCAATGCTTCGGATTTTCCTTTAGGAGCAGTACTTTCACAGATGGGCATCAATAATAAGCTTCATTCGGTTGCATTCTATTCACAAAAGTTTTTTGCGGTTGAGATCAACTACGAGATTCATGATAAGGAACTCCTTGCTATAATGGATTCTTTTCAAGAGTGGCATCACTTCCTCAAAGGAGCTGCGCATCCAATGACCGTATATATGGTTCACAAGAATCTGGAGTACTTCATGTCGGCTCGTGCTCTAAATCGTCATCAAGCTCGATGGAATATGTTGCTATCTAGGTTTGACTTCGTTATTATTTATCGACCTCAAAAGCAGCAAGGACTATTTGATGCCTTATCAAGAAGATCATATCTTGCGTCGAAGGTTAGAGAAGCAGTGCTTGATCAATAGTGTACGACATTGTAAAAGCCAGAGCAATTTAGGATTTGTGCTACTGTGGTGCCAATTGATGCTGACTTCCTCAACTAAGTACGTGCTCCGACCATTGAAGATTCAATAGTCCTTGATATTAAGCAGTGTATTAATGATGACAAGTTCAAGGTTGAAGGAGATCTCTTATACTTGTTAAAGTTTAAGAAAGAGTTACTTGGAGTTTAATCATAGTAAGTTTCTAATAGTCAAAAGTCAACTAGGGATTAAGTGGCGGCTAGGGTCTCGACAGGCGGATAGGTTTAAGGTCTTGACAGGCGGCTGGATTTAGGGTCTCGTTAGGCGGCTGGCTTTTAGATGAATGTAGATGAAGCCTATGTACTTTGGATGTGAACTCCACTTATAAGTAAAGGGTGTTGGAAGTGAGAGCTATCTCATTCCGCACTTCTCTTTCTGTGCAACCTTGCTGATGCTAAGTGTTGTGGCTTCTAACTTCTAGTTCTTTAACAGGTTATGGGCCCACTCACATTTGCTTGTGAGTTTTAGAAGTTTTATGAAGTCTTTGTTGTTGTGCGGAATAGGTCTTATGGTGTTTGCTAATGTTAGAGTTTGTATGATCTTAGCTTATGTTATGACAAGAGGAGGTTCTGATTTGTAAGCTTAGAGATCTCTAACATTGCTTTGTGGGTTCTTATCTCCTTGATAGTGAGTTTAAGACCATTGTGAAAGACCTTGATAGTGTCTTTATGTGTTATTGAAACTGTTTCATTAACCTTCTGCATTTCATTAAATAGTGAGTTGAAAGAGTGAAAGAACTTGATTGAGAGGTTCATAAGAGTGCATATACTGATTAGAAGCTTTAGAAGATCACTTAAGAGTGCTTTGAGTGAGAAATCACTCTTTTGTTCACAAGAGGATATTCTGAGTTTCTGCTAGTGCAAATTTGTGATTTTAGATCACATAGGAACTTCTTTTCTCAATATTCTTTGATACACTACTTCTTAGAAATGGCTTCTAGTGAGGGTGAAGGTTTGAGAGTGATTGAGAAGTTTAGAGGTGACAATTTCTATCACTGGAAGGTAAAAATGGAGCTTTTGTTGGCATCTTTGGACCTTTGGGACATTGTAGATGAAAGTGAAGACCCTCCATGCATAGATGCAAGTATTAAGGAGAAGAAGGACTTTAAAAGACGTGAAAAGAAGGCTTTTGGCATGATTGCCACAAATGTGGATGAAGCCAACTTTTCACACATTATCCATTGCAAAGGACCAGCGGAAGCATGGAAGACTCTTTGCAACATTTATGAGAGCAAGAACTTGTCCAACATCCTTTTTACAAGGAGGAAATTCTTCACTTGCAAGATGGAAGAAGGTGAAGACCTTATGGCTCACGTCAACAAGGTAAAGGCTCTTGCAAATCAACTAGCTATTGTTGACAAACCTTTAGAAGATGGTGATATTGTCATGACCTTGCTCATGAGCCTTCCGGAGTCTTATAACTATCTTATAGTAGCATTGGAGTCCATCAAGTTGAAGGAGCTTACAATGGACTATGTGACGGCAAGACTTGCACATGAAGTGACCAAAAGGAAAGAAAAGGAGCATCAAAGTGAAGACTCGGCTCTCTTCTCAAGACAAGGTAAAGGTACCTATTCAAACCAACGTGACAATAGAAGGAGTAACGTGAAAACTTGCTTCATTTGCGGAAAATCAGGTCATTTTGCAAGAAATTGCTACAAGGCCAAGAAAGGAGACAGAGAGAATGCTAACAATGCACATGATGAATTTGGAGGAGATGACTTTGCATTCATGGCAAGTGAAGGCACTTCTATGGCTGCCATGTCTAAGTGGATTATTGATTCAGGTGCTACCAAGCACATGACTCCATACAAGTGTTCTTTTAACACTTATGAAGAAATTCCAGTAACAAATGTTTGGTTAGGAGACAATGGCATGGTACAAGCTGTTGGAATTGGCTCCATTGTGGTGGAGATTGTTGTGAAGAATGAAACCAAGAGGATCAGATTGAAAGAAGTCCTACATGTGCCAAAGATGAAGAAGAATCTTCTTTCGGTGAGCAAACTTGTGTCAAGTGGTTGTAAGGTTCAATTTGATATGAATGGATGTTTTGTGAAGACATTGGATGGAGATAATGTTTTAAAGGGCTTTAGAGATGGCAACCTTTACATTCTCAATTGTAAGAAGGTGAATGGAGTTGAAGTAGCAGCATTTGCTGAATTTCCAAAAGATGAAGACAAGTTTGGAATTTGGCATCGACGCCTTGGTCATTTGAATGCCAAAAGCATGAAGGAGCTCAAATCTATGGTAGTTGGCTTAGATCTTGGTCAATCATACAACAATGCCACGACTCTAGCTTGTGAAGGTTGTATTCAAGGCAAGCAACAAAGGGCCTCATTTCCAAGTGGAGTAGCAACACGAGCAAGTAAGTTGTTGGAGATTGTGCATTCAGATGTTTGTGGACCTATGAAGACACCATCAATTGGAGGAGCAAGGTACTTTGTCACATTTATTGATGATTTTTCAAGAAAGGTGTGGATTTTTATCCTTAAAGCCAAGAGTGAGTGTTTCTCAAGATTTAAGGAGTTTAAGGCACATGTGAAAAGCAATGTGAATGCAAGATCAAGGTATTACGCACAGACAATGGTGGTGAATATTTGTCAAAACATTTTGATGAGTACTTGAAGATTCAAGGTATTGTAAGACAAACGTCTACTCCTTACACTCCACAACAAAATGGAGTTGCTGAAAGAGCAAATCGCACCATTGTGGAGATGGCAAGGAGTATGCTTCATGCTCAAAATCTTGGATATGAATTTTGGGCGGAAGCTGTGGTGAATGCAGTATACACAAGGAATAGGTGCCCTACAAGTGCACTCACATCAATGACTCCACAAGAAGCTTGGAGTGGGAAGAAACCTTGTGTTTCACACATGAGGACATTTGGATGCATTGCTTATGCAAAGATACCAGATTGTATGAGGTCCAAGCTTGAAGCAAAAGGTACAAAATGTGTATTTGTTGGATATTGTGAAGGTACGAAGGCATATAGGCTAATGTGTTTGGATACCAAGAAGATCATCAAAAGTCGTGATGTTGAGTTTATTGAGCATAAGAGTGCTTATGAGCACTTGGAGATGTGTCCAAGTGGGAGTAATGGTGTGTTTGTGGACACATCTTTAAATCTAGCAAAGAAAGAAGAAGAAGATGAAGACAATGAAGATAGTGGAGACATGAATGAAGGTGAAGAGCTAAAGAAGATGGAGAAGAAAGTCTCTTTGATTCCTAAGACCAACAGTGAAGGAAATGAAGATGTTGAAGATGATGATGATGAGGAGTATCAACCTTTGAGTGAGAAAAGACAAAGTTTAAGAAAGAAGAAGCTTGGAAGAGTGGTTGGAGTACATGAAGGTGAATCTTCTTCAAATGAAAGGAGATATCCTATGAGGGAAAGAAGACCACTTGGTGAATGGTGGAAGAACCACATTTTTCCTAAAGTAAGTGAAGAACATGCCAATGTTGCACTCTTTGCTGATCCATTGTCTTTATGTGATGCAATGAAGTCCACTGATGCTATGAAGTGGGAGAAGGCTATGGAAGAAGAATACAAATCTCTCATGGACAATAGAACATGGGAATTGACTCAACTTCCACCAAATCGATCTTCTATTGGTTGTAAGTGGGTATTTAGAACCAAAAGGGATGCAATGGGCAATGTTGTGAGATATAAGGCAAGATTAGTTGCCAAAGGATATTCACAAGTTGCTGGTGTTGATTTCAATGAGACATATGCTCCCGTGGCTAAATTCACCACTATCAGAACCATTGTGGCAATTGGGCAGCAATGGACTTGGAGATGCATCAAATGGATGTGAAGACGGCTTTCTTGAATGGAGAGTTGGAAGAAGACATCTATATGGATCAACCTCAAGGATATGTTGAAGAAGGCAAACAACATCTTGTTTGTAAGTTGAAGAAATCATTGTATGGACTCAAGCAATCACCAAGGGCATGGTACCAACGGATTGATACATTCTTTGTGAATGAAGGATTTGTAAGGAGTGAGGCAGATCATTCCATGTATGTGATGCAATCTCAAGAGTTCCTATTGATTGTAATCCTTTACGTTGATGATTTAATCATCTTGGCTAACAATGTGAAAAAGTTAAATTGGATGAAGGCCATATTAGAAAAAGAATTTGAAATGAGTGATTTGGGAGAACTCCACTATTGCTTAGGAGTGGAGTTCATAAGAGATCGTGAAAACAAGACCATTACAATGAGTCAAAGCAAGTACATTGAAGAAGTGTTGAAACGATTCAACATGAAGGAGTGTAAGCCCATTGGAACACCTTTGGAGGCAAATTTGAAGTTGATGAAGCTCACGGATGAGGAGTTTGTTCAAGTTGAAGGTGAGATGCAAAGTATTCCATACAAGGCAGCAGTTGGCTCTCTTATGTATGCAATGGTGGCCACAAGAGTGGATCTTGCATATGCGGTGAGTGTTGTGAGCCAACACATGTCTAAGGCTGGACCTTTGCATTGGGCAACGGTAAAGAGGATATTGAGGTACTTAAAAGGTACTAAAGACTTCAAATTATGCCTTGGTGGTAACAACATTGATTTGCAAGGTTATTGCGATGCGGATTGGGCTGGAGATGTAAATGATAGAAGATCCACAACGGGATATGTGTTCTTTATTGGAGTGGGAGTCATTTCATGGAATTGCAAGAGACAACCTACCATTGCAAGATCAACCATGGAGGCTGAGTACATGGCAGCAAGTCATTGTGCAATGGAGGCTTGTTGGATAAGGCAACTCTTAGAAGACATTGGATTAGTGCAAACAGAAGCAACTCCAATAATGTGTGACAATCAAGGATGTCTTGCATTTGCCAAGAATCCAAAGCACCATTCAAGAACGAAGCACATTGATATTCAACATCATTTCATACGAGAGAAGATTGAAGATGGTATAATAGATATGAAGTATTGTACTACAAAAGAGATGCTTGCTGATGTGCTTACAAAGGCATTAGTGAAGGATAGACACCACGAGTTGATAAAGGCATTAGGCTTAAAAGCCTTTTGACAATTAGAAAAGTGGGAGTGTTAAAGTTTAAGAAAGAGTTACTTGGAGTTTAACCATAGTAAGTTTCTAATAGTCAAAAGTCAACTAGGGATTAAGTGGCGGCTAGGGTCTCGACAGGCGGGTAGGTTTAAGGTCTTGACAGGCGGCTGGATTTAGGGTCTCGTTAGGCGGCTGGCTTTTAGATGAATGTAGATGAAGCCTATGTACTTTGGATGTGAACTCCACTTATAAGTAAAGGGTGTTGGAAGTGAGAGCTATCTCATTCCGCACTTCTCTTTCTGTGCAACCTTGCTGATGCTAAGTGTTGTAGCTTCTAACTTCTAGTTCTTTAACAATACTTTGAGGAGCAATTTTATATTCCAAAAGAGCTAGTACGACTTCGAGTCCTTCAATCTCGTCATGACCTTCCAGCTGCGCAATATTTTGGATTCAACAAGACCTTGGAACTCATTTCTCAAGATTTCTGGTGGCTTCAAATATGGTAGGATGTGAAAGATTTTGTCCTCTCTTGTGATATTTGTTCAAGATCCAAGAATCCTCAACATCGCCCTTATAGACTTCTACAGCCATTGTCTATTCCGTGTCGTCCATGGTCTTCAATTTCCATGGACTTTATTATAGATCTGCCGCCATCGAATTTATTTGACAGCATCTTTGTTGTAGTGGATTGAATTACTAAGATGGCACATTTTATCCCTTGCAAGAAGACATCATCAAGTGAAGATACAACAAGGCTCTTCTTTGATAATGTGTATCGATATCATGGTCTATCAGATGATATCGTGTCGGATCGAGGAACCCAATTTGTATCAAAGTTTTAAAGATCTTTTTTTAAAATATTGAAGGTGGACATCAAGCTTTCTTCGGCATTCCATCTTCAAACTGCCGGCCAAACAGAAGGGATAAATCAAATTTTGGAACAGTATTTACGATGCAGCATCAACTATCAACAAGATGATTAGACTGCATATCTACCGCTAGCCAAGTTTGCATATAACAACACCCTTCATGGATTGACTCAAAAAACTCCATTCTTTTTCAATTATGGGTACCATCCAAAGCTTGATCTATTGAGTCCATCAGCGAATAACAACCCAGTAGCTGAAGGATTGGTGCAATAGCTATCAAAGCTTCAAACCACATTGAAGTTTCAATTGCAAATTGTCCAAGAGTCTTACAAAGCATCCGCGGATATATTTCGGAATCAATCACCTAATTTCAAGATTGAAGATAAAATATGGTTGCTTCGACAAAATATCAAGACTAAGCGGCCATGTGATAAATTGGACTATCGAAGATTGGAACCATTTGTTATCCAGAAACAGATCAATCCTGTGGAGTACCGCTTAGAATTACCAGCTATTATGAAGGTACACCCTGTCTTTCATATTTCTCTGTTAGAGCCTTATCGGAAATCGTCTTTTCCTGGAAGAGTGCAATGTCCAACACCTAGTATAAAAATTGAAAATAACAAAGAATATGAGGTGGAAAGGATATTAGATTCATGGCGAAGATGGAATAAATTAGATTACTTTGTGCATTGGAGCGGCTACGATATTTATAAACGAACATGGGAACCGGCCGAAAATCTCGCTGATACGTCGTGAAAGGTACGGGAATTCCATCAACGATATTCTAATAAATCAAAAGCTGGCTATTAACAAAGCGTAAAGATGAAGCCTTCTCTGGAAAAATGAATAGAAAAGAGATCCAAGTCTTATAAAAACATAACTAGTTGTATTTTGTAGTATCAAGATATCTAATATCAAGATGTATTTAGATATGGCTAGTGAGAATGTAGATACTATACTAGTGGTACCATCTCAATCGAATAGCTGTCAAGAACATACTTGTTAGAACCTTCTAGAACATTCTAGAAATTTCTTAAAACTCTCTAGAACCTTCCAGAGCCTTCTAAAAGCTTCTTAGTTAGTAGAAGTTACTTGAGAAGCTCCCTAGTTGGTAGAAGCTGCTTGAGAAGCTTCCTAGTTGGTGGAAGTTGTTTGAGAAGCTCCCTAGTTGGAGGAAGCTGCTTGAAAAGCTTCCTAGGTAGGAGTATGTACTGGAGTCGAGGTTGAAGAGTTCTTCAGTCTCAACAACACATCTCTTGGAGCTCTAGCTCACCTCTCTAGTGTTGTTTTTGTACTCACCTAATTAATTTAGTTCCTGCCAGTTCTTCTTGAACTTCTTATTTAGACTTTAAGTCTATATTCTGTATCCGTGACATTAATCCAGTTCCTGCTAGTTCTTCTTGAATTTCTTGTTTAGACTTCAAGTCTATATTTTGTGTCCATGACAATTTGTCAAGACTACTCTCACCTTCGATATCAGAGCTAGTTCCTTCTTGTTGGAGTGTGGAGTACCCCTCTTCTTGAAGGTACACTAGTATTTTAGAGGTTGCAAATTACCCTCCTGTAAACTGATATCTTTTCCGTCATAATATTGTAGTCTTATTCTTCTTTGAGAGAATGGATTACCCCTCTTTTTCAAGGCCTTAAGGCGTTTTAGAGGTTGCGGAGTACCCTCTTTTAAACCAATATTTTCTCCTTATAGAAATAATTACTTCTTTTCTCTTAGAATGGTTGGAGGTCAAGACATTAATATGAATGAAAGTTTGGAGTCCAAGATGGATGCCATTATGAATGCTCTTGCTACATTATCACAGAGAACTACGGTGATGGAAGGAGTCTTTGCAAGACTTCATAATGATGGAGCATCCAGAATAGCACAATCTGGGCTTCATCAGCCTTGAGCTTCTGTACCAAAAGAAGCAGCTTTACCTGTGGTTCAAGGAGAACCATTACTTCCTCAATGAAAGAAACCTCGTATTAGCCTTCCAGACAAGTTTGATGGCACATGCTCTAAGTTTCAAGGTTTCATCAATCAAATCAAGTTAATAACAGCTTTACAACTCGAACGTTATTCAATGGAGGAATCACACGTTGGATTGGTTGGAACTTTGCTTACGGGACAAGCTCTATCGTGGTTTGCTCCTCTATTTGAAAAAAGATTACCGATTTTGAACAACTTTGAGACTTTTTTAGAGGCATTTGCAGAAGCAATTGGCAAGTATGACAAGGCTCGGTGGCCTACAACCAAAATTCGATTGCTACGACAAAGGACTCGCTCTGCATCAGTCTATGCATCGGATTTCAAGCAATTGGTATGCGACATCAACTAGGATGAAGAAGCATTGATGAGTCAATTCTATTGGGGTATAAGGGACGACGTGAAGGATTTGTTGTTATGTCTTCATGATCCAAAAATGCTCAACAAAGCCATTAGCCAAGCTGTAAAGTGCGATAACCACCTATTTCAACGTCGCCAAGACCAACGCTTCAGACAATGTACAAGTCATCACGACGCAATTATATCGGCAAGTAGCCTAAATTCACAAGCGGAGACAAAGGACATGCAAATTGATGCGGTACGTGTCAAATCCCTTATTTTAGAAGAAAAAAAGTAGTGTTGTCGGGTAGAGAGAATTCGCCTTGGGAAAAAGCCGGATTCCTAGTTGCTACTAGAACTAGCAGAGAACATGAGAGGAAGCCATGCAAGTATGTTCTATACTTCCATAATATTTGTTCAAGCTTTCAAGTTATACTTGTATTATACTTGTATAAGTCTTATACAAGTATAAAATTTAAATACTTAAATAATATTTATATAAAATATTTGTACAAATACTTATATAATCCTTGGTATAATACTTATACAAATATTATATATAATACTTATATAATACTTATAAAATACTTGATATAAATATAAGTATATATATACTTGTATAAAAGGTATAAGCAAAGTATGTATGTATTCAAGTATACCTCAAAATACAACCGCATATGAGAAATATAAGTTATACAACAAGCTGAAACTAAATATATCACTAAAAATTCATCCAGAGATCAAATCAAGCGTGCTTATAGCCTATGGAAAGCTAATAATCTATTGTAAAACATATCAAAATTTCACGAATAGATGACTTATCATTTAAAAGTTATGGCTAAAAGAAGTAGGCTCTAAAATTTCCAAGCAAATGCAAAGGCAACAAAGCTCCTCTTCACTTCAGCCTTTGTTGTGATCACTTTCCTTCTCCAAATTGGACATACAATAGCTTTTTAGAAAGCTCACTCCATCATCTAACTTATTCTAAAATTTCGCATGCATGCCTTTCAAACTCCAGATTTTGTAGCTAGCTGATTCTACTCTTCAAACCCTAGCAACAATTTGCCCTTTTTGACACTTCACGGCTCATAAAACTTTCATCAAAGCTCCAAATGTATTGATTTTTGTTTTTGTGGAAAGCTTATACAAGCTACTATAAGCACCAAAAATATCAAAAAGATTGAAGAGACTGTCCGACTTGGGTGGTTGAACAAAGTCTCTGCCCCTCTTCGTCGGGTGGCAGCAAATCCTTTCCTACTCTCAAGCTCACAACTTTTGCTCTCCAACTCCAAATGCTACAAGAGATGTCTTGATAAAAAGCTAGCACAATTTTCTATACTCTCTATAAAATTTCACTAAGAAAAAAATAAAATCAAACTTGCAGTAGCAGCTTGAAGTTTCTGCCCCTCTTCATCGGATGGTAGCAAACTCTACTCTACTAAAATAAGCATAATGTTTTGCTCAAAAGTCCAAAACAAGCAAGTGAGTAGGTTCTAGAATCCTCACAACTTGAAAAATACACCCACCTATTTTCATTACAATTTCTTCTATCTCCTTGGAGCTATCTCTCTCCAAAATTCACCATTCAAAACTACCTCTTCTCAATCTAGCAAGAGGAGTATATCTCTCTTTCTTTCCATATTAGACTATGAGACGCCCACATGGGCAGCCAAATCCTATTGGATGGGCCTTATTCACCCCATGCTCTTCTTTCTTATCCCTCACAAGGTCCATTCTACCTCAAAAGTCAACAAGAAAGGTAAAACAACCTTTATTTTTCTTCTAATTACAAAAGAGTCTATTCTAGGATATAAATAAGGTAGGAACAAAACAAATAGCCATCTTAATTCACTAACTAAGTGGCTATAATAAATCCTCTCCTTATAATATCTTCTAAAATAACCTCTAGCACTCACACATATATTAACAATAGATACAAGATATTTAATATTTTTATACACTGCACGTAAATACAGTATGACAGCGTATGGAAAAAGGTTTGTGCTTTTATTGCAATGGAGAAGGCCATAGAGCTGAAAACTGTCCGAAGAAAAAAAATGGATGCAACATCAAGAATAGAGGTGCGTTTGTTCAGAAAAACGAGGATGCCCAACCACAATAGGAACCGTGCGGCTGGACAAATCAAAACCAGGTTCCTCTCTTTCTACTCAACTTGCCCGTTGTTTTAGAATTCCTTTGTCTTTTGGTCCTCAAAAAATAAAAACCTTAGCCTTATTAGATTTAGAAGCATTTGCTTATTTCTTAAATCAAGAATTTGCTAAGCGTCACAAAATTCCCCTAATACAAAAATTCAAATCTGTTCACGTAGAAGTAATAGATGGACGACCTTTATTATCTGGTAGTGTCACCCATGAATCAAAACCTATAGAAGTGACGTTTAAAGACCACAGTAGTTATATTATTTTCAACATTATTAGCACCCCCTCAAACCCTGTTATTCTTGGTCTTTCTTGGTTGGAAAAATATAATCCATCCATAGATTGGAGGTTGCGGAGGATAACATTTCCCATAAAAGAACCTAAAGACAAGCTTGGAAGAAGACCCCAAATCAAAAAATCCTTGTTCATTGGAGCAAGAACGTTTGTAAGATCATGCAAAGAAAGCACACCATTGATCATTTATGCAGCTCTAACTAATGGAGAGTAGATTTCAAGAGTAGGAATACCGGAACAATACAAGGATTTTCAAGACGTGTTTCAAAAGAGTAATGATGACATGCTATCAGAACATCGACCATATGATTGTGCCATAGAATTGCAAGAAGGAGCACAACCGCGTTTCGGCCCAATCTACAACCTATCGTAGACAGAGTTGGCTGAGTTGTGAAAATACATTGATGAGAACCTAGCCAAGAATTTCATTTGTCATTCAAAATCACCAGCTGGGGCACCAATCTTTTTTGTGAAGAAGAAGGATGGCTCACTATGGATGTGCGTGGACTATCGAGGTCTAAACAAGGTGACAAAGAAGAATCGCTATCCATTACCTTTGATCTCTAGTCTTTTGGAACAACTTGGACATGCAAAGATCTTTACAAAGATTGATCTAAGGAGAGCTTACAACCTTGTACAAATCAAAGAAGGAGACAAATGGAAGACATCTTTTTGTACAAGGTATGGTCATTTTGAATATAATGTCATGCCTTTTCGTCTTACAAATGCTCCGGCAGTTTTCCAACACATAATGAATGATATTTTTTGAGAACATCTAAACAATTTTATTGTCATTTATTTAGATGATATCTTGATAATTTTTGAGAATGAAGAAAATTATAAGAAGCACGTTCGTTTGGTACTCGAAAAACTATGCGAGCCAGGACTCTACGCCAAGTTGGAAAAGTGCTTATTTCACCAAATTGAGATGGAGTTTTTAGAATTTGTTGTGACTACGGAAGGCTTGAAGATGGATCCTAAGAGGGTGGAAGCAATTGTGTCTTGAGAAGTTCCAAAGACGGTTAGAGACGTACAATATTTTCTCGGCTTTACTAACTTCTATCAGATTTTCATCAGAAATTATTCTCAAGTTGCTGCTCTACTCACTCGATTAACATGTAAGGATAAGCTGGAATGGGGATTTCTAGTGGAAAAAAGCATTTCAAAATATTAAAAAAGCATTTACTACGGCTCCAATCTTGGTACATCCAAACTTTTCAAAGGATTTCTATTTGGAAACCGATGCTTCGGATTTTGCTTTAGAAGCCATACTTTCACAGATGGACATCGACAATAAGCTTCATCCAATTGCATTCTATTCACGTAAGTTTTTTGCGGTTGAGATCTACTACAAGATTCATGATAAGGAACTCCTTGCTATAGTGGATTCTTTTCAAGAGTGGCGTTACTTCCTCGAAGGAGCTGCGCATCCAGTGACCGTATATACAGATCATAAGAATCTGGAATATTTCATGTCTGCTCGGATTCTAAACCGTTGTCGTGGTGAGAGTCTTAGCCCTAAGAAACACTGGGTTTTTTTTGCCTCTAGTTTCTTAAGTGCAAGATGAGATTCATAAAGTTCATAAAATTGAAGAATTTACATAAAAACATACTTTATTAATCCTAACATATTCTGCCTTTAGAAAACCGCCCTCAATTTTGTCCATAAATCCTAGGATATCACATCAATTGAAGCAAAATTTGGACACAAGGTACTTAAGGGAGTAAGAAAGCAAACCCCTTAAACCTTTTGATTATAGCTCATGTGGTTAGAGAGAACCATGTTGTCAAAGTAATCCCTCCATGCTGCCTTTGATTCTAGACCCCCTTTGCTTCATACCTTCATTGCTCTTCATTAAAGAAGACCTAAGTGCTGAAATTTAGTAGGCTTATAGCTTGTATCATGTTGTAAACACCTTCCAAATATTGCTCCAAAAGTCTTCTCCAAACTTGAGTTATAGGTTCCATCCTTCTTCTTTAATTTTGCCTTCTAACAACTCTGGATCTGACCACAACATTCCTCATAACTCCTCGAATATAACTCCAATAGCAATCAATTTTTTACACAACTTAATAGACTCATATATCTACAAATCCCAACAAATTTTACTCAAAATACTACTCTGATCACAAAGATATGCTCCCTCAAACTTCACTGATTTGGAGATAGACCCCTGTCACTTTGAAAGAGCATAACATTTTATTTATAAGACTAATGAGTATCAAACTTACACTCATCTCTTCCTTAACTTACATAGATCATGTCTATCAAATTTCACATTCAAATTCGTCTCCTAAATCTCTTTATACCTAAAAAAACCCACACACATGCACTGCCCATACAAACCCTCAATCTTGCCTTTACTCTATTTCTCTTTTCATTCAAACTGGTTACAATTTCACTCATAATTCTTTGCTTAGAGGTCATATTGACTTGAGATTTTGATACAAAGTAGTTAACTCTATAAGGAACAAAAACCCAACAAATTTCGCCACTAAAGTGTAAGTGGTTTCCAAGAACCAAGGCCCGAAATTTAGTAACCCTCTCTGCCCTAGTCTTAAACACCTGCAACTTTCACGACTCATATCTCCCTTGATACTTAATCAAAAGACATGAGAATTGTCTCTATGAGTTCCTTATCTTGTCTACTACAAACCTACAAAAACTCGCACCTAAAATCCTCTCTAAGCTTCTTCTACACACAAAAACGTATACTGCCTATCAAAAAGAAACCCTATCTCTCCAAAAAAACTCTCCTCCTTCTTCTTCACGACCCTTCCTTGTCATCTCCCTCCTGGTCCTCTTTATCCTCTTGGTCAAAAAGACCTCTTAGCCCATGTCTTTTCTACTTCCTCAACTTTTTCCTTTTTACTAACTTGAAGAAATTTCACTTTTCAAGGTAAATTTCCATTGTATCTTCTTACTACTAATTTTCTATCAACCTTTCTTTTAATCTTAATCTTTTTATTTTAATGCATTCTTTTATGTTTTTCACACTATGTTTTGATTTACAACACGACATCGTCGTCAAGCTCGATGGAATATGTCGCTATCTAGATTTGACTTCATTATTACTTATCGGCCTGGAAAGCAATAAGGACTATCCGATGCCTTATCAAAAAGATCATATCTTGCGTTGAAGATTGGAGAAGCAGTGCTTGATCAACAGTGTATAACATTGTTAAAGCCAGAGAAATTCAAGATTTGTGCTGCTGTGGTGCCAATTGATGCTGACTTCCTCAACTGAGTACGTGTTGCGACCATTGAAGATTCAATAGTCCTTGATATTAAGCAGCGTATGAATGATGACAAGTTCAAGGTTAAAGGAGATCTCTTATACTTTGAGGAGCAGCTATATATCCCAAAAGGGCGAGCACGACTTTGAGTCCTTCAATCTCGTCATGACTTTTTAGCTGCGAAACATTTCGGATTCAACAAGACCTTAGAACTCATTTTCCGAGTTTTCTAGTGGCTCCAAATATGGAAGGATGTGAAAGATTTTATCCTCTCTTATGACATCTGTTCAATATCCAAGAACCCTCGGCATCGCCCTTATAGACTTCTACAGCCATTACCTATTCCGTGTCGTCCATGGTCTTCAATTTTCATGGACTTTATTACAGATCTGTTGCCATCGAGTTCATTTGACAGCATCTTTGTTGTAGTGGATTGAGTTACCAAGAAGGCACATTTTATCCCTTGCAAGAAGACATCGTCAAGTGAAGACACAACAAGGCTCTTCTTTGATAATGTATATCGATATCATGGTCTATCAGATGATATCATGTGGGATCAAGGAACCCAATTTGTATCAAAGTTTGGAGATCTTTTTTTAAGATATTGAAGGTGGTCATCAAGCTTTCTTCGGCATTCCATCTTATAACTGCCGGCCAAACGGAAGGGGTGAATCAAATTTTGGAACAGTATTTACGATGCAGCATCAACTATCAATAAGATGATTGGACTTTATATCTACCGCTTGTCAAGTTTGCATATAACAACACCCTTTATGGATCAACTCAAAAAACACCATTTTTTTTCAACTATAGGTACCATCCGAAGCTTGATCTATTGAGTTCGTCAACGAAAGGATTGGTGCAGCAGCTATCAGAGCTTCAAACCACATTGAAGCTTCAATTATAAATTGCCCAAGAGTCTTATAAAGCATCCGCAGATATATTTCGGAATCAGGCACCTAATTTCAAGATTAGAGATAAAATATGGTTGCTTCAACGGAATTTTAAGACCAAGCGGCCATGTGATAAGTTGAACTACCCAAGATTGAGACCATTTGTTATCCAGAAGCAGATCAATCCTTTGGCGTACCACTTAGAATTACCAGTTGCTATGAAGGTACACCCTGTCTTTCATGTTTTTCTGTTAGAGCCTTATCGAGAATCATCTTTTTTTAGAAGAATGCAATGTCCACCACCTAGTATAGAAATTGAAAACAACAAAGAATATGAGGTGGAAAGGATACTAGATTCACGGCAAAGATGGAATAAATTAGAGTACTTTGTACATTGGAGCGGCTATGATATTAATAAACGAACATGGGAACCGGCCAAAAATCTCGCCAATGCGTCGTGAAAGGTACAAGAATTCCATCGATGATATCCTAATAAACCAAAAGCTGGTCATTAACAAAGCGTGAAGATGAAGCCTTCTTTGGAGAAATGAATAGAAAAAGGATCCAAGTCTTATCAAAACATAACTTGTTGTATTTTGTAGTATCAAGATAACTAATATCAAGGTGTATTTAGATATGGCTAGTGAGAATGTAGATACTATATTAGTGGTACCATCTCAACCGAGTAGCTCACGACATCGACCTCAAGATGAAGAATTAGAAGAGCCAAGAAGACGTCGAAGAATACCAAGCAGCAGGTCACTTGTAATTGTCTTTGAAGTTGAACCAACTCATGCAAGTAGTGGTGAAGCGATATTTTCAGGTCGTTTTCACAATGAAGATACAGAAGTTCAGGCATGGTCTTAAGTAGAAGGTATTGGTTATTATCGATGGCTACAAGGGCCCATGAATTATCTGCCTCGTAAACAACAATTGGAATATATTGCAGAGACTATATAACAAATTTTTGATTTCCTACGTTTGTGAATATACATCTCAAATGGCTTCTCGGAGACATCGAAGCTAGAGGAGGAGGTGATGTCAAGGACATACTTATCAAAATCTTTTAGAACATTCTAAAAGGTTCCTAGAATTCTCTAGAATCTTCCACAGCCTTCTAACATCTTTCCAGTTGGTAGAAGTTGCTTGAGAAGCCTCTTAGTTGGTAGAAGTTACTTGAGAAGCTCCTTAGTTGGTGAAAGCTGCTTGAGAAGCTTCCTAGGTAGGAGTATATATTGGAGTTGAGGCTGAAAAGTTCTTCAGTCTCGACAACACATCTCTTGGAGCTCTAGTTGACCTCTTTGGTATTGTTTTTGTATTCATTTAATTAATCCAATTCTTGCTAGTTCTTCTTGAACTTCTTATTTAGACTTTAAGTCTATATTATGTGTCCGTGATATTAATCCAATTCCTGCCAGTTCTTCTTGAACTTCTTGTTTAGACTTCAAGTCTATATTTTGTGTCTGTGACATCACGTCATTTTTGAGTTTTCAATAAAATTGACTCACTAGTGCTTCTTCTCCCTAATTGATATCATAGATAAGTTGTCTTAAATCCAATACGTAAACAGATGCAGAGCGTGATCCTTGACATAGAGAACAAATCTTGGTGGTTGCCCATCAAGCCTTATTATGCTCTCCAAATGCTTCCTCAAATGCTTCTAGAAAGGTCTCAAAATTACTCAAGATAGAAGACTTTTTTTCAAATAAGGGGGCAAACCAAGACAAATCTTGTTCAGTAAGCAATGTCCCTACTAATC
Organism: Physcomitrellopsis africana; assembly: GCA_036785485.1. Classification (NCBI taxonomy): domain Eukaryota; kingdom Viridiplantae; phylum Streptophyta; class Bryopsida; order Funariales; family Funariaceae; genus Physcomitrellopsis; species Physcomitrellopsis africana. The sequence continues at coordinate 171,717 of JAWRVF010000711.1, read as the reverse complement.
CAACTCGCGACTCCTTGGTTGAATAGCGTTTCAATTGCAAGAATGTTACCAATCAAACTTGGTTTATAAAACCACAAAATTTTGATCAGGTACCATCAAACTTCTCTAGGAGACTGACTTGAGGCTCTTTGTATTGCGGTGTAATCAAATTCTCACGTTGAGATGTAGATGGCAGTACTTCACTAGCTACAAGTAGTTGTACTATAGTCTGAGTCCCTCCGACTCTTGTAGCTTTAGGGGGCTTAATAAAATTTCTTTCAATTTCAGCAATTCTAACTGCTAGAGCGTTAAGGGCATTGATGATCGCATCTAACTTTGACTCCAAAGATTCTACCATATTAATATCTTTTCTACTAGCCATGTTAAGTAAAGAAGAAGGAATCAATATTAATCCAAGGGAGGATAATCCGCAATCCTTAGAATGCTCAAGTATCTCTAAGGAGAAGGATAGTCCACTCTCTGCCTCAAAGAACTAAGCTCTGATATTGATAGAAGGTCAGTCTCAACAAATTGTCACGGATACAGAATATAGACTAGAAGATTAAACAAGAAGTTCAAAAAGAACTCGCAATAATTAGGTTAATTAGATGAGTACAAGAACAACATTAGAGAGGTGAGCTAAAGCTCCAAGAGATGTATTGTCGAGACCAAAGAACTCTACAGCCTCGACTCCAATATATATTCCTACCTAGGAAGCTTTTCAAGCAACTTCTATCAACTAGGAAGCTTCTCAAGTAACTTCTATCTATTTGAAAGATGCTAGAAGGTTTTGAAAGATTCTAAAGAGTTTTAGGAATCTTCTAAAATATTCTAGAAGGTTTTGACAAGCATGTCCTTGACACTTGTTGTTTTTTGTGGTAATACATTGAATTGATGCATTATGAGCATTAACTCTCTCATTTGCTCTTGCAATTGTGCCATTATGCTCTTTATTTTAGCAATCTCTGCCATGATAATACAACAAAAAGAAAAAAAATATCTATTCTCACTACAAAATAAAACACTTAAAAATAAAAGAAAAAAAATCTAAGAACAATATTAGTTTAAAATTGGATAATCCACAACTTCTAATATACTTATGTCTTATCAAAAGAAAGAGATAATCCACTCTTAATCAAGAAAAGATAAAGCTTTGATATTATATCTTTATTCTTGTCAATTTATCAAAGACACAAATTAAAACAGATGTATAAATTAGTAAAAACTATGTCAAAAGAAAATAGCAAAATAAAAACAAGGAAGTATATATATTCAAAAAGAAATTAGAATGGTTATTTTCAAAGACTAGAAAATACAAGAGATTCTTAAACTAGACTAGAAGTAAGAAAGGAATTGATAAGAATGAAGAAAGTTTCACTCTTATCTCTATATATATTATCTATCTAAGAACTACATGGCAACATCCTATAGGATCTTCAACAGGTGTCCAATTTGCAAAATACATGTCAAACTTGCAAGACAAATTTCCTACATATATGCCACGTACTTAGCTTATTCCACAAGCTACCAATACATGCGATATGTGGCTAGCTTGTTCTACAAGCTATCAACATGTGTGGCATATGACTAGCTTATCGGCCAAGTTTCTAACCTACCAATTACTTATAGATATGTATAAAGGTGAATCCACATCTATGAAGCTTCTAGGAAGCTTTTGTATAAGATATTATCAACATAATCTACTTTTATCTACTTCTACCTATTTCAATTAACTGGATAATTATTGGAATAAATCTTATGTCCATAACACCATGCTAATTAAATACTTTCCAATATCATTTGATTCAAAATAAAAATCATAATATAACATCTTGATGATATTTAGATAATTTAATCTTGACACGATATAATCTTTTTCTTCAATATTGCTAATTGCATTGTGACTTCAAAATAATATAGATTTTATAATATTTTTACAATCCAATCATGTTGTTGCACAATAAAATAAAAATTTATTGTATCTAATACATCACTTTCAAATTGGTAGATGTAACTTTGTTATTATAAAATATAATTGATAAATTGATAGTTATTTAAATTATTTGATATACTTTTAGCTTTAGTATACAATCTTTTATATAATTATTTTTCATCTTGCTCAACTCCTTTCAAGTTCCATAGATAAAATTGGTTGCACCTTATAACCTCCTAGTTTCTATATAATTTTTTTTTTGTAACATCATAAATCATATCACAAAACCATTTCAATTCCATGAGTATTTCTCTAAATGTCTCTTTATTTTTCATTTGCATAAAAACAACTTTTTACCAATCTCTCAAATAACTTGCTATTACTTTTTTAGCCTTTGCAATAATTTGATATAAATCTTCTAAATATTAGTTGCAAAACATGAACATTTGATCCAACAATGCTTTTGTCTTCTTCCCATCTTTCTTCCATATTGAATAACAAGTTTTTTTATTGCATTGCATTAAAGGGTTCTTCTTTTATATTTTGAATATCCTAAAATCCTAATTCTCAAAATGCTATGTTCAAAGATAGCTCCATATATTCCAATAAATAAATACAATTATATTCACCTGTACATATAAAATAAATTATCCATCAATATACAAAAATAAATATAATATATTCTATATAATTTGTTGTGTCTTGTTATGATCTTTAATTCACATCATTGTGGATGCAAACAAAAGCAAGCGAAAATACCATTAAAAACAATTGTAGTAGAAATATATTTTTTAATTTTTAATATTTTATATTCTTTTTTTATTTTACTATATGCTTTACATTTTTTTCTATTATTTTTCTTTTTTCATTGCTTATCCACAATCACAAAATCAGAATCAAGAAATAGTTAAGAGCCAACTTGATGTTAAGTAAGTAACACAAACACATGAATTCAGTGTGAACAAAAACTGATATTATTTCAGATTAATCTAATCTGCAATATGACTACGGTCTTTATTGAACCAGTTCCAAAAAAAACTAGATTGTTAAGATTATGTAGTGTAAACAAGGCAGCCAGAGGATTCATGCAACAAAGGAAAGTAGGATACTCACGCCTTTGTCCATGTTACCAGCTCGAAGACCTTCCTTCCTTCATTAAAACCCGTTCTCCTCGATGCTCCGCTTATTCCGATCCTTGGCTTGTTGCAACCAGAAATCACGCTGTTTCAGCACCACCAAACCTCATTGATCATTGAGCATTTCTTAAACTGGAAAGTTTGGTAACCAAACTGCCGAGCCAGTGGACCACTCGTCACTTGTACTGTTGACAGAGATCCGTCCTGATTTCAATATCAATGGTTCTTGCCTCGTCGGAAAATAATTATAATAAAATTTATACTTTTCATTTTATAACTTAAAACATGGATGTTTTTGGGCAATTAGAATTGGTACCAAAAGAGTTGGGGAACTTATATTTTTATATGAAGTGTATTTTAACAATTTTATCAACTTCGTAGACATAGATTCAATGGTTGATAGATGAAAAGAATTTTAAAACATATATTTTGTAAGATATAAGAATTTAAAAGATATCTTTTTTGAATTGAACATATTACATCAAAAAAATTATTATGTTTTAAAATTTTAAGGATTTTAGGAATTGATATTGTTGCATAGATGTGAATCATGTGCTAAAATATAAAAGATATTGAGCTATTGGAGGTATGCTCTAATGATAATCAAATCTTATTTATCTTAAACTGATTTCTTTTAAAAAATTTATTAGATTAAATATTACATATTTTTGATTTTGGAGCATAAAAAAAGTATTATATAATAAGATCAAAATTTTGCCATTCTAAATATATTTTTGATAGAATTTTTTTAATATTTATTAACATATAAATATTTTTCATTGAACAGATAAAAGTTTTCTTGTAGTCATATTTATTTATATATTTAATAGAATTTTATAAAAAAAAAGCCCTTTTAATCTTATTCAACTTCATGGGATATATGTTGATTTATAGACAAAAAAAGATTAGATTATTTATCATCTAATTCAACCATAGTTATTATACAATATTAAAGTTTCAAAAAAAAAAACATCCAAGCATAACACAAAGTCTTCAAAATTTTTTATAAGATCATAATGAAAAAATAAAATATCTTTTAATGGTTCTAAATATTCAAGATTTTTATTTATTTTTGTTCTTGTCTTTAGATTACTCTAAGCTATATTATATATTTATTTTATATTTCTAAATTAATTTTAAAAATCAATCTAAATTCTTAATTACCAAGATTATAACCATAGTATAATAATTATACTTATATGTTATTTCTATAATATTATATTTAAATTAGATTGATTTAAAAAATTTAAGAAACAAAATAAACTTAAAAATATCAAATATATGTCAAGGACATACTTATTAGAATCTTCTAGAATATTCTAGAAATTTTCTAGAATTCTCTAGAACCTTTCAGAGCCTTTTGATCTCTTCCTAGTTAGTAGAAGTTGCTAGAGAAGCTTCTTAGTTAGTAGGAGTTACTTGAGAAGCTCCCTAGTTGGTGGAAGCTGCTTGAGAAGCTTCCTAATTGGTAGAAGTTGCTTGAGAAGCTCCCTAGTTGGAAGAAGCTGCTTGAGAAACTTCCTAGATAGGAGTATATATTGAAATCAAGGCTAAAGAGTTCTTCAATCTTCACAACACATCTCTTGGAGCTCTAACTCACCTCTCTGGTGTTGTTTTTGTACTCATCTGATTAATCCAGTTCCTGCCAGTTCTTCTTGAACTTCTTATTTAGACTTCAAGTCTATATTTTGTGTCCATGACAATTTGTCGAGACTACTCTCACCTTTGATATCAGAGCTAGTTCCTTCTTGTTGGAGTGTGGATTATCCCTCTTCTTGAAGGTACACTAGTATTTTAGAGGTTGCGGATTATCCTCCTCTAAACTGATATCTTTTTTTGTCATAATATTGGAGTCTTATTCTTCTTGGAGAGAATGGATTACCCCTCTTTTTCAAGGTCTTAAGGCGTTTTAGAGGTTGCGGAATACCCTCTTCTAAACCAATATTTCCTCCTTATAGAAACAATTACTTCTTTTCTCTTAGAATGGTTGGAGGTCAAGACATTAATATGAGTGAAAGTTTGGAGTCCAAGATGGATGCCATTATGAATGCTCTTGCTATATTATCATAGAAAACTACGGTGATGGAAGGAGTCTTTGCAAGACTTCATAATGATGGAACATCCGAAATAGCACAATCTGGGCTTCATCAGCCTCAAGCTTCTATACCAGAAGAAACAGCTTTACTTGTCGTTCAAAGAGAACCATTACTTCCACAACGAAAGAAACCTCGAATTAGCCTTCTAAACAAGTTTGATGGCACATGCTCTAATTTTCGAGGTTTCATCAATCAAATCAAGTTAATAATAGCTTTACAATCCGAACGTTATCCAATGGAGACCTCACGACGGACGGCGAATTCTCCAGCTTCGAAATGCTGCTCTACGGTTCTCTATTTGAAAGCGACCATTTTGAACAACTTTGAGACTTTAGGATGAAAGAGAAGTGATTTACAGCATTTATTAAGGTTTCTACATTTACAACCAAAATTGATTGTTACGACAGCGACTCGTCAAGACGTATTTTACGAGATCGTATTTCAAAGAATTGGAAAGCGACATCAACTAGGATGAAGGCTTACTGATTTAATAATCTCTATTGGGTGTCTAAGCGACGACGCTAAAGATTCATTTCTACGCTTCGATCCACCTATCACTTAACAGTTTATTACCTGTCAGAAGCGATAACTCCATTTCAACGCTGCTAAGATCAACGCTTCGCATAATGTACAAGTCATCACGACGCAATTATATCAACAAGTAGGCTAAATTCACAAGCGGAGATAGAGGACATGCAAATTGATGCGATACATGTCAAATCCCTTACTTCAGAAGAAAAGAAGCAACGTATGAAGAAAGGTTTGTGCTTTTATTGCGATGGAGAAGGCCATAGAGCTGAAAACTGTCCGAAGAAAAAAAATGGATGCAACATCAAGAATAGAGATGCGTTTGTTCAGAAAAACGAGGATGCCCAACCACAATAGGAACCGTACAGCTGGACAAATCAAAACCAGGTTCTTGCCCGTTGTTTTACAATTCTTTTGTCTTTTGGTCCTCAAAAAATAAAAACCTTAGCCTTATTAGATTTAGAAGCATTTGCTTATTTCTTAAATCAAGAATTTGCTAAGCGTCACAAAATTCCCCTAATACAAAAATTCAAATCTGTTCACGTAGAAGTAATAGATGGACAACCTTTATTATCTGGTAGTGTCACCTATGAATCAAAACCTATAGAAGTGACGTTTAAAGACCACAATAGTTATATTATTTTCAACATTATTAGTACCCCGTCAAATCCTATTATTTTTGGTCTTTCTTGGTTGGAAAAATATAATCCATCCATAGATTGGAGGTTGCGGAGGATAACATTTCCCATAGAAGAACCTAAAGACAAGCCTGGAAGAAGACCCCAAATCAAAAAATCCTTGTTCATTGGAGCAAGAACGTTTGTAAGATCATGCAAAGAAAGCACACCATTGATCATTTATGCGGCTCCAACTAATAGAGAGCAGATTTCAACAGCAGGAATACCGGAACAATACAAGGATTTTCAAGACGTGTTTCAAAAGAGTAATGATGACATGCTATCAGAACATCGACCATAAGGATCAGCGCCATAGAATTGCAAGCAGCGAATACAACCGCTGCTTTCGCCCACCCAACCTTATCGCATATATGCATTGAGCTTATGGAAATACATTCACTTATTTCTATTGCCTAACTTCATTTGTCATTCAAAGTTGCGAGCTGGGGCACCAATCTTATTTATGAAGAAGAAAGATGGCTCACTACGGATGTGCGTGGACTATCGAGGTCTCAACAAGGTGACAAAGAAGAATCGCTATCCATTACCTTTGATCTCTAGTCTTCTGGAACAACTTAGACTTGCAAAGATCTTTATAAAGATTGATTTAAGGAGAGCTTACAACCTTGAACAAATCAAAGAAGGAGACGAATGGAAGACAGCTTTTCATACAAGGTATGGTCATTTTGAATATAATATCATGCCATTTGGTCTTATCAATGCTCCGGCGGTTTTTCAACACATGATGAACGATATTTTTTGAGAATATCTAGACGATTTTGTTGTCATTTATCTGGATGATATCTTGATATTTTCTGAGAATGAAGAAAAGCATGAGAAGCACGTTCGTTTGGTACTCGAAAAACTACGCGAGCGAGGACTCTATGCCAAGTTGGAGAAGTGCTTATTTCACCAAATTGAGATGGAGTTTTTAGGATTTGTTGCGACTACGGAAGGCTTGAAGATGGATCCCAAGAAGGTGGAAGCAATTGTGTCTTGGGAAGTTCTAAAGACGGTTAGAGACATATAATGTTTTCTCAACTTTGCTAACTTCTATTGGATCTTCATCAAGAATTATTCTCAAGTTGCTGCTCCACTCACTCGATTAACATGTAAGGATAAGTTGGAATGGGGACCTTTAGTGGAAAAAGTATTTCAAAATAATAAAACGGCATTTACTACAGCTCGAATCTTCGTACACCCAAACCTTAGCAAAGGCTTTCTATTTGGAAACCAATGCTTCGGATTTTGCTTTAGGAGCTGTACTTTCACAGATGGGCATCGACAATAAGCTTCATCTGGTTACATTCTATTCATGGTGTCGTGTGGCAGCACGTTTATACAGTGAAAGGTATAGATAAGAACAATTTATATTTAATATTTGATTATCTTAGTTCAATAAGAACTTAAGATACTTAAGTAAAGGATTATGGAAGCCTCTTAGATTATTTTCTTGTTTTAATAGCTAACAGATTAAAGTTAATTGTTAAAGCTTTCTTCTAGGCTATACAAACTATTTTATTGATTTTGAAAAGCCATAAGTTAATTAGAATAGGATAGAAAAGAAAAATAGTTATTATGGTTGATATTAGGATTAAGTTGAAAATAGGATTTAACTTAAAAATCCTTAAATTTAGTTGAATTGATACCCAAGGAAAGACCGGATATGAGACAGGGTCGAAATCAAACCTCTAGGGACAAAAACGACTGCCAAAGGCAAGGAATGGGGACATTTGAAGATCGGCAATTAGAATTGGATAGCTAGCTTAAAAGGAGTTCCAAAGGCATTTAGCTTGCAACCATAGGATTTTGGAGGACTTAACAATCGCTATTCAAAGTCAGGATTTGTATTGGTGATTTGGATTTTTATATAAGACAATAATGGCTTGCATTGTTGGGTGATTCGTAAAATCTGTAAAGCATCTATAGTTCAAAATTTGATGTTATTTGGATTGCTGGATGTGATAAGTGTATAAAAAGTTTTGTCTTTATTTGGTAATGCAATCAAGAGATATTTGAGTTTTGATACAAAGGGTTATTGGAAGTTGGCAGTTTAGGGTTGGATAGGATTTCTATGATAACTAAAGATCCACTAATTGGATCAATGTAATTTTTGGTATGCTGATAGAAGACTTATAGGTTGAGCTACACACTAAATTTGAGCTGAAGTTAACGATAAAAGAAGGAGAAATCACCACTAGAATTTCTGCATCAATCTTCAAGTTGGCAGCCGAGCGTCATCAGTGTGCTTTTTGGGCGTTTTCTTGCAATTTGTAAGTTGGATTGGACTAAGTTTTTTTGAGCATGTAAAAGGCTTATACTAGCATGTGTGTGCAAAATTTCACACTAAATGGACGGTTCGATTAAAAATTATAGCTTATTGAAGCTCACTAATTAGGATTAGGATTTATAAATAAAAATAAAAATTGCTTAATTATAAAGGAAATAAGGTAATTGGGGTATATAAAAGATTGATTTTACTAAGAGAAGTGTTTTTAAACACTTTTTAATTGAAGCTCGAATTATATTCCTTATATATGGATGAAACCTATTAGGATTTCTTGAGTATTTGCAAATAGTACTTTACCTTCTACAGCCAAGTACCCGGTGCATTCTTAACCGAGACAGCACGTAATACGACATATGTGGTGAACCCGACGTAAAAGTTTGGGGTGGATGGTATTGGCTTTTATTGTGGTTATTTGGAATTAATGGCACAAGAAAACAAAAAGGTGGATTTTGGAGCTATTGATGGAGCTTTGGGTGGAGCTTCAAGTGGATCTTCTAGTGGAGCTTTTTCTGGTGGACAAGGTATGTATCTAGACCCAAACATTGCAAATATGTTTCAAGCTTTTACATTAATTATGCAACGACAACAAGAGAAGGATCGAAAGGAGGCTTTGGCAATCAAAGCATTACAAGCAGTGGTTAGCAAGGTTGACCAGTTTGATGGAAAGAACATATTTAAGTATTTGAGGTATTATATGCGGGAAATGGAATTGAATCGAGTCTCTGAAAGGGACATGATTTTATTATTTGGACTTGCTACAATACTAGAGATAAGAAAATATGTGAAATCAGTTACAGAGCAATTTGGAAGCTCTTGGGAGGAATTCTCTCATGCGTTGAGAAATGAGTATTTCTTAGAAGACTCTGATCGAGTCACTAAGAAATCATTTTTGGAATGGATTGAGCATCCTAACAAGAAATTGCAAGCTATTGAATTATTAAGGTAGTTTGAAAGACAGTATTCTCGATTATCAAAAATAGAAAAGGTAACTTTGGAACCAAAGAAGGTTGAGTTATTTCTTCAAGCAGTAGATGGAGAATTACAAGAAAGGTTGGAGATTTCTCTTGAAGATATAGAAGAAGATGAAGGATTAACAACAAATTGGAGGACGGTCGAGGATGCAATAGGATTGTTGGCAAAAAAGGAAAAGTGGCGTTAAAGGATACTAGTGATATTCCCCAAACCAACTTTGGTAAGAGAGGTATGAAAGCATTGGTTAAGGATTATTTGGCAGCAAATGGGATTGCAGTAATGAAAATTGCAAGTTATGGTACTAGAGTGGATGATAATGCTAAGCAAGAATTTTTTGGAAATATTGAACCAAGTGGGGTTTGATCTTCTGCCATTTCTACAATGCATAAGAAGAAGATGCCACGAGAAGCTTTATTAAGAACTGGTGCAATAATTCGTAGAACTATAGGTTGGGAGGATCCTGTAGAGGTTTTATCAGTACATGCCTATATTGCTAAAAATCAAGATGAAGCCTTGATAGAAGAAAAGAGAAGACAAGATTCTAAGGATACAAGAGAAGAAAATTCTTCAAAAAGACAGACTCGGGGAGATAAGGCTCGTGAGATGGCATCACAAGAATTACCAACAAAGGATGCTTCGATATCTTCAAAAGAAAAATCAAAGGACTTAGGAGAAAAAGGTAAGTCAACGGCTTACAAACTTCTCTTTGATATTGAAGCAGCAACAGATTTAAAGGAGGGGCTTGAAGAACGTATCTTTAATGCTAAAGTTGAATTCACATTGAAAAAAATATTGGATATTGCAAAGAAAGAATTCCATGATGTCATTATTGACAGTATTAAGCAAAAGATGCAATTAATGGGTGAATCTGGATCAAATCATGCTATTGATGCGCACATATGTGAGGATGAAGAAGATGAAATTGACAATTGTTATAAACAATCAACAAATAGAGGAAGGAGTTATAATCAAAAAGCACGTTTTGATGATCCAAGTGATAAGGAGAAAGAAATTTCGAGTCATTATACTCAAAAGCATTGGGCTAGAGCAACTACAGAGGCATAAGTAAAGATCGGAGATATGGATGAGCCAGTTGTTGCCTTGATTGACCATGGTTCAGAAATAAATCTTATGTTTAAGGATCTTTACATGAAACAGAAGTGGCCAATTGATATGGAGCATGGATGGATAATACAGGCAGCTAATAATACACGAGGTGAGTTGTATGGTGCTTATCCAGATATGAAGGTTTGGATTGGTGATGTTGCAATGGAACAAAATTTCTTTATTCAAGATGCAACAACTTATCCTCTTATATTAGGACAACCGTACATTATTGCGACTTGAATGGAAACAAAAGTCCTTGATGATGGATCAGCTTATGCACGGATTTGTAGTGAAGATGGAAAAAAGGCAGTACAATTTTTGACTGTTCCTCCAAATTATGAATGTAATCGAGACAAATTGAGAGAGAAACCATTGCCAAGAGTCATTGAAGAATTTACAGACTTTTGACGAGTACCACTATAAAGCGAGATTATGGAGGTATAAAAGGGGAGGTACTCTCGCAAGATATATGTACCTTTGATGCAGGATTTATTTGTATTTTTGAAAATGGGAGTATTATGTGTAAGAAGATTGAAGATTTAAAAATAAATGAGAAAAAAAGATTATGTGCTGTTGAAAGAGAATTATATGGATTAAAAATATTAGAAGATGATGAAAAGATTATTGGTATTTATGAAGAAAATGGATTGGAATTTCCTTTAGAACTGATTACAGCTATTGGATTAGGTGATGATGATAAAATTATATAGATTCATTCGAAAGAAGTTTATGATATGATTGAATCTTTTCAAATGCCAAAGTTATGGTTGAAACAAAATACAAGACAGTAGATAAGAAGGTAAAACCCGTTGCTCAGCCTTTGCCAAAAGATTGTAAAGAATAGATAGAAGGAGCTTCAAGAGAAAAGATCTTGAGGGATCCAAGAAATATTGGACATAAGTTTATTGAAGAAACTTTTGAAGAATTAAAGATTGGTTCTGATGGTTCCTTGTTGCCAGAGGAAATTCTATTCTTCAAAGAAATGCTAGCAAAACGAGGTAAATCATTTGCCTTTGAATCTCATAAAATTGGGTGTGTGGATCCAAATGTTGTAACTCCTATGGTTATTTTCACTATACCACATGTACTTTGGAATTTGAGACCAATTCCAGTGCCAAGGGCACATTTACCAAATTTGATAGAATTATTAAAAGAAAAGATGAAGATGAAGATTTTGGAGCCTTCTTTTGCACCATATTCTAGCCGATGGTTTATAGTGCTTAAGAAAAATGGATCATTACGATTTATTCAAGATATGCAGCCAGTAAATGCAGTGACTATCAGAAATGCAGGAATTGGACCGATAGTAGATGAATTTGCTGAAGCATTTGCAGGAAGGGCAATTTATTCAATGGGTGACGTGTATTCCGGCTATGACCAATTTCAACTAGCAAAAGAAAGTAGAAACATGACAACAATGAGAAATCCACATGAATTGGTTAAAATGTGTACTCTTCCTCAAGGTGTTTTAAATTCAGTTGCGCATATGATGAGCGGGATGAATAAGGTATTGAGGGATTTTATTCCTGAGAAGATTATGCCTTTTTTAGATGATGTTCCTATTAAAGGGTGCAAAGAAGAAGACAAGGATGAAACTTTAAATAAAAGGGGGTGTCGCAAGTATGTTGTCAATCATATACAAGATTGTGAAAAGATATTGACTCGGCTTGAAGAAGTTCATCTTACATTATCAGATATAAAATCTATATTTGGAGTACAAGAAGTTGTAATTGTTGGACATTTATGTGGATTTTATGGAAGAAAACCAGATCCAGCCAAAGTTGATGCAATTAGAAGAATAAAAGAAGATTGCAATTCTTTAACAGAGGTGCGTAGGTTTTTGGGTGCATGTGTGTTTTATCGTATTTGGATTCCTCACTATGCTCATATAGCGGATCCATTGTATGAATTTTTACGCAAAGGTTATCATATTAAATGGGAAGAAAAGCATATCAAAGCAATGCAGATATTGAAGGAATTATTAATATCACCTCCAATATTGAGAAAAATTGATTATAAGTGCAATAGACAAGTGATTCTTACAGTGGATACTAGTCCAATTGCCATTGGGTGGGCAGTGGGTCAAGATGATTCAAATGGACATAGATTTGCAGTTCGATTTGGAGCTAAGGTTTTAAGTGCATGCCAACATGCATATTCCCAAGTGAAAAGGGAATTATGGGGAGTTGTTTCAGCTATGAAAGCTGAAAGGGATTATTTAATTGGGACAACAGTAGTGGTGGAAACAGATTGTTTGCCTTTGCTTGGAATAATTACTAATTGCACAACTCTAGACATTGCAATGTTAAGATGGATTGCTTATATCAAGTCATTAAATCCGGAATTTAAGCATGTTGTGGGAAAGGACAATTCCATAGCAGATATGTTATCTCAAGCAAGATATAATGGAGAAGATGAAATGATAGAGGATATTGATGATGTGGGTACTAAATTTTATTCAGTTTCACAATTGAACAAGGAAAATAAGCAATTTATGAAGAAAACCATGAAGGAGATTTATTGGATATTGGATATTATTTGAGCATGTTGTCGTGGTGAGAGTCTTAGCCCTAAGAAACACTGGGTCTTTTTTGCCTCTCGTTTCTTAAGTGCAAGATGAGATTCATAAAGTTCATAAAATTGAAGAATTTACATAAAAACATACTTTATTAACCCTAACATATTCTGCCTTTAGAAAACCGCCCTCAAATTTGCCCATAAATCCTAGGATATCACATCAATTGAAGCAAAATTTGGACACAAGGTACTTAAGGGAGTAAGAAAGCAAACCCCATAAACCTTTTGATTATAGCTCATGTGGTTAGAGAGAACCATGTTGTCAAAGTAATCCCTCCATGCTGCCTTTGATTCTAGACCCCCTTTGCTTCATACCTTCATTGCTCTTCATTAAAGAAGACCTAAGTGCTGAAATTTAGTAGGCTTATAGCTTGTATCATGTTGTAAACACCTTCCAAATATTGCTCCAAAAGTCTTCTCCAAACTTGAGTTATAGGTTCCATCCTTCTTCTTTAATTTTGCCTTCTAACAACTCTAGATCTGACCACAACATTCCTCATTACTCCTCGAATATAACTTCAATAGCAATCAATTTTTTACACAACTTAATAGACTCATATATCTACAAATCCCAACAAATTGTACTCAAAATACTACTCTAATCACAAAGTTATGCTCTCTCAAACTTCACTGATTTGGAGATAGACCCCTGTCACTTTGAAAGAGCATAACATTTTATTTATAAGACTAATGAGTATCAAACTTACACTCATCTCTTCCTTAACTTACATAGATCATGTCTAGAAAATTTCACACTCAGATTCGTCTCTTAACTCCCTTTATACCCAAAAAATACCCACGTACATGCACTGCCTATACAAACCCTCAACCCTACCTTCACTCTATTTCTTTTTTCATTCAAACTGGTTACAATTTCACTCATAATTCTTTGCTCAGAGGTCATATTGACTTGAGATTTTAACATAAAGTAGTTAACTCTATAAGGAACAAAAACCCAACAAATTTCGCCACTAAAGTGTAAGTGGTTTCCAAGAACCAAGCCCCGAAATTTTGTAACCCTCTCTGCCCTAGTCTTAAACACCTGCAACTTTCACGACTCATATCTCCCTTGATACTTAATCAAAAGACATGAAAATTGTCTCTATGAATTTCTTATCTTGTCTACTACAAACCTACAAAAACTCGCACTTAAAATCCTCTCTAAGCTTCCTCTATGCACAAAAACATATACCGCCTATCAAAAAAATCCTATGCCTTTCAAAAAAAACTCTCCTCCTTCTTCTTCACGACCCTTCCTTGTCATCTTCCTCCTGGTCTTCCTTATCCTCTTGGTCAAAAAGACCTCTTAGCCCATGTCTTTTCCACTTCCTCAACCTTTTTCTTTTTACTAACTTGAAGAAATTTCACTTTTCAAGGTAAATTTCCATTGTATCTTCTTATTACTAATTTTCTATCAACCTTTCTTTTAATCTTAATCTTTTTATTTTAATACATTCTTTTATGTTTTTCACACTATTTTTTGATTTACAACACGACAACGTTAACTAAGCATGATAATTGGTCAGTTATAGAAATTTAAACAGATTAGGAGAAAAGCATACAAGTTCATATTACAAGGGGGATTTCTATGAAAGAGGCCAAAATCAAACATTGGTATGCCACAACGAGTAGTAGGTATCAAAGAAGTTCAACAAGAATTACTCAAGGAATTTCATGATAGTTTATAGGCAGGGCATAGAAGAATTTGGGCTACTTTTGCTAAGTTGAAGGAGCGATATTGGTGGAAGAATATGTATCGAGATGTAACTTCATTTGTAGAATCTTGTGTGGCTTGTCAAATGTATTTGAATATACGACATCGAGATGGATTGCATCCAACATATCTTTTGGATATTCATTTTAAATGGGTTGTAGATTTGGTTATTATGCCAATGGAACTATGGCAAATGAGGTATTTAATTTTGGCTCGTGAGGATTTATCAAACCAAGTGGAAGGCAGGGCTTTAAGGACAAAGTCTATAGAAGGAATTTGCAGGTTTTTACTTGAGGATGTTATTTGCCGCTACGGATGTGTGGGAAAGATCACTGCAAATCATGGAGAATTAAATGCACACGAAGCTCGTGAATTCTTCAAGAGATGTGGAGTTAAATTATCATTAATCACGGCTTATAATCCAGAAGAGAATGCAAAGAGTGAACGTGGACATCCACCAATTGTAAAAGCCTTGGTTAAAGCTTGCAATGGAAGAGTGAGAGAATGGCCTCAACTTCTACCTTATGCATTATGGGTTGATCGAACAACACATAGTTCGGTGACAGGATATATGCCAGTGGAACTCATGACAAGTCAAAAACCTATTATGCCAATTGAAGAACAAGTGCCAACTTGGAGTGTACTACCTTAGAAAGATGGACTAACAAGAGAAGAGTTATTGGCTATTAGAATTCGACAGCTTGAACAAAGATCAGAAGATGTGGAACTAGCATTAAAACAGTTGCAAAAGGCAAGGCTAAAGAACAAGGCTTGGTTTGATAAACAACATCGATTGAGGCCTAAAGCAATTGAAGAAGGTGATTGGGTACTTGTTTATGACAACAGTTTGGATAACCAGCATAGTACCTTACGGAAATTTTTAAAATATTGGTTTGGACCCTATGTAGTGGTAATAGTTCAAGACAATGCCACATATTTATTGAAGGAATTAGATGGTACAAGGTTGAAGATACCTATTGCCGAGAAGCGAGTAAAAGTTTTCAAAAGACAAGATGGAGAAATAAACGTGGAAGATCATATTGAAGACATCAATGCCTTGGAAGAAGACAATAATATTGAAATGGATGATGAAGAAGAACTTGGTGCAGAAAATGAAGAGATGGTATGATGCCAACTATGACATATGCTTCATTGGCACATACCGGAGGATGCGCAGATTCAGAGGGGGTGGATGTTATGTTGCAGCATGTTTATATAGCGAAAGGTATAGATAAGAACAATTTATATTTAATATTTGATTATCTTAGTTCAATAGGAACTTAAGATACTTAAGTAAAGGATTATGGAAGCCTCTTAGATTATTTTCTTGTTTTAATAGCTAACAGATTAAAGTTAATTGTTAAAGCTTTCTTCTAGGCTATACAAACTATTTTATTGATTTTGAAAAGCCATAAGTTAATTAGAATAGGATAGAAAAGAAAAATAGTTATTATGGTTGATATTAGGATTAAGTTGAAAATAGGATTTAACTTAAAAATCCTTAAATTTAGTTGAATTGATACCCAAGGAAAGACCGGATATGAGACAGGGTCGAAATCAAACCTCTAGGGACAAAAACGACTGCCAAAGGCAAGGAATGGGGACATTTGAAGATCGGCAATTAGAATTGGATAGCTAGCTTAAAAGGAGTTCCAAAGGCATTTAGCTTGCAACCATAGGATTTTGGAGGACTTAACAATCGCTATTCAAAGTCAGGATTTGTATTGGTGATTTGGGTTTTTATATAAGACAATGATGGCTTGCATTGTTGGGTGATTCGTAAAATCTGTAAAGCATCTATAGTTCAAAATTTGATATTATTTGGATTGCTGGATGTGATAAGTGTATAAAAAGTTTTGTCTTTATTTGGTAATGCAATCAAGAGATATTTGAGTTTTGATACAAAGGGTTATTGGAAGTTGGCAGTTTAGGGTTGGATAGGATTTCTATGATAACTAAAGATCCACTAATTGGATCAATGTAATTTTTGGTATGCTGATAGAAGACTTATAGGTTGAGCTACACACTAAATTTGAGCTGAAGTTAACGATAAAAGAAGGAGAAATCACCACTAGAATTTCTGCATCAATCTTCAAGTTGGCAGCCGAGCGTCATCAGTGTGCTTTTTGGGCGTTTTCTTGCAATTTGTAAGTTGGATTGGACTAAGTTTTTTTGAGCATGTAAAAGGCTTATACTAGCATGTGTGTGCAAAATTTCACACTAAATGGACGGTTCGATTAAAAATTATAGCTTATTGAAGCTCACTAATTAGGGTTAGGATTTATAAATAAAAATAAAAATTGCTTAATTATAAAGGAAATAAGGTAATTGGGGTATATAAAAGATTGATTTTACTAAGAGAAGTGTTTTTAAACACTTTTTAATTGAAGCTCGAATTATATTCCTTATATATGGATGAAACCTATTAGGATTTCTTGAGTATTTGCAAATAGTACTTTACCTTCTACAGCCAAGTGCCCGGTGCATTCTTAACCGAGACAACATGTAATACGACAACGGAAGTTTTTTGCGATTGAGATCAACTACGAGATCCATGATAAAGAATTCTATACTATAGTAGATTCTTTTCAAGAGTGGCCTCACTTCCTCGAAGGAACTGCGCATCCGGTGACCGTATATACGAATCATAAGAATCTAGAATATTTCATGTCTGCTCGGGTTCTAAACCATCCTCAAGCTCGATGGAATATGTCGCTATCTAGATTTCACTTCGTTATTACTTATCGGCTTTGATAGCAGCAAGGACTATCCGATGCCTTATCAAAAAGATCATATCTTGTGTCGAAGATTAGAGAAGCAGCGCTTGATCAACAGTATATGACATTGTTAAAGTCAGAGCAATTCAGGATTTGTGCTGCTGTGGTGCCAATTGATGCTGACTTCCTCAATCAGGTACGTGCTGCGACCATTGAAGATTCAATAGTCCTTGATATTAAGCAGCGTATCAATAATGACAAGTTCAAGGTTGAAGGAGATCTCTTATACTTTGAAGAGCAGCTGTATATCCCAAAGGGGCCAGCACGACTTCGAGTCCTTTAATCTCGTCATGATTTTTTAGCTACAAGATATTTCGGATTCAACAAGACCTTGAAACTCATTTCCCGAGATTTCTAGTGGCCTCAAATGTGGAAGGATGTGAAAGATTTTGTCCTCTCTTGTGATATTTGTTCAAGATCCAAGAATCCTCGGCATCACCCTTATGGACTTCTACAGCCATTGTCCATTTCGTGTCGTCCATGGTCTTCAGTTTCCATGGATTTTATTACAGATCTGCCGCTATTGAATTCATTTGACAGCATCTTTGTTATAGTGGATTGACTTATGAAGATGGCACATTTTAACCCTTGCAAGAAGACATCGTCAAGCAAAGATACAGCAAGGCTCTTTCTTGATAATGTGTATCGATATCATGGTCTATCAGATGATATCATGTCAGATCGAGGAACCCAATTTGTATCAAAGTTTTGGAGATCTTTTTTTAAAATATTGAAGGTGGACATCAAGCTTACTTCGGTATTCCATCCTCAAACTGATGGCCAAATACAACGGTGTCATGAATTAAATACATCCATATATAGAAACCTAACTTAACTATCTTTTCTTCAAAATTTTATTAAGTTCTTTCTTTCTTCTTACTAATCTAAATTTTTATATAGTTTAGGAAAAATTTCTCACTTTCTTTCTTTTTCTTTGGTTAAATTTTTACCTTATCTTTAATCTTAACTTTAACTTTGATCTAGCCTTGAAACTTTCTTTTATTTCTTTTATCTCTTTTCCAATCTTAGATTTTAGTAGATTCAGGGTTATATTTGTAGATATAAGGAGTTTTGACTTTGAGATTGAATTTAGGATTTACCAAGGATAAATAGTAGATTTGGATGTCAATAGTCGGCTACCACTAATAGTGCTAACTAAGAGGATTAGATTTGGGGTTTTTTATAACTTTAAACTATTAATTGTTGAGTTGGACTTTAAAGACCTTAGCTGCGATTTCTTTGACGAGCTCGGAGGAGAAGAAGACGGGGTTTTTTGGCAAATTTAGAGAGGTATTCAGAGAGAGCTTCTTCTTGGCATGAGTTTAGGTGGTAGAAACGGAGGATTCGGAGCTTAGATGAGAGAGATATGCTTGTTTGAACTTAGACTACTAATATGACACCTACTGTCACTTTTCAGGGTATATTAGAAGTTTTAAGGTACTAACAAGAAATCAAAAAAATGAGTTAGAAACTAGACTTCAAGCTACACATTTTACGTCCAAGAATTGATAGAAATGAGTTTAGAATGAGTGAGATATGGCTAGTTAAACCCAGCAAACTAAACTGGGATTTTAAAGAAGGATAAATAGAAGGATTTGCTTTAAGCTAGAACTTGAGTTTCAAGAAGAATTTGAAGCTCATTTTTTGTATACATATTATTTATACTATAAAGAGTCTATGTCTAAAATCTCATATCAATTGAAACTTTGATTAGGGAGTAATGGCAAATTTGTTCTCAGGTGTCTAGGGTTTTGACTTTTAAAAGTACCTTCCAAGGATTTGGTGATATCTAACGATCGGCAATGAATTCATAGCTCAAAATTTATGTAATGAGGACCAAAGATATGAGTTATGTTTTCTTAAATTTTGAGCTTATTTGAACGGCTGGATCTTAAATTATGAATTTTCAAGTTTCAGATTGAGATTTGACTTCTAAAAGTATTTGCCAAGGATTTGGTGATATCTAATGATCAACAATGAATTCATGGCTCAAAATTTAAGTGACAAAGATCAAAGGTATGAGATATGTTTTCCCAAATTTTGAGCTTATTTGAACAATTGGATCTTAAATTATGAATTTTCAAGTTTCTAGTTTGGTTTTACTTATATAATTACTTGCTAAATTTTTTGATGATATCTGGTGATCGGTAATGAATTCACAGTTGAGAATTTTTGTGAAGATGACTAAAAAAGTGAACTCTATGCTTCCAAAATTTGAACTTATATAAACGGCTGGATTTTGATTTATAAATTTCCAAGCTTCTAGTTTGTTGATTTATTATACGCATGGTTTTGTGACTATAAAAGAAAAATTTAAAAAAAGTTTGTGCATATTGGATCCAACTTGATTGTAAAGAGGGACCTTGCGTCTACCTAAAGCAGACTTTTGCCACGACAACGGGTAAATCAAGTTTTGAAAAACTATTTATGATGCAGCATCAACTATCAAAAGATGATTGGACTCCATATCTATAGTTAGCCAAATTTGCATATAACAACACCCTTCATGGATCGGCTCAAAAAATACCATTCTTTTCCAACTATAGGTATCTGTCACGGACATACTTGTTAGAACCTTCTAAAATATTCTAAAAGATTTCTAGAACTCTTTAGAACCTTCCAGAGCCTTCTAATATCTTCCTAGTTGGTAGCAGTTGCTTGAGAAGCTTTTTAGTTAGTAGAAGTTACTTGAGAAGCTTCCTAGTTGGTGGAAGCTGCTTGAGAAGCTTCTTAATTGGTGGAAGTTGCTTGAGAAGCTCCCTAGTTGGAGGAAGCTACTTGAGAAGCTTCCTTGATATGAGTATGTATTGGAGTCGAGGTTAAAGAGTTCTTCAATCTCGACAATACATCTCTTGGAGCTCTAACTCACCTCTCTAGTGTTGTTTTTATATTCATCTGATTAATCCAGTTCCTGCCTGTTCTTCTTGAACTTCTTATTTAGACTTCAAGTCTATATTCTGTGTCCATGACATTAATCTAGTTCCTGCCAGTTCTTCTTGAATTTCTTGTTTAGACTTCAAATCTATAAATTGTGTCCGTGACAGTTTGTCGAGACTACTCTCACCTTTGATATCAAAGCTAGTTCCTTCTTGTTGGAGTGTGGATTATCCCTCTTCCTAAACGTACACTAGTGTTTTAAAAGTACCAAATTACCCTCCTGTAAACTGATATCTTTTCCGTCATAATATTGGAATTTTATTCATCTTCAAGAGAATGGATTACCCCTCTTTTTCAAGGTCTTAAGGCGTTTTAGAGGTTGCGGAGTACCCTCTTCTAAATCAATATTTCCTCCTTATAGAAACAATTACTTCTTTTCTCTTAGAATGGTTGGAGGTCAAGACATTAATATGAGTGAAAGTTTGGAGTCCAAGATGGACGCCATTATGAATGTTCTTGCTACGTTATCACAGAGAACTACGGTGATGGAAGGAGTCTTTGCAAGACTTCATAATGATGGAGCATCCGGAATAGCACAATCTGGGCTTCATCAGCCTCGAGCTTCTGTACCAAAAGAAACAGCTTTACTTGTGGTTCAAGGAGAACCATTACTTCTACAATGAAAAGAAGCTCAAATTAGCCTTCCAGACAAGTTTGATAGCACACGTTCCAAGTTTCGAGGTTTCATCAATCAAATCAAGTTAATAACAGCTTTACAACTGGAACGTTATCCGACGGAGGAATCACGCATTGGATTGGTTGGAACTTTGCTTACGGGACAAGCTCTATCGTAATTTAATCCTTTATTTGAAAAAAGATCATCGATTTTGAATAACTTTGAGATTTTTTTAGAGGCATTTGCAGAAGCATTTGGCGAGCATGACAAGGCTTGGTGGGCTACAACAAAAATTTGATCACTACGACAAAGGACTCGCTGTGCATCAGTCTATGCATCGGATTTCAGGCAATTGGTATGCGACATCAACTAGGATGAAGAAGCATTGATGAGTCAATTCTATTGGAGTCTAAGCGACGATGTGAAGGATTTATTGTTATATCTTCGTGATCCACGAACGCTCAACAAAGCCATTAGCCAAGTTATGAAGTGCAATAACCGCCTATTTCAACATCGCCAAGACCAATGCTCCAGACATTATACAAGTCATCACGGTGCAATTATATCGGCAAGTAGCCTAAATTCACAAGCAGAGATAGAGGACATACAAATTGATATGGTACATGTCAAATCCCTTACTTCAGAAGAAAAAAAACAACGTATGGAGAAAGATTTGTGCTTTTATTGCGGTAGAGAAAACCATAGAGTTGAAAACTGTCCGAAGAAGCAAAATAGACGCAGCATCAAGAATAGAGTTGCGCTTGTTCAGAAAAATGAGGATGCCCAACCACAATAGGAACCGTGCGGCTAGACAAATCAAAACCAGGTTCCTCTCTTTTTACTCAACCTGCCCATTATTTTACAATTCCTTTGTCTTTTGGTCCTCAAAAACTAAAAACCTTAGCCTTATTAGATTCAGGAGCATCTGCTTATTTCTTAAACCAAGAATTTGCTAAGCGTCACAAAATTCCCCTAGTACAAAAATTCAAACCTGTTCACGTAGAAGTAATAGATGGACGACCTTTATTATCTGGTAGTGTCACCCATGAATCAAAACCTATAGAAGTGACGTTTAAAGACCACAGTAGTTATATTATTTTCAACATTATTAGCACCCCCTCAAACCCTGTTATTCTTGGTCTTTCTTGGTTGGAAAAATATAATCCATCCATAGATTGGAGGTTGCGGAGGATAACTTTTCCCATAGAAGAACCTAAAGACAAGCCTGGAAGAAGACCCCAAACCAAAAAAATCCTTGTTCATTGGAGCAAGAACCTTTATAAGATCATGCAAAGAAAGCACATCATTGATCATTTATGCGGCTCCAGCTAATAGAGAGCAGATTTCAATAGCATGAATATCAAAACAATACAAGGATTTTCAAGACGTGTTTCAAAAGAATAATGCTGACGTGCTACCAGAACATCAACCATATGATTGTGCCATAGAATTGCAAGAAGGAATACAACCGCCTTTTGGCCCAATCTACAATCTATCGTAGACAGAGTTAGCTGAGTTGCAGAAATATATTGATGAGAACTTAGCCAAGAACTTCATTTGTCATTCAAAATTGCCAGCTGGGGCACCAATCTTATTTATGAAGAAGAAGGATGGCTCACTATGGATGTGCGTGAACTATCGAGGTCTCAACAAGGTGACAAAGAAGAATCGCTATCCATTACCTTTGATCTCTAGTCTTCTGGAACAACTTGGACATGCAAAGATCTTTACAAAGATTGATCTTAGGGGAGCTTACAACCTTGTGCAAATCAAAGAAAGAGACAAATGGAAGACATCTTTTCATACAAGGTACGGTCATTTTGAATATAATGTCATGCCATTTGGTCTTACCAATGCTCCGACGATTTTTCAATACATGATGAACGATATTTTTTGAGAATATCTAGACAAGTTTGTTGTCATTTATTTAGATGATATCTTAATAATTTCTAAGAATGAAGAAAAGCATAAGAAACACATTTGTTTGGTACTTGAAAAACTATGTGAGCCAGAACTCTACGCCAAGTTGGAACAATGCTTATTTCACCAAATTGAGATGGAGTTTTTAGGATTTGTTGCGACTACGGAAGGTTTGAAGATGGATCCCAAGAAGGTGGAAGCAATTGTGTCTTAGGAAGTTCCAAAGACAGTTAGAGACGTACAATGTTTTCTCGACTTTGCTAACTTCTATCGGATCTTCATCAAGAATTATTCTCAAGTTGCTGCTCCACTCACTCGATTAACATGTAAGGATAAGTTGGAATGGGGACCTTTAGTGGAAAAAGCATTTCAAAATCTTAAAACAACATTTATTACGGCTCCAATCTTGGTACATTCAAACTTTTCAAAGGCTTTCTATTTGGAAACCGATACTTCGGATTTTGCTTTAGGAGCTGTACTTTCACAGATGGGCATCGACAATAAGCTTCATCCAGTTGCATTCTATTCACAAAAGTTTTTTGCAGTTGAGATGAACTACAAGATTCATGATAAGGAACTCCTTGCTATAGTGGATTCTTTTCAAGAGTGGCATCACTTCTTTGAAAGAGCTACGCATCTAGTGACCGTATATACGGATCATAAGAATCTAAAATATTTCATATCTGCTCGGGTTCTAAACCGTCGTCAAGCTCGATGGAATATGTCGCTATCTAGGTTTAACTTTGTTATTACTTATCGGCCTCAAAAGGAGCAAGGACTATCCAATGCATTATCAAGAAGATCATATCTTGTGGCGAAGATTGGATAAGCAGCACTTGATCAATAGTGTACGACATTATTAAAGCCAGAGCAATTTAGGATTTGTACTGCTGTGGTGTCAATTGATGCTGACTTTCTCAACCAGGTATGTGCTGCGACCATTGAAGATTCAATAGTCCTTGATATTAAGCAACGTATTAATGATGACAAGTTCAAGGTTGAAAGAGATCTCCTATACTTTGAGGAGCGACTGTATATTCCAAAAGGGCCAGCACGACTTCGAGTTCTTCAATCTCGTCATGACTTTTCAACTGCGAGACATTTCGGATTCAACAAGACCTTGAAATTCATTTCCCAAGATTTCTGATGGCCTCAAATGTGGAAGGATGTGAAGGATTTTGTCCTCTCTTGTGATATTTGTTCAAGATCCAAAAACCCTCGACATCGCCCTTATGGACTTCTACAGCCATTGCCCAATCCGTTTCGTCCATGGTCTTCAATTTCCATGGACTTTATTACAGATCTGTCGCCATCGAATTCATTTGACAGCATCTTTGTTGTAGTGGATCGACTTACGAAGATGGCACATTTTATCCCTTGCAAGAAGACATCGTGAAGCAAAGATACAGCAAGGCTCTTCCTTGATAGTGTGTATTGATATCATGGTCTACTAGATGATATCGTGTCGGATCAAGGAACCCAATTTGTATCAAAGATTTGGAGATCTTTTTTTAAGATATTGAAGGTGGACATCAAGCTTTCTTCGGCATTCCATCCTCAAATTGACGGCCAAACGGAACGAGTGAATCAAGTTTTGGAATAGTATTTACGATGCAGCATCAACTATCAGCAAGATGATTGGACTGCATATCTACCGCTAGCCGAGTTTGCATATAACAACACCCTTCATGGGTCGACTCAAAAAATGCCATTCTTTTCCAACTATGGGTACTATCCGAAGCTTGATCTATTGAGTCCGTCAATGAATAACAACCCAGTAGTTGAAAGATTGGTGCAGCAGCTATCAGAGCTTCAAACCACATTGAAGCTTTAATTGCAAATTGCACAAGAGTCTTACAAAGCATCCGCGGATAAATTTTGAAATCAAGCACCTAATTTCAAGATTGGAGATAAAATATGGTTGCTTCAACGGAATATCAAGACCAAGCGACCATGTGATAAATTGGACTATCGGAGATTGGGACCATTTGTTATCTAGAAGCAAATCAATCCTGTGGCGTACTGCTTAGAGTTACCAGCTGCTATGAAGGTACACCCTGTCTTTTATGTTTCTCTGTTAGAGCCTTATCGAGAATCGTCTTTTTTGGAAGAATGCAATGTCCACCACCTAGTATAGAAATTGAAAACAACAAAGAATATAAAGCGGAAAGGATACTAGATTCACGGCGAAGATGGAATAAATTAGAGTACTTTGTGCATTAGAGCGGCTACGATATTTATTAACGAACATGAGAACCGGCCAAAAATCTTGCCAATGCGTCATGAAAGGTACGAGAATTCCATTGACGATATCCTAATAAACCATTAGTTGATCATTAACGAAGCATGAAGATGAAGCCTTCTCTGGAGAAATGAATAGAAAAGGGATCCAAGTCTCATCAAAATATAACCTGTTGTATTTCGTAGTATCAAAATAACTAATATCAAGATATATTTAGATATGGCTAATAAGAATGTAGATACTGTATTAGTGGTACCATCTCAACCGAGTAGCTCACGACATCGACCTCGAGATGAAGAATTAGAAGAGCCAAGAAGACGTCAAAGAATACCAAGCAGTAGGACACTTGTAATTGTCTTTGAAGTTGAACCAGCTCATGCAAGTAGTAGCGAAGCGATATTTTCAGGTCGTTTTCACAATGAAGATACAGAAGTTCAAGCATGGTCTCAAGTGAAAGGTATTGGTCATTATCGGTGGCTACAAGGATCCATGAATCATCTCCCTCATGAACGACAGTTGGAGTATATTGCAGAGACTATGCGACAAATTTTTGATTTCCTACGTTTGTGAGTATACATCTCAAATGGCTTTTCGAAGACCTCAAAGTTAGAAGAGGAGGTGATGTCAACGACATACTTGTTAGAACCTTCTAGAATATTTTAGAAGTTTCCTAGAACTCTTTAGAACCTTCTAGAGTCTTCTAATATCTTCCTAGTTGGTAGAAGTTGCTTGAGAAGCTTCTTAGTTAGTAGAAGTTACTTGAGAAGCTCCCTAGTTGGTGGAAGCTGCTTGAGAAGCTTCTTAATTGGTAGAAGTTGCTTAAGAAGCTTCTTAGTTAGTAGAAGTTACTTGAGAAGCTCCCTAGTTGGTGGAAGCTGCTTGAGAAGCTTCTTAATTGGTAGAAGTTGCTTAAGAAGCTCCCTAGTTGGAGGAAGCTGCTTGAGAAGCTTCCTAGGAAGGAGTATATATTGGAGTTGAGGCTGAAGAGTTCTTCAGTCTCGACAACACATCTCTTGGAGCTCTAGCTCACCTCTCTGGTGTTGTTTTTGTACTCATCTGATTAATCCAGTTCCTGCCAGTTCTTCTTGAACTTCTTGTTTACACTTCAAGTCTATAATTTGTATCCGTGACAATATATTATGAATATAAAAACTTAGTAGTACAATACAAAGATATATATATCAACTTTGTATATTTCATTTCTATTTTTTTATATCCATAAAATATTAAATCATAGTTTTAGATTTTAGTGTATATATATATATATATATATATATATATATATATATATATATATATATCACATATTAATATTATAATTTAACAAATATAACTAAAATAAAAAAACTAATATTATTTTATCATTCAAATTTTGTGTATAAATATAATTTTTTTTATTATTATTACACTATTATTACATATTTAGAACTTGTTATATAGATTATATAGATTATATAGATTTTATCATGTTATACTTCATACTTTTTGAGATCAAGTTCTAAATTTTAATCAAGTTCTAACTTTTATCATCTTATACTTCAAAAAGTATGAAGTATAAATATGATAAAATTTAATCTAAGTTTTTTTAATTACTATATTAAATTAATATTGAAATAAATCACATATTAAAATTTGAATAGAAACTTTTTTATACATATAAAATCTTTGGATTCCATGTAATAGTTAAAAACTATTTTTTATAATTTATAATTTTTTTAATTATATATTTTTTGATCTTTATAAAAAATTATTTAATAGAATATCTAAATTTAAATATCTAAATAAAATATTTCACATCATTTATTTAAAAACTTGTACAAAATATTAAAACTAAATATTTTTGGTATATATTTTTTATTATATAATTTTAAATAAATTATTATTTATATATAAATATACATACATATATATATATATATATATATATTTTAAAAAATTAACTATGATTAACTATTATATCATTAATAGTTTTTAATAATTATAATTTTATCCAATAAATTATAAAATATAAATAAATAAATAAATAAATAAAACCTTAAAATAATATTAAATTAAATTAGTATATTAAATTAATTTAAAATCATAAAAAGTCTTATTTAATTTAATTAAAATAATTTTTTTATAAAATAAATATGATAGATGTTATTATATATTAAAAAATTAGAATATAGAATAAATTTTTTAAAAAATATTCTAACAAGTAAAAAAGATATAGATTAAAGAAAAATGACTTTTCTTACAAATTTACAATCAAGGGAGTGTACTATCTTTTTTAGATTTTACAATTACCTTCTTTTTTTAAATTTTGGAAAAAAAAGCCACAAAAATTATAAATATTGAAATATATTATCATTAGTAAATGATTAAGATTTCTTATATTTCTTGTACAAATTAGTTATTTTGCATCATTATATATAATATTATAAATCTAGTATAATATAATATTATTATTGAATATGAATTAGAATTTGTGTTTTGAAATAAAAAAATCTTGAAATAAAATTCAACATTTAACCTATTGTAAAATAATAATATGTTATTCTTATAAAATATTATTTTTTTATAGAGATTTTCTACCATTTAAGGTATTTGAAAAATTTAATCAAAAATATAAAATATCATTTAATAAATAAATTTGAAGTCAAAATATAAAATTTTAAATATAATTAATTAAAAGATTATTATTTGAACTTGCTATTTGAAGTATCTATTATAATTCTTGAAGTACCAAAAAATAAAAAAATAAAAATCTATCAGGGATTATATGCTTGGAATATCTTGTTAAAATCACAAAGTATGTAAAAATGTGACTTGAATTTAATTTTATACATGTGCTTGTTTAAGATAGAAAGCCTTGGATTTATATTGCTACCTTTTTAGATAGTGAATTCATACTTGCAAGAATGCGATCATACAAATAAAAAATATGTTTTAACTGCATATACTGTTTTTTTCTAAAAACAAAATAAATGTAAATTTAAACTAATAAAGTCTAGCCCATGAAGGAATTAGAAGAAATTTTTAGATATAAGATCTTAACATTAAAAATCTGAACCAAGAGCTAAAAAATAATGCTCTTCAATAAACACAAGAATATCTTTGATATAACACTAATAAGTTTTAATAAACCTTATTTATTCTTAATTTTAAATATATATTTGTATAAAAAATAGAGTACTTATCTAAGCACTATTAATCAATATCTTTATTGATAATAGAAGATCAATCTTTATTTGTACTAATAAAAAGAAATATGTTTAAACTTTAATCTTTTAAATAAAATATTAAAAAAAATCCATAATATACATCTATAAATGTTTAAACCAACGTATATAGGAAGTATAATATTTATTAAATTAACCACATCCTAATTAAGGAAAGTGGTAATATACTTGAATAGTTCTTTTTTACTATGTATATGTATAGAAGAAAACAAATTGGAAAAGGCAGATCCATGTTGCCCTTAATTAATATTCTCCTATAATTGTGCCTCATCTTCATTCTATCTCTCTAACAAATTGTATTCTCCATTGATTTCCATATTGATTCTCTGTCATTGACTTCTGAATTGTGTGCTAATTTTTTGGAGAGCTGATTATTATGAAGATTGACACTATTGTTTTCTCACCACCGCAGGAGATAACCCAGATTTGGAATGATGTCCGTCTAAGATTCGTATTCCCCTGCGCTTCTGCCACAATTTGCACTTCCGTCTTGATTGTTGATTTTACAAGGTTCGTAGGCATCGATTTTGGGGAGGGTGGTTGGTTTCAACTGGCACTCATGGATCTTCAATATACAGCTTGCATGGTGCGACGGAATGCAACGATGCATTGTCACCTGCTCCATGCTTGCAAGATCACATATTCATTGAAATATCATTTCATGATCTCTGCAGTAACTTCAATTCTCCTGCTCTATTCCTGATGTTTTGGCTCACCGGTACATTTGTGTTTGCTCATGTAACCTTTTTCCTCAGACATATTTCAAGAGGTTATCCGTATGTGCAGAACGATCTATGGTTATTCTTATACTGAATTGCATCGTATAAATCTTCTTTCAGGTACGATAATTGTTTTTAATCGGGTCTGTCGTGTGTGTACCTTGATTAGTATCACATTGAGCGAGGACATGTAAGTGCTGTCATGGACAGTGAACTACACGAAGTCTTCGAACAACGAGCTAAGGTGTGATAAAGATTTCATATGTAGTACTTTGAAATTATATTCTCAGGTTGGTCTTTCTAATGCAGTGCAATTATGCCATTTTCTTCTCGTATGCACAATAATCCCTGTTGCAGATCCTACTTTGTTGAAAATCGTATAAGTTATTATGTGAAGTTCTTCATTCTCATTATTTCTTGTAACTGTGACTTTGTTCATATATGTGGGCGGTCCAATCTTTATCTTGCCTTTGAGGAAAGGAAAATGGATTCGCCTCTGTTGTTGTGCAAGGTACGCGTCAGATCTTCCTCTCAAACTATTTGATGCGGTCGTGCAGTGTCAAGGCCACACTATTCAGTATGTTGAAGAATGACGTTTATTGACTGCGGAGAAGCTGAGAGGAGAGGGTCATGACTTCGGTGCAATAAGATTGACGTTCTCCATTTTGAGAAAAGTTTCTAAAAACATCCCATTTCGTTGCTTTTTGCTTTCAGCTATTGCACAGCGCCTGCGCGTCAACTTGGTCCTGATGATCTCAATTGTGATGCAAGTAGTGGTGAGATTGTGCAGCAGAAGTGCCTTCTCTGCTCTTCGAACCTTCGAATGACTACAGAGTCCGAGGGAGTGAGGCTGGTCCCTATTTCACCGTTACCCCTTTAATCGATCTGGTACCCACAAAGAATCTAGTGCTACTGAGTGACATTGTTTTCACCAGCAAGCTCTCTGATGACGAGGTTTACTTCCTGCTAATCATTCAGTACTAACAAATCTCTGTTGCTATAGTTTAGATGATTGCTTTAGACAGTCCTTTGGTTTAGCAAGAAAAATGGGCTATTTGTGTGCTTCCGTTTATGAGCTCAAACATTGATAGACTGTTGAAATGCAGGCGAATACATTGTTGAAATCAACACAGTCGTTCTACATCAACGATGAAAGATACAGGAAAGTCAGGAAATTCAACAAAGACAGTCGAGAGTTCAACATCAAAGATGTTTCACAAGAGCTCAATATTCCAGATCCCTGAGAACATTCCTCGCAACAAATCAGACTTTTTGAAAGGAAACTCTCCTGCTTAACAATGAATGTTCTCGAATTTCCTTCCTGAAGCAAAATGCTTTGGATGCAAGCAATTCCTGGGTTCTGGCACATGGCACATTTTCCAGTATTAAAGCGATTCTTATTTTACGTCAGCAGCTTGCGTGTAATCGCGAGACTTCGCATATGATGTACTATGTTTGATGCCATAAAACTTCACCAATTACCTGATATTCAATGTAGTTATTGCATGATGCTATTATCGTTGGTCCCTCCTGCCCATGATATCAGTCACTGCTAAGATGGGCCCAATCGTAGTACAGCTCAGAATCAGCTTTAATCAGTTATAGTAGGCATGTTAGAAGTATCAAATCAAATTGCAACTATTGGATATAAATACATACATCTTGAGAGACTCTTCACAGGCACAATTGAGATAACATTTACCAGCACCGTTGGCAGGGTTCTCATTGACTTGGAAAAGTGTCGGATTAAGATATGTGCCATTTGAATTGCTCAATTTTCGAAGCTACCTGGTTCCACAACCTGATTTCAAAATTGTTTTCGAAAAGTTTACGTTCATCCCCGACCATACAGAACATTGGGATCCCTGACTTCCCTGGGAAATGGTAGCTCAAATCGCTCCATCACCACACACTCGACATTTCCATCTTCTAAGACTGCGAGTTTCTTGCCACGGGAGCATTTTGGAGATGATAGTGGCCTTGGATGACTTTCGGGCAAAAAGACAGGCTTTACTGCTGGAGGCACCGGAAGTGGTTTCTGCTCCACTTGTCTGTGATGCTCAGTAAATGCTAGGAAGGCAATTACACTCGTCACCACTAAGACGGTCTTTGCAGCATGGGCAAGTGCATGTCCAACCCCCCCACAAAGACCCCTCATGAATCCTCCTGCAAAATCAATACCTCTTACTGCAACCACTCTATGATCCTGTTTGCCATTTCCTTCTAGTGGTACGCCCTTACATCTATCGTCTTTCTTGTCTACTTCGTCACCCGTAGAGAGCGTTAGCATTTTGTCAGCTCGACCTTGAGGCAGCGAAATAAGTTGGGAGAGATGTTTGGGTGATTGGTCGTCCACTTTAATGCCGGCATCCCAAACTGGCTTGGAGTACGGTGGAAGGAGAAGGTCGTCTTTTTCTTCCATTGGCTCACCTGCAAATGCTAAGGCTTCATGTACAACTTCCCATTCTTGCCCTTGATGGTTCTTCAACCTGTGTAGGAGTAAGTGACGATTTTCTTCGAGTTCTGCAAGGATAGCATCCTTTTCGACTCTCTGGTGATTTTGCGTTGACTGAGAAACAAAATCAGTTGCATTAGTTAAAGGGAAAGTTAAAGAGTTCAGAGCTACAACAGCATTGATGATATGAAAGACCTTTCTTGAATGACGATACAAGCACCTGACAAGGCATAACTTTATAGTGCTCCCTCGACCCATTGAAGTATTCACCCTTTATGTTCTTAGAAGTAGTCTGAAAGCTTGAAACCTCTCTACTGATTGTATCATGCAAATTATGAATGAACATCTCATTGAGGTGCTCTTAAACTGAAAGTCCGACTGACTCATCATGATCGCGGGTTACAATCCGAACCTACAACCTTTCCATTCCTACGATTGGAAGGCACCTCACATAGACACCACAAACCCTTGTCAAAGGATCAAACTCTTTGCAGAGCGTGAGATTTACCGACCCTACTGTAAAACTAACAAAACCTCATCCAGTAGAGAACGATGAAGACTTCATGCTCCAATATATACATCATTTTGAAGTTTTGTGCGTTGCATTGGGGTCGGTTTCAGTGTTCACCACTATGATTCTTCCGGAGTGCTGACAATGTCCCTATGATAGCCATCATATGACGTCTTTGATAATGATATCCCTTAGGCAACAATGTCTCACGAGAAAAACCAACTCAACCTCAACTACAGGACAGATGCAGAAAGTTGTCTTCTAAGAACTGTCAAGCGCCGTTACATGCAAACTGTCGAAACAAACCTCTCAATTGCAGACATATCCTTGTAGCGCTCCATGCATTCAAAATAATCCGCGGCTCAGGAAAAATATGTAGTTTAAGTTATTGGGAAAATAAACAAGGACTCTTAAACCCCAACGAAACAAGAGAAACGCACTTGCTCGGGCACAATACAAGAAAAGTCGCCGTAAAGTTTCCAGAAGACCAAGAGACGACTCACGCATGTCTCGCAAGAAAGAAAGTGCTGTGTAAAAAGACGGTAAGTGAGAACTGAGCAAACAACCTGTAAAGCTTCAAGCTGATCTTCAAGCGTTTCTAAAGCATCGCGAATCAAGCCTAAAGCCCTTGCCTCCACATTTTGATCTCCACCTGCACTGGCCTTGCCACAATCTCCAGCAAACCTCCCATAGCCATCCTTCTCACCCGCGTCACTCACAGAAGACAAATTAGAATCGAACATCCGGCTGCAAGTCGTTCGCATAAACTCGGACTTCAACGCTCGCTCAATGGCCTCACTAATCTTGGCATGAAGCTCAGACGCCCTTTCCAACACCAAGCGTATCTCGTCCGCTTCCATTCCCTCACCGTCCCCGCCACGAGAAACCAAAACCTCAAAACAAAATCAACACAATCAAGAAACTCGCCAACACGTCCGCAACTACTCCTCAATCTCGTAATCGAGTGCATGAGCCACACTTCGACAGCCACCCTCCTTCCATTACGTAAACTATGAAAGACGAGCGGAGCTTCAACGCGATGTCAGAGGTACAAAGCATTGCAAGCACTTGATACTTCCGCAATTCATTCCGTAGTCATGATCGTCTTCCCGGCTTCCCTTTCCCCCGCCGCTGACAGAACTCCCTGGCTGTATGCGCATCAAGACCTGCCGCTCGAAGTTCAAAAGCTGAGACTATGCGCAGCCGAACACGCCTCGAGTCTATGAACACTTGGTGAGTTTGGAGAAATAGAGATATAAGGCGGTGAAAAGGCTGGCGATGGATCGACGGACAAGCGAGGCTGTGGCGTCGGTTCGCAGACACAAAGCGACTGTCGGAGACGATGGAAGCAGATATGAAATGAGGTTTAGGGTCATATTCTCAGTCAACTCCCAGGCGGGGTAAACTTAAAATATCCCCCCCCCCAAGTCAAAAACAACTTTATCGCTGTCTGAAGGCTTTTCCAGTAAATAATAAGGAAACCAATGCATCACTTGTGTACACACTTGCATACGTGTATGTGTTCTTTTGAGTCAGCTTCGATTTCAGTTTTTGGCTCATATCAAAGTCAACTCTTATTGATCTTAATTCTCTTTTTTAGAATTACAAATTGATTATTATTTATATATCAATCAATCAACAAAGACATGGAAAATATAAAATGAATAAAATAACACTTTGAAGTTGAAATGACTTTTTTTCTTTCTTTTTTAACTTTACATAAGTAAAGATATCAATATTTCTTTATAAATCAATTTTATGTAATTTTAACTTTTCTGGAAAAAATATAAATGTACTATGTGTTTTTTTAATTAATTTAGTTTATGACAAAAAAAAACTCTAATAAAAAAAATATTTGATAAAATATCTAATCAAAGTAATAATATAGAAGTTTGGCTAATTTAGCTTAGATTAATAGTCATAGTGGAAAATAATCCAAAAGAATCTCAATATATACCAATGTAAAATAAAATTTATTAATAAATAAATATATGATGATTAAATTTACTACCTAATAATGACATATTCAAATCTCAAAAACAATTGAAACTATATTTATATAAATTATACTTTAACAAAAACAATGCACCATTGAAAGATAAGAAAGACTACTTTAAATTTAAGAGATAAGGTGAGAGGCCGTTGTCGTGTTGTGATTTGGCTATCATATGAAAATATTGTACATATATATTTAATGTACAATTTACTATGCAGCTACATAAGAGCCATATCAGTGGATTTTTATTAGTTATAAAATGTGGTTAGATTGTTAGTTTAGAAAAAATCCATTTAAAAGGGTTATTATTGAGGTTTATACAACCTTATTTTCTTTTTTGATAGTTACTTTTGAGATTGATTTTATATTGATAATAACTTTTATATATTTTGAGTCACCTTTGTTAGACATTGGTGATCCTTGAAATCTTATTTTATTTCTTTTTTTTGGTATTTAAAACACATACTATGTAAATCTTATTAAAAAAAGGATTAGAAAGGAATTTTTAGTATACAAAAGAATAGTTAGGCCATCCATGTGGATGAATGGAGATAGATGATAGAAGTTTCTATTCCTATTGGCCAAAAGTCATGCCCAATGGGCTTCAAGGAGGTTGCTTGAGGCCTTATTAAGGATTAGGGTTTTTCTTTCAAAGGCATTTGAACACCAAAGGTTAGGTTCATCAAGCTTAGGTTTTTGGCTATGGTGTTGGTACACAAATTGAGTGATATGGAGTTTATATGAAGGAAATATAGGTGCTCAAAGTTAAGGTGTTAAATTTGTACCTACTATCACTTTTTGAGATATAACTCACGCATATAGAAAGCAATAAAGAATCGGCAATTGAGGTTGGAGAGAGCACTTTCTTGGCTATACTTTTTATATATAGCTTGATAAATTCTAAGCTAGGACAAAAGAGATATTAGGAGTTGAAGTCAATGCTTGCAATCTAAAGGTAGTAAGTGACCCACTTAATTAGGGGTTGTATTTTGAACTATATCTTAAGCAATTTGATAAGGTTTTGACTCAAAATTTTCAAGAATGTGTATTTTCATGTTATAAAACTATATACAAAGATTTTGTGGCATTAAGATTTTGAATTTTTGATATATAAAGAAAATAGTGCTTGGATATCTATAAACTAGGGTTTTAAGTACCAGCTAGGACTTTTAAGATGTTAGATAATCCAAAGTGAATCTATAGTTGAAATTTCTAATGGTAAAGCTTAAGATTATTAGCTATACTTTGGAGAAATTTGATAAAAATTGAATAGCTAGATTAAGAGTTATTGGATTCTAAAGTTCGAGAAGAAATCAATCTTTTGCGGGTGAATGAGGTATTGAAGGATTTTGTTATAATTTGAATATTTTGTGCCAACTAAAGGGGTTTTTTTGGAAGCGAAGACTTTATAGTGGTGAAAAAATGGATATGTAGAGCTATAATAAAATTTGATATAAAGATGAGATTTTAAAAGGAGATTATAGATTATTTTAGAAATTATTAAAAATCTACCTTACCAATAGTTGGTTAGTTGTGATTTTATATAAAAAAAAAGATGTCAAGGATTTTCTATATGCCATTAAAAAACTTTATGTATAAACCTAGTTAAATATAAGAGGTTTTTACTAGTATAATATTTGTTTAATAATATTATTATATTATTTGTCTTTTTTATTTTAAAAAAATCACTTATTGGAATCTTGCCAATAAGTTACAAATAAATTCTCTATAGCAAAGTACCCAACGTATTCCCAAATTGAAAATCATGCCACATGACATCGCTACTTTTAAATCTTTAGATTGGTTGAAATTAAGAAGCCTCCTTGAGTTGGCTTTACACTTAATAAAGTGAGTCCAAGGCCTTAAGAAGAAAAGATTAGTTATAAAATATTTAAAATAACCATTAAAATTTTTAATTTTTTTAAATATTTCTTATAATTGTTAGAAGGAAGATATGAACTCATATATTTAAGCTTGTTATAAAAGAATGATTTGGTCCATTTAATAGCCTCTTATCACTTTATACTATATATGAAGGCTAAGACTTCCAAAAGAGGACTTTTCTTCACCAAACAAGGGACCTTGGCAAGACTTGTGAACTATGATCTTTTAAAGTGGGCTTGTAGGTGTAAACTCCTCCTAACTACTTTTATTCTTGATGTGTTTGTTATCATAGCAAGTAGAAAAGACATTGCATTTATTTGATAGAAAATAAGTACCATACATCCTCTCCATAAAACATCAAAAAAATAACCAAAATTACAAATGTTACAAATGACCTTTTGATCAAGGAAAAGGAAAAAAACTATATATATATATATATATATATACACACATATACACATTTCATATTTTATGCCAACATTATGCTAAAACACCAAAAAAAGAAACACCATTTTGAGAATACAAATTTTAAAAGAGTAGATATAGTAATGACTTAAGACACCAGCCCTAAAGTGAGCATTAGCAACAGAAGCAACAGGAAGAATGGAAAAAACAGATCAGGCTGCATTTGGGTTATGGTGGCAAGCATCTGGATTCTAGCTCGTTGAGTCCATCTAAGCTGTTAGTTTGCCACGCAGTGTTGTCGCGAGAATTTGAGGCTGTGGGTGCAGATCCCCAGGGTTTACCGCTTTCAAATTTCGCGGTGACGTTCAAAGTCTAGTCGCCATGGCACCTGTTTCTGAGACCTGTTTGACGAGATTCTTCCAGAGTTGCTGCCTTCAATCGCAAGGGCTTTGGAAAAGAATTTCGGTTGGGTTTCTGTGTAGCTCTGTCATGGTAGTGTCTGCTGGTTGGGCTTCTGCCGTCGAAGCAGTCCAAGCTCCCCCTGTATCCGATTACGTGGTCGCTGCGTTCACTTTGGCTGGGGCTCTTGGAATATTACAATTTTTTGACGAACTAGACAAACGCGATTTCTTAGAGAAGGTGAAACTTGCCTCTGCATTTCTGCAACCTTTCCTCATTTTGAGGCTGTGGCTCTTCCTGTAATACCATGTGGCTTGATACGTTTGTTTTGTGCCTCAACACAGCACTCTCATAACTGTCTCGAAGCCCTAGTTCAAGAAGTTGGGTGTGAACTTGAAGCTCGTGGTGCCGAGTATGCAGACTCTATTGCTTCGAGTTTGTTATTGCGTTCTCTGGAAAACCCAGAAAGTCCTTGAGAATGGCCTGATTTGATAGTCCTGTTGGTATATGCAGACGTTGAGTCGAAAGCTCTGCCACATACTGTCTGGGTTGGTGTTTATGCTGTTCTGGCCTCTTTTCAGGTGAGGCCTTGTAACACTAGAACTGCACTCAACTTCACTATGGCGAATGCACTAACGTAGTTAGCCACACTTTTAGAAGCTGAGATGCTAGGTGATGTCTAGCTGGCTCCAAGGCTGACTTACCTCATCTTTTGTTTCGGTATATGCCGAAATGTGTGGGTTCATTGCACGGTAACTTGCTTAGGGATTCGGTGTGGAAAGTAACACTTTATTCTTCATCTTGCAGCACGGCTCCTCTTGCTAAGTATCTGGCAGCCTTTGCACTGGTGGTTAACGGATTTCGTATGATTGGGTTAGGGCTTGGTCTTTGGAAGAATGAATCTCTCGTAAAAGCTATAAGCAGAGGAGGCAGCCGAAGGTGATCTTTTGCCAGAGGCTACCAGTCTGTTTTATAACTCTTTTCCATCTCTTACGCTCACCAGTTCTACGATGTTGGACTCCGTTTCACATTTGACTACCCTTTCCAGGGAATTGCTGCAGGGTCCCCTTTATTATGCAATTGCAATCTTGGTTGCGACACTTTTTTTCTGGCGAGATTCACCTATTGGCATATGTGCAATAGCAACTTTGTGCGCAGGCGATGGTAAATCATTCGTTCTGTCATATTTGTTTCTCTGCAGTACAGTCGGCATGTTTGTTCCTGGCTTTTCTATCCATCACACAGAATGTCACTGAAACAGACAAACCATGGCAGATCATCCCATTGCAAGGTTTATTTTGAAGCTTTTGGTTGTGTATCCTTCCAGTAAGGGCCATCGAGCGTTGAGGCGATGTTTATTGATGTTGATATGGGTGATGCAGGCTTTGCGGATATTGTGGGCAAGAAGTATGGTACGCTTAAGTTACCATACAACAGCGACAAATCATACATCGGCTCTGTGGCTTTCTTTATGCTGGCCTCACTCGCGTCCATGGTGTATGTAACCAACCTCAAAATTCTGTGATGATAGCAAAATGTTTTTGGATATAGCTAAAAGTCCTAAATCTGCCCAGTTTTCTTATATTTAAAATTGTATTGTGATTTCGGGCGTCACATTCATTTTTCGGTTGCTCATGAGCTGAACTGTTGTGTTGGCTTTGTTTTGAACTGTGCAGGTACATAGCTTTCTTCTCAGCATGTGGGTTTTTCACAGCAACGCCGGGTATTTATTTTACGTCGCTAGCGGTGGCCCTTGCCGGTGCAATTGTAGAGTCTTTGCCTCTCCCAATTGATGACAACTTCACTGTGCCGTTCACGGCAATCGGAGTCGGCATGCTATTGTTTCCTTATTAAGCATGAACTGCAGTTCATATTCTGTCTAATTGCCATCGCTGCTTTGATTGCATTTCTTCTGCGACACGTGAGAGCTAAAGACGTGAATCCCCTTGGAGTCTCGACTATTTGTTAACTCTTGCACATCAAGTTTAGTAGCTTCCCAGCAAGCTGCAGTAATTGTATGCTGAGCTACCGACATAGTACTCCATATGTATGAAGCACACCCTGATGCAACTCCAAGCCAAAAAGACAATCCGCTTTGCTATTGTGACAATGCTGCGAGAGCATTCTAGGTTTATTTTTATTTCAATTCAATGTTCAAATGAGGTGACTTTCGGGGAAAATAAATGAGAATTGCTTCAAGTAGGGATCGAGAATATGTGCATTAATAAAAATTGCTGTTGGAAGTATTAGTATCAAATGTAGGATTTTTCTCAAATTGTGTGTTATTTAGTTTGATGTAATATAAGATCCACGAAGTTTAAGTGTGTATGTTGTGTCTTATTTCTGAATGAGTAATGGTTCCTGCATGTTTTGTATTGTCATCATCTTGTATTTTGGATCCAGGAGTCGTAGGTATTTGCCATTTAACTTCTTAATTATTGCATTATTTACATAGTTTTTCAATCTAAGATTCTAGTTCTTAGTTTTGTTTATAGTGTTCAATGTTTGCGTGTACTTTGGTATGTTCCAATTTTGTCTCAAGCATTTGAAACGTGATTGGTTATCACTTTAATAATATGATTAGTGAAGTTTTGAATTAGCATTTATTTTAAAGTTGTAATCTAAGGTTGGAGTAGATGTTGATTGAATAATTATACCGTGTTCTAAATTATTCTGTTTGTGAGTTTTGTCTTCAAGTTATGGATTCAGGATATTTTGAAATTTTGAAGATTATATATTCAAGATATACTGAGTGCATAAGTAAAACATGAATAAACATATTAATTTGAAAATGTGTGAAAATTATACTGTCATGTACATAGTCATATACAAGTGTCTTGGTAATGGGGACTTTCAAATAAATATTTATGGATGCAAACATATTTTTCAATATTTCAATACTTCAAATGCCCCTCTCAAAGTTTCCAAAAACCATGAATATAAGAACTCCACCTGATGTTGTTTTATCTATAAAAAAATGAAAATTAACACAAATCAAACTCACTTAGACAAAGGAGGAGCATGGACTTCAAATAAAAGTCTATACAAGAAGACTTTAGACTTAAGAAAACTAGGTTTCAAAGGCTCAAAATTACAGTGAAGGAGAGACTTGTCGGCAATCCCAGAGCAGCCTCTTTAAGGCCGGCATCTGGATGAACGCAGGCGCCGAACATGGATCTCATTCATCCACTTTCAAGTGCCGCATCGGTGCAAGTGTCGGTAAGGGAACAAGACGAGTCGGTGGAAATGGTCCGAAAATTCACACTGTGTAATTCGAACCAGTCCAACCCCAGAGCATATGATTCCAACATGTGTCGGAGCGCTCGAATCGCGGGTCTGACGCTCTCGTCCGCGAAATCGGACGTGACGATGTTGCCGCCACCTGTGCAACAGACCAATTTTCGACCGAGGTGAAAAGTGGATTCTGGATCGTGAGAGTAGGATTTGAAGCGGTCGCCACCCTCATGCCGCATTGAAGATGTTGCTGCACGTGATTGGAGATCCGTCGTTGGAGATGGTGTTTGTGTGCCGGTCGCTGTTGAGGCATTGTGATCGTTGCCGTGCAGAGGTGGTTAAGGGTGACTAAATGCTTTCCGAGAGATTTGTAATGGGGTTTTCTTTGCGGGGGCGATCTTTCTGAAGTTGATCTCCTTAAGAAATTTCGTCTTGTTTTTGTCAGAATGGCATTTGTTCTATCCTAGATTAAGCTTTGTAATCCTTTCGGGGGGGTTTGCTACGCTTGATGAATTTGGGATCTGCGCTGTTGTTTGGGCAAAAATTTGAAAGTTTCAGGGAGTATACTACACTTTCATGTAGTATGCCTTTAAGGCAGACCGCGCATTTGGAGGTTAAGAGAAACCTTTCTTGGGCAAGGAACGTATAGAATGGTCGGTCGCCGGTTCGGGTTCCGTCTGAATAGTTTCTAATCGGGCGATCTTGGTCATCGGGACTCATGCAGACTGTTTCGAGTGTAGACCTTCATGTCGGGTGGTCCATATGACATAGTTTTTCTTACTATTGTAGATTGACATTTTTGTTTGAGCGAGCTACAAGTATAACTCGTACGGTCCTATGACTTCATATCGGTGAAATTATATGTCGTTGGATTGGCAGCTGGCAAAAATGCTGACTTTTCTGGAGGAACAGATTTGGAGTGGAAGCCTTCGTTTCTGTTGAGAAAGAGTTGAGAGAGCTTCAAATCTATATGTATTGATGTGATTGTGTAAAAGGGGAGAAGATAAATAATAGCTCCCCACTAAATTTTGACTAAATTCTGACATTGTACATATAGTTGTAGTGTTCATTGTTTATTATAGCTAAAGTATTCGCTATTTATTATAGCTAAAGTGTTCATTGTTTATTATAGTGAATGGTATAGAAAGCATGGTTGTATTAAATGCTTTCAATACTTCTTCTTGTTCAACATAATATAAAATTTGTATAGAATTATGATCAATATTTTTTTGTAGTCTCGTAAGATCTATAGTTGTTGCCTCATTAAAACTTTATCTAAAAAAACTTGATTGTAATTGAGGACAAAACCTTAAATGCAGGAAAAAGAGTATATTGTCCTTTTCCATCCATACTCATGATAAAAATCCAACAAGTAAAAAATTCATCAAGTGGATGAAAAAGATTTGTCCAATTATTCTAAGCAATTTCTTTCTTAATGCACTCATTGGCTCTTTTGTTTAAGAAAAACAAATCGTCGCATACCAATGCCATAGATAAGGTGGCAATGGATGTATAATCGAAGAGTCTTGGTGAAGAGATCAGTAACATTATTTGTGTCACAGACATACTTTAAGCCATTACTAGAACTTTCTGTAGTCTTCTAGAACCTTCTATAGCTTTCTAAAATCTTTTAGAATCTTTTAGAATCTTCTAGAATCTTCTTTAGTCTTTGAAAATCTTCTAGAATCTTCTTCAAAGCTTCTAGAATATTCTAAGATATTCTTAGGACCCTCTAGAATCTTGTTCAATCTTCCAAGACCTTCCGTAGACTTTTTAGAGTCTTCTAGAATCTTCCTCAAGCTTCTGGAATATTCTAAGATACTCTTAAAAGGTCCAATAGGACATAAGGCCTCATAGTATAAATAAGAGGCAAGACTAAGGAGCACCTCAATCTTGCCAACACAAGTCTTAGAGCAATCCAAAGTGTTGCCTTGTTTTTGATATTAACCTAGTTTCTTATTCTTGATCTAGTTCTTGTTCCTGTCCATCCAATTCTTTATTTTTGAAGTTATTCTAATTCTGATTTCTTCTCTTTGGTTCTTGGCTAGTCTGCTATCTTGCATCCTTGACAGTTTGACAAGACTTGCTTACATAATCATATCAGAGCTTAGATCTCTTGATAGAGAGTGGATTACCCCTCTTCAAGATAGTATTGCGTTCTAGAGGAGTGTGGACTATCTCCTTCTAGACTGATATGCTTACTTGTTATAATTGATTTTTTTTTGGAAAGAGTGGATTACTCCTTTTTAAAGTTATATCGCTATATTTTAGAGGTTGCGGATTACCCTCTTCTAAACTAACTGTCTAAAAATATTCCTTTTAGTATAAAAAATACTAACGGCTTATTGATTTTTTTTTTTTTAAGATAGAAATAGATCTGATTAATGGAGGTGCATCCTCACAAAAAGAGAATAGAGTGGCAACACTTGCAGATCTTCGAGTCCTATTGGATACGATACAAGAAGAAATGGCATTCTTTTGCAATCCAAAAAAAGAATTATAAATGGAGCAATTATCTGAAAAAACTAAGCGAGAAATTCATAACTTGCAATAAAAGATTATTCGATTAAGAGATTTATTGTTGCATTTGGAGACAATGATCAAAAGAGGGTGGCAGAGAAGAAGATCCAAAATCTACAATAAGAGCAACGTTCAACTGCAATTTATACTACAAAATTTCAATAACTTATTTGTGATCTTGATTGGAATGATAAGACTTTTATGACTCGATTTTGTTATGGCCTAAAAGATGATGTAAAGAATTTATTAATTACAATGCTAAGAGTTGAAAGCTTAGAAGAACTCATAGCTCAAGCTATTACTTGTGATAATCGCCTATTTGAACTACGACAAGAAAGGCGATTAATTTTCAACAATACCTATCAAGGTACAACTGCTATATCTTCAAGAGTATTGGAAAAGCCATTAACATATCTTGAACCTATGCAAATTGATGTGACTCAATTCAAGCCATTAACACCAACAAAAAAGACTAGACGTCAGCAAGAAAATTTATGCCTATATTATAGAAGATCCAATCACAAGGCAACAAATTGTCCAAATAAGTCTAGAGAATTCATGGCACGAGGTATAATATATAAATTAGAAAGGTCGGAAAACAAAGACGTCCAGCCATAGTAGGGACCTCATAGTTGGACACCCTCAAACGTAAAGCACAATAAAAAAGTCTCTTTTTACCTCTGGATCTAACATCTTGTTTTATACTTTATGTATATATAAGAACCTTGAAACAAGAAATTTTTATTAAAGTCTTTTTAGATATTAGAGCCTCAACATGCTTTATGGATAAGGATTTTGCAACCAAGCACAATCTACTACTTGTAAAGAAGATCCATCTTGGATCCGTTGAAGTCATTGATGGACGAAACCTTATATCAGAAGATGTTGTCAAAGAAACCCAACAGTTGGAAGTGATACCAGGAGATCAAGTATCACAAATTATTTTCAACATCATTAGATGTCCAACAAATCCTATTGTCATTAGACTTCCTTGATTTGAGCTACATAATCCTGATATTGATTGGAATATGTGGAAGATTTTCTCAAGATTTACACATCAAAAGAAGAAACGAGGTACTGTTCTATTCATTAAAGCTAAAGCATTTATGCAAGTAGCAAAAAAAAGAGATGCATTTGCATTGTCTGCTATTCCAATGAAAGATCCAATGGAGCAACTGAAGCAAGATATTCCTAATCAATATCGCAACCTAGAAGACATATTTGAAAAAAAAAAAAAAACAGACATATTATACGAATATTGTCCTTATGATTGTGCAATCAAATTACAAGATGGAGTTCAACCTCCATTTGGTCCAATTTATAATCTGTCACAAATGGAGCTTATAGCCTTGTGAGAATATATTGATGAAAACCTAGTTAAGAATTTTATTTGGCATTCAAAATCACCTGCTAGAGCTCCTATATTATTTGTGAAAAAGAAGGATGGTTCTTTACATATGTGTATTGAATATTAAGGTCTGAACAAGGTAACTATAAAAAATTGCTATCCATTATCATTAATCTCAGGATTATTGGAACAATTAGGACAAGCAAAGATTTTTATAAAGATTGATTTGAGAGGTGCCTACAACCTAGTCAGGATTAAAGAAAGAGATCAATAGAAGACAGCATTCCGCACAAGGTATGGACATTTCAAGTACAATGTTATACCTTTTGGACTTACAAATGCACTTGCAGTCTTCCAACATATGATAAATGATTTCTTACGAGAATACTTAGATGACTTTGTAGTCATCTACTTAGACAATATCTTGATCTTTTCTAAGAATGAAGAAGAGTATGAATATCATATACGAAAGATATTAGAGAAACTACAAGAAAGTGGATTGTATGCCAAATTGGAGAAATGCTCTTTCCACCAACCATCAGTCAAATTTTTAGAATATATCGCTTCAAAAAATGAGATTTTCTTAGATCTAAAGAAGATACAAACTGTTATGGAGTAGAAACAACTGTCATCAATTAGAAATGTACAAT
Organism: Physcomitrellopsis africana; assembly: GCA_036785485.1. Classification (NCBI taxonomy): domain Eukaryota; kingdom Viridiplantae; phylum Streptophyta; class Bryopsida; order Funariales; family Funariaceae; genus Physcomitrellopsis; species Physcomitrellopsis africana. The sequence goes on along the minus strand of JAWRVF010000711.1, from coordinate 126,871 downwards.
ATTTTTTGGGATTTACAAATTTCTACAGAATCTTCATCAAAGATTATTCCAAGATTACGGCTCCATTAATGCAATTCATAGGCAAGGACAAATTTATTTGGGATGATAAGGGTGAAGAAGCATTCAAGAAGCTAAAAGAATCTTTCACTTCTGTTCCTATATTTGTCCATGCAGATCCAACAAAACCATTCATTCTGGAAATGGATGCCTCAGATTTTGCACTAGGATCTATATTCTCTCAAGCTGGTGATGATGGTCAACTACATCTAGTAGCATTCCGCTCTTGAAAATTTTCAGCTGCAGAGATCAATTACGAGATCCATGATAAAGAATTATTGGCAATTGTTGATGCTTTTGAAGAATGGCGCAATTTGTTGGAAGAGATTCAACACAAAATCATGGTACATACCGACCACAAAAATTTGGAATATTTAATGAGTGCTCGAGTTCTAAATCATCGACAAGCAGGATGGAGCATGTCATTATCTCTATTTGATTTTGTGATTACATATTGACCAAAAAAACTTCAAGGAAAATCAGATGCCTTTTCTCGACGATCATATCTTGCACCAAGAATAGAAGACATTGTATTGGATCAACAAAAATCAATCATGTTGAAGCCGCCCAATTTGAAGTTAATGACATTGACAATATCTACCTATATAGATACAACTCTCAAGATGGAAATCTAGAAAACAATGAAGACAGATCCATTTATAAAGAATATCTAGCAACGTTATCGTACTGTAATTGCTTACAGTATGTAAAATCCACTCAAAATATATAATATATTTATAGATTTAGATGCATGTTAGAATGATTAGTAAAATAAATTAAAAGGAGTTGGTGTAAGAAAATTTATTTTAGATTTTTATTTAGTTTGATTATGGCTTTTAAGTTATATAGAATTTAAATATTTAGTATAAAGCCTTGAGAGGCAATTGGGGTCCAAAGAAGAAGAATTAAATTACTAAGAGGCCTATTTGGAAGGATGAAGACAAAGTGAGGATGAATGAAGACAAGGGATGAAGTTCTTCATTCCTATTGGTCAATGGTCATGTCCAATAGGCTTTGAGGAGGCTGCCTGCAACAAGAACAAGGGTTTTGGCAATTTTAAGGAGGCCATTAGAAAATCAGAGACTAGGATTAGAAAGCTTGTTTTTTGGGCTACAATTTTGGTATAAAAATCGAGGGATTTGGAGTTTTAATGAGGGAGGAGTAGGTGCTTGAAGTTAGGGTGTACAAATTGTACCTACTGTCACTCTTTTGAAGATTAGAGGAGTTTTATAAGAACTTTTGGAGATCGAGAGGTGCGTCTAGAGAGATGATTTCAAGTTCTTCATGTAATGTGGAAGAATTACTACAATTAGAGTTCTAAAGAAGGAGATATTGGAAGTCAAAGACAGCAGATTGAATTCCAAGGTAGTAAGTAGACCGTTTTGTTGATAGTGATGGGGTTTGCCATATCTTGAGTTTCTAGATGAATTTTTGTCTCAAATTGTTGATTCATTACCAATCCAAGAAGGTTTATTATTATGCTAAGAAGCTATACATCAAAGTTTCATAGCATTTGGACTTTTAGATTGTGAGATATGAAGAATTTAGTACACGGGTATTTGTAAACAAGGGTTTGAAGCTACTACTAGGATTTTGACGATATCTAAAGATCGGTAATGAATCAATAGTTGAAATTTGTGGTGGTAGTTGTTAAGAATATATAAATGCTTTATATAAATTTGAAGTGGATTTAGATAGTTGGATTAAAAATTATGGATTATTGGAGTTTGAAAAAAATTCCCTTCTTACGGGGGAATGAGGGTTTTAGAGCATAACAAATGAGTGGTTTGATGAAATAAGACTTATGTATTGGATGTAATAGCCCTATGAAGAAATATTTTATATAAATTTGGGGATTTTGTTATACTTGGATCTTGGTTGAGTAATTAGTGGCAGGCAGAAGCCCAATGCTTTCTTGAGGCAATTTCTCTCTATCACAACAACGTTAAAAAAATGCACATGTGGAAGAAAATAATAATTTTAAATTTGAAGATGGATTTTTATACTTCAAAAATCTCCTATATATTCTTCTAGGACCTACAAGACTTCAAATTCTTTAAGCTCGACATGACTTTTTAGCAACTGGATACTTTGGCTTCAATAAGACCTTGGAATTGATATCAAGAGACTATTGGTGGCCTCAAATGTGAAAATTGGTGAAAAAATTTATCCAAGTATGCAAAATTTGTGTGCAAACAAAGATTCCAAGACACCAACCATATAGACTTTTGCAACCCCTTCTAGTTCCTAAGGGCCTATGACAATCATTATCTATGGATTTTATTACAGATCTTCTAATTTCAAATGGAAAAGATTCAATTTTGTGGTGGTAGACTGTCTTACCAAGATGGCACACTTTATCTCGTACAACAAGACTATTTTCAAGGAGGAAACAGCCAAGCTTTTTATTGATAATATTTATCAAATATATGGCCTTCTAATTAACATTATTTTAGATCAAGGAGCGTAATTTGTATCAAACTTTTGGAGAGGACTATTTTGACTTTTAAAAGTCAAGATCAACCTCTCATCCGCTTATCATCCTCAAATTGACAATCAAACAAAATGAGTGAATCAGATCTTGGAACAATATCTTTGTTGTAGTATAAATTATCAATAAGATGATTGGATAGACTTTCTACCATTGGTTGAGGTTGCATATAATAACTCCAAACATTCTTCAACAAAGCAAACTCCATTCTTTTCAAACTATAGATACCACCTTAGAGCAGATCCATTTCAAATTGAAGACGTGGGAAGCCTTGTTGCAGAAAGTCAAGCTATCTATTTAAAAACCATCCATGAAGAATTGGAATTCCAATTACAAATAGCCCAAGATTGATATAAAGACTATGCAGACATTTACAACAAGAATCAACCAAATTTCAAAGTAGATTGTGTCTGATTACTTTGACAAAATATACAAACAAATCGACCATCACAAAAATTAGACTATCAAAGACTTGGACCTTTTACAATTCTATACCAAATAAATCCAGTAAGTTTTTGTCTCGAACTACCAAGTAGCATGCACATTCATCTAGTCTTTCATGTCTTACTTTTAGAAACCTATTATAAATCAAATATTGTTGGAGGAATTATTCCACCACCAGCTCCAGTTGAAGTCAATCAAGAGATTGAATATAAGATGGATGAATATAAGATGGATTCACATATAAGACATGGACGATTGAAATATTTCATCCATTAGAAGGGCTATGGAATTAGCAAAAGAACATGAAAACCCTCAAATAACTTTAAGAATGCACCTACAAAGATTTGCCAATTCCATCAACAATATCTTAAAAAATCTAGATTCAATGGTCATTGAAGATTTTGTGGATAGTAACATCTCTTGGCTTCTAAATGACGCTTTTTATCAACAACAAAAGACCAATATAAAAAGGGGATAGCCATACCAAGACCTGCACTTATATTTTCTTAGAATAGAATAGATCTTGCTAGATGCTCATTAGTTATCATGTCAAATCTTTGCGTTTTAAGGGAATTGCAAGAATAAGAGTCAAAAGACTCTTCTGCCATACAAGCGGTTGGAGAATCATTGTAACTTTGACAATTTGGTAGGTTTGAAGAATATGGACAAGATGAAGAAGGAATATCCCAACGTCAAGTAAGGCCATGCTTGGAGTCTTTGGAAATACGGCCTTATTACAAAAATCTTGATTCAAATGCCCGAGCTTTGGTAATACTCCTCGAAGTTGGAACGATGATTCCAAGTGGATCAGAAATTATTTTTGGAGGATGTTTTGAAGGTCGCAACGAAGAACAAATTCTCGGATGGGATGTTGGTTTAACAAAGGTTATATTTGGAGGTCATCAATGCCATCTCAAAGGACTTGTTGAATCGATAATCAATGAACAAAAGATTGAATATGTTGCTTCTCTACTTCGATAAATTCTAGAATTTTTACGCATGTGATTTGATCATTAAATTGCTTCGGCTCCTCATGAAACTCGTTGCTAGAAGGGAAGGTGATATTATGGACATACTTTAAGCCATTATTAGAACTTTTTGTAGTCTTTTAGAACCTTCTATAGCTTTTTAAAATCTTCTAGAATCTTCTTTAGTCTTTAAAAATCTTCTAGAATCTTCTTTAGTCTTTGAAAATCTTTTAGAATCTTTTTTTAAGCTTCTAAAATATTCTAAGATATTCTTAGGACCCTCTAGAATCTTCTTCAACCTTCCAAGATCTCCCGTAGATTTTTTAGAGTCTTTCAAAATCTTCTTCAAGCTTCTAGAATATTCTAAGATACTTTTAGAAGGTCTAATAGGACATAAGGCCTCATAGTATAAATAAGAAGCAAGACTGAGGAGCACCTCAGTCTTGCCAACACAAGTCTTAGAGCAATCCATAGTGTTGCCTTGTTTTTTATATTAATCTAATTTCTTATTCTTGATCTAGTTCTTGTTTGTATCCATCCAATTCTTTGTTTTTGAAATTATTTTGGTTCTGATTTCTTCTCTTTGGTTCTTAGCTAACTTGCTATCTTGCATCCTTAACAACATGTAGATTCTATTTGTTTGATTTCAAGTATCTATTTGGTCACCAAGTCATAGCTGTAATTAAAACATTTTAGATCTATATGCTTTATCCTATCGCCTTTGATGAAGCCAACTTGCATCTGCATAATACAAGTGCTATTGTCTTCATATAAGACAATTGAAAAATCATCATATAAAAATTGTCTGGATGAGCTTATTGACTGATTGTAATTAAATTCATTTTTGAGATACTTCATATAAGGCAATAATTTTTATATGATTAGATGATATTGTGATTATAGTTTGTTTTACTAACTTCTAGGAGATTGTAATTCTATACTATAAGAAAATATATTTCAATTGAAACTTAGCTATTGCAGGATGAGAGTTATAGCCAACATCAATATATCCAATTAATTTAGGATCTGCAAATCTTGAATAATATAATTTAAAATCCTTAGTATCTTTTAAGTAATTTAAGTAGTGATTAATATCATTCAAATATTATAATATTAGATACACGATGTTTCTTATAAGAATATAAATGTAATATATATTCTTATAATATATTCTTATAAGAAACATAAATATTCTTATAATATATATTCATATAATGTAATATATATTATAAATGTAATATCTAGTCTTGTAAATATGACAAAGTATAAAAGTACTCTGATTGCTACAAGATATGGACACTATTCACTAAGTAGCTCCTCCTCCTTTTTACAAAGGTAGTAGGAATCATCTTTATTACAACCATGACCAACCATTAGAGTTGAAAGTAAATAAGCATCAATCGTATAGAAACTTCACAAGATTTGTCTAATATAGGCTATTTGGTAAAAAAAATGCTACCATCTTTTAAATGTACAATCTGAAGACTAATGCAAAAAATTATTTTTCTTAGCATTTTTATTTTAAACTTACAAATAAAGAAGTTAATAGCTGTAATACATATAGATGTAGTACCCACAAGGTTAAGGTCATCAATATATATTGCATTATTGACAAATTTACTTTTGTCTCATTTAATAAAAAGACAAGGAATCAATAAATCACTTACAAAATTATTTGCAACCAAGTAGTTCTTTGTTGATCAACAATTCTTCTTCAAAGAGATGTATTTTGTTGCATGTACTACAAAATACATGTACTTATGGTGTCATACTGCATTTACGTGCAGTGTATAAAAATATTAAATATCTTGTATCTATTATTAATATATGTGTGAGTGCTAGAGGTTATTTTAGAAGATATTATAAGGAGAGGATTTATTATAGCCACTTAGTTAGTAAATTAAGATGGCTATTTATTTTGTTCCTACCTTATTTATATCCTAGAATAGACTTTTTTGTAATTAGAAGAAAAGTAAAGGTTGTTTTACCTTTTTTGTTGACTTTTGAGGTAGAATGGACCTTGTGAGGGGTAAGAAAGAAGAGCATGGGGTGAATAAGGCCCATCCAATAGGATTTGGCTGCCCATGTGGGCGTCTCATAGTCTAATATGGAAAGAAAGGGAGATATATTCCTCTTGCTAGATCGAGGGTTGGAAGCAATTTTGAATGGTGAATTTTGGAGAGAGATAGCTCCAAGGAGATAGAAGCAATTGTAATGAAAATTGGTGGGTGTGTTTTTCAAGTTGTGAGGATTCTAGAACCTACTCACTTGCTTGTTTTGGACTTTTGAGCAAAAACTTATGCTTGTTTTAGTAGAGTAGAGTTTGCTGCCACCTGATGAAGAGGGGCAGAAACTTTGCGCTGCCACTGCAGGTTTGATTTCGACTCTTTCTTAGTGAATTTTCATAAAGAGTGTGAAAAATTGTGCTAGCTTTCTATCAAGACATCTCTTGTAGCATTTGGAGTTGGAGAGCAAAAGTTGTGAGCTTGAGAGTGGGAAAGGGTTTGCTGCCACCTGATGAAGAGGGGCAGAGACTTTGTTCAACCACCCAAGTCGGACAGTCTCTTCAATCTTTTTGATATTTTAGGTGCTTATAGTAGCTTGTGTAAGCTTTCCACAAAAACAAAAATCAATACATTTAGAGCTTTGATGAAAGTTTTATGAGCCATGAAGTGGCAAAGAGGGCAAATTGTTGCTAGGGTTTGAAGAGAAGAATCAACTAGCTACAAAATCTGGAGTTTGAGAGGCATGCATGCGAAATTTTAGAATAAGTTAGATGATGGAGTGAGCTTTCTAAAAAACTATTGCATGTCCAATTTGGAGAAGGGAAGTGATCACAATGAAGGCTAAAGTGAAGAGGAGCTTTGCTGCCTTTGCATTCGCTCGGAAATTTTAGTGTCTACTTCTTTTAGCCATAACTTTTAAACGGTAAACCACCTATTTGTGAAATTTTGATATGTTTTACAATAGATTATTGGCTTTCTATAGGCTATAAGCACGCTTGATTTGACTTTTGGATGGATTTTTAGTGATATATTTAGTTTCAGCTTGTTGTATAACTTGTATTCCTCATATGTGGTTGTATTTTGAGGTATACTTGAATATATACATACTTTGCTTATACCTTTTATACAAGTATATATATACTTATATTTATATCAAGTATTTTATAAGTATTATATAAATATTATATATAATATTTATATAAGTATTTGTACAAGTATTATATCAAGAATTATACAAGTATTATATAAGTATTATATAAATATTTATACAAGTATTATTCAAGTGTTTATACTTTATATTTGTATAAGAATTGTACAAGTATAATACAAGTATAATTTGAAAGCTTGAACAAATATTGTGCAAGTATAGAACATACTTGCACGGCTTCCTCTCATGTTCCCTGCTAGTTCTAATAGCAGCTAGGAACCTGGGGTTTTCCCAAGGCGAATTCTCTCTATCCAACAACAGGACATGTATCCAAATTGTTTTAGATTATGCAAGGTCTTTTGTAATTTAATACCACAGTGTTGTTCTAAAACATGGATATGCAAGTTTCTTGTATCTATTCTAGGTGGTACTTGTATATAAATATTTATATCAAGAGAATTATACAAATAAGCAGTTACTATATCCATGATACACATCCAAAGGTTAATATGATAATATAATAGAAAGTGATTGAATCCATAATTAAATAATATATAAATTTATAATCAATTTCAAACTATTGGATAAAGCCTTATGTAACAAAGTGAGCTTTATAGTGGATTATGCGACCTTGAACATCACGCTTGCTTACCAATATCATCTTATACCTTAAAGGGCAAGAAGTAAGAGTATCCACAATTGAACCAAAAACTTTCCTATTATACAAAGTATATTTTTTTTCAATGGCAGCTTTTTATTTTAACTAATCAAGATGATGCATTGCTTTCTTGATAATTCTAGGTTCCAAATCTTTTTCCTTGTAAGAAAGAACATTTATAATCATATAGGCAAAATTTTCATCTACTGCAATAGATTGTCTATTCCAAATATCATCAATTATATAATACAAAATAAATAATTTTGTATTCAATTTGATCTTATTCCTTTTAATTTCAAAGATCTTTCTTATAGGAGTAGAAGAAATAATTTTTGTTAATAGAATATCAATAATTAATGGCTCTACATAGTTGATAGTAGTTTTTGTAGAAAAAATATTATTTTCAATAGGATCAATAATTGTCATGGCTTTTTTCTTACATGGTGTTTTAGCTGGCCCACAAGTCCTTTTCATTGTTGGTGTGGCAACTTGAGACATTGCAACACAAGCAGGTATATTTTGAGCCTTATTAATAGGAACTCTAGTAATTCATGATACATTATTAAAGCCATTAAGTACTTGATTTATAATCCGCTTCAAATATAAAATCTTAGCAATCTCAATTTCAGCCAGAGATATTATATAGACAAAATTCACTGTGAATATTTTTAATACTTTAAATATAAGTATTGTAGTACTTTGTTGATCAACAATTCTTCTTCAAAGAGATGAAAAAATATCTTTTTTAAAATGGCAATTAGAAAAATGTACATATAATAATATATTAGTTGATGGATTGATAAAACAAATAATACTTGATGAGTCAAATCCAACATATATACCTTTTTGTCGATGAGCTCTAATAACATGCCATTGAGATTTTGATATTAGAATCCATATATGGCAACCGAATATTTGTAGGTAAGATACATTAGGAACATAGTTGAAAAACAACTCTTATAATGAAATAGTCTTAAGAGAAGAAGGATGAAGGTAGATTAATATTGCAGCATATAAAACTGCATGGTCCCTTATAAATGTAGGTAAATTTGTTTAAAAGAGAGTAGTGAAGTACTAAGTTGAATACACTGTTATATTATGAGAATACACTAAATATTTAATTATAAAATATAAAAAAGAAATTATAATAATAAGTCATAACACCTCTAATATAAATTTATATATAAATTATAATTAAAAATTAATAAATATGCTCAAATATTAAAAAAAATTAATTAAATTTTTTAAAAATTATAAAAAATTATAAATAAATTTGTCAAGGATAAAGACATAAATCATAAAAAGAACAAAATATATTCTTATGTTATTCAAAATCACTCCAAGTTAAAATAATATTAAAACTAGAATGGCTATTACCAAAGACAAGAAGATTAGAGACTCTTAAAAAAAGAGTAGGAACAAAAAAAGAATTGACAAGAGTGAAGAAGGCTTCACTCTTATTTCTATATATACTATCTACTTAAGAGCTACGTGACAGCATTGTATAGGACCTTGAATATGTGTCCAATTTGCAAGTTTGACATGTGTCTTGTAAGTTTGACATTTGGAACACCATCAAGAGTAGTTCCTACCTCTAAAAGTATCACCAAATAGTGAGAGTCTCTTCTAATGTTGTGATACCAAACACATTGTATCTTGCCATTAATTCAAAGAAGAACATATTATTCTTAAAGATCTTCATCTCTATTCTATAATCTTGAAGGTTGTGATAGTTGTAATATCTAGTTCAATAAATTAGCAAATGATGGTTTTTGAGCCAAATTTGTAGATTGTTGATTCTCCATTTTTTTTAGCATGAATAAATTCAAAGCAATATAAGACAATAATATAAGATAGAATGAAACCTCTTTTGAATGTGCTTGGCTTGATAGCAAGGATTTTCTTGACTCTTCATTATAATTTTGATGGTTGTTGTGAATAAAACATATTGATTTTTGCTGATGCATTTGCTAGTTTCTTAGATGGCTCCCATATACATTCACTAATATCATATTCGCATCAATATACAAGATATTTTAGCTGATTTTGATGCCATCTCAAATCTAAGACGTCTTCTATATTAAATTTTTCATTATTATCCATTTTTATAGGAGGCGGTGGCATTTATTTTCTTTCTTATATATCCACTGTCTTGTATAGCTCAAGTGATGATACATGAAATATAGGATGGATCTTCATAGATTTTAATAGATATAATTAATAGGCAATTGGATTAATCTATTTACAAATTATAAATGGTCAAAGCCTATGATAATCCAACTTATCACAAAGACAATTGATCTTGATATTACAATAAAATAATCATACCTTATTGCCCATATGGAATTGAGGCTATTTTTTATGATAGACATCTACATTGATCTTTTGTTATTTTTGAGCTTCTTTTAATTATACCTTCATTGTTGCATGTAATTCTAACAACCGATTTGCCAAATCTTCTACTATAGGATTATCAACTTTTGAAATGTTAAAAGTATAAAGTCATGGATGATAATCATAATTTGTAAAAAATAGATTTTATTAAATAGATGAATGTATCAAATTAATATAAGTAAATTTTGCCAACGGCAAAACAATTGTCCAATCATCTTGATGATAGTTGATGGTACATCTCAAATAATGTTCTAAATCTTCATTTATTCGTTTTATTTGTCAATCAATTTGAGAGTAGAAAGATGAAGATAGTTTTATATCTACCTTCAATATTTTGAAAAGGATTTTCTAAAATCTTAATACAAATTACGTCCTTCTATTTGATATAATATCCCTTGATAATCCATGATAGCAATAGATATTATCAAAGAAGAGTTTAGTTGTTTCTTCACCTATGATTGATTTTATACTTGGTACAAAATGAGCCATCTTGGTGAAATGATCTACAATCACAAATATAGAGTCACATGAATTTGAATTTGAAAGATCCATGATAAAATCCATAGAAATAGAAAATCAAGATTGTTTTGATACATGTAATAGTTAAAAAAGTTTGTAAGGTCAATGATGTAGAGTTTTTGATCTTGAACAAATGTTGTACAACTGTACAAACTTTTTAACAGCCTTCTACATTTGAGGCTATCAAAAATCTTTTGATATTAGCTCCAAAGTCTTGTTAAATCCGAGATGTCTTACTGCAAAGAAGTTGTGATGAGCTTCAAAAGTATGTAATCATGCTTCAGCTTTTAGAACATATAGGCATTGTTTAAAATAGATCGGATTATTGTTAAACTCAAATTTGGAAGTATCATGAAATTTAAATAAATTATTTTTAATTTCATGAACAAGAGAGTCTAAAGACATACTTGATTGGACTTGCTTGAAAAAAATTGAATCAACAATCAATGTTGATTTCATTACTCAAAATTTCAACAATGAATGTTGAAATTACTCCAGTTTCAAGAAGACTGTTCTTTGTTGATCAAAAGTTGAATCTCTTTCTTTTGGTGCAAGATAAAAACATGAATAAAAGACATCAGATAGACCTTATTGTTTTCTTGGCTGATAAGTGATAATGAACTTGAATCTTGATAAAGTTATGTTCCAATGAATTTGACAATGATTCAATACATATGTTAATATAAAATACTCAAGGTTCTTGTGATCTGTATATATGGTATTGTGTTGCGATTTGGCTATCATGTGAAAAAATATATATATATATATATATATATATATATATAATTTATTATATAATTAAGTGAGAATCATATTAGTAAATTTTATTAATTATAAAATATAATTAGATTTATTAGTTTAAAAAGAATTTATTTAAAAAGGCTATAATTAAAGATTATACAATCTTATTTTCTTTTTATTAGTAATTTTGACATTGATTTATATTGACATTGATAGCTTTTATATATCTTAAGTTACCTTTGTTAGATATTGGTGATCCTTGAGATCTTGCTTGTTTCTTTTATTTGGAGTTTAGAACACATATTGTATAAATCTTACTAAGAAAAGGATTGAAAATAAATTTTTAGTATGAAAGAGAGAAGTTAGGCCATCTATGTGGATGAATGGAGATGGATGATAGAAGTCTCTATTCTTATTAGCCAAAAATCATATCCAATGGGCTTCAAGGAGGTTGCCTAAGGACTTATTAGGAATGAGGATTTATTTTTTGAAAGGATTTAAACATCAAAGGCCAGGGTCAGCAAGTTGGAATTTTTGAATATGGTTTTGGTACAAATTTTGTGTGATTTGGACTTTTTATGAAGAAGATATAGGTGCTTAAAGTTAAGGTGTTGAAATTATATCTACTATCATTCTTTTAGACATAACTCATGTGTACAAAGAACAATAGAGGATCGGCAATTGAAATTAGAAAGATTGTTTTCTTGGCTACACTTTTTGTTTACAACTTGATGAAATCTATGTCGAAATAAAAGAGATTTTGGAAGTTGAAGTCAATGCTTGTAAGCTAAGGGCAGTAAGTGATCCCACTTAATTAGTAGTTATGTTTTGAACTATATCTTAGGCAACTTGATAAATTTTTGGCTCAAAATTTTTAAGAGTATATTTGCTTATGCCACAAGACTATGTGTAAAATTTTTGTAGCATTAGAATTTTGGATTTGTGAGATATGAAAAAAATAGTGCTCAAGTGTCTTTGAAGTAGGATTTTAACTACCTGCTAGGATTTTTAAGATATTGGATGATTAAAAGTGAATTTATAGTTGATTCTTTTATATAATAAAGCTTAAGAATATTATCTATATTTTAAAGAAAAATTCATAGAAATTAAACAATTTGATCAAGAGTTATTGAATTCTAAATATTAAAAAGAAATAAATCCTTGTAGGTAAATAAGCTATTGAAGGATTTTTGTGGCAATTTGAATCTTTTTATACAAACCTATTTAAATACAAGAGGATTTATCTATATAACTTTTTTTTTGTAATATTATTATATTATTTGTCCTTTTTATTAAGGATAAATCACTTATTAGAGTCTTGCCAATAAATTTTAAGTAAATTCTCTACAACCAAATATCCAATGTATTCTTAGATAGAAGTGCACACCACATGACAATGATGATTGGAGAAGAAGCGTCTTTTAGATAATGATACTATTCTTAAAAAGAATCTATAATTACAAGAAGTTTTTTTATCATAGATTTTGTAGTTGATCTCTACTGTTAAAAACTCCTTGGAATGAAAAGCTATTGGGTGGAGTTTGTCATCTACTTCTATTTGTGACAATATTACATCCAAAGCAAAGTTTGATGCATCTATTTCTATAAAAAATGCCTTAAAAAAGTTGATGCAATATAAGATTGGTGTAGAAGTAAAAGTTATTTTCAAAGCTTCAAACAATATTTCTATTTCTTTACTCCACTTGAGTTTGTCTTTATAAGTTAAGTGTGTCAATGGAGTTGCAACTTGAAAAAAATCCTTGATGAAGATTTGATAGTAATTAGCAAATTCCAAAAAGTATTATACATCCTTTACTATTCTTTGAATCTTTCAATCTATGATTGTTTGGACTTTCTTAGGATCCATCTTGAGACCATCATTCGAGTTGATGTATCCTAAGAAATCAATTAAATAATGTGAAATACAAACTTTTTCATCTTGGCATATAGCCTTGTATTTCTAATTTTTGTAACACATGACAAACATGAAATTCATGTTCTTCTGTATTCTTAGAATAGATCAGAATATTGTCTAAATAATAGACAATAAAATCATCAAGAAACTCACAAAAAATATCATTTATAAGATGTTGAAAAGTATTTGGTACACTTATAAGTCCAAAAGGCATGACATTATATTTGAAAGGTCCATACCTAATTCAAAATGCAGTCTTCTATTTATTACCTTCTTTGATGGGGACCAAGTTGTGTACTCCTCACAAATCTATTTTTGTATAAATCTTTGCTTGATTAAGTTGATCAAAAAGTCTAAAAATTAAAGATAAAGGATATCTATTTTTGATAATAATCTTGTTAAGTCTTCGATAATCTATGCATATCCGCAGTAATCCATTTTTTTTCTTCACAAATAAGATAAGAGCTCATGTTGGAGACTTTGAATGGTGTATGAAGTTTTTAGCCAAGTTCTCATCAATATATTCTTTCAATGCGGCCAACTTATTTTGTGATAAACTATAGATTGGTTCAAATGGTAATTGAGCTTCCTCTTGAAGATTCATTGAACAATCATAAGATCAATGCTTTGGAAGAATATCTACATTCTTTTTTTTAAAAATATCTTGAAAGTATTGATATTAGGTATAAATACTACTTGTAGACTTTTCAATATCTAAAATGGATATAATATACATAATAAAAGATGATCTTTCTTTTGCCATATGTAGGAAAGCTTTTGCACCTATTAGTATGATTTGGATGTACTAAAATTATATGTCTACTTGACTAATAGTGTCGTATGTCGTGAAGTCTTGCTTGAGAATGCTTCAAGCACTTGGTTGTAGAAAATAAAAGGAAATAATAATAATTAGTCCTAACACCTCTAATCAAATTCTAAACAAATTTTAATCAAATTCTAATTAAATCTTAATTAAATCTTAATTAATCCTCATCAAATCCTAATTATATTCTAATCAAATCCTAAATAATCTTAGCCAAATCCTAATTGAATCCTAGTCAATCTTGATCAAATCTTAACTAAATTCTAATCAAATCCTTAATAAATCTTAAATAATCCTAATCATCCTAATTAAATCTTAATTAATCTTGATCAAATCCTAACTAAATCTTAGTCAACTTTGATAAAATCTTAACTAAATCCTAATCAATCTTGGTCAAATCCTGACTAAATTCTAACCAATTCTTAAATAAATCCTATCTAAATTCTAATCAATCCTGATCAAATCCTAACTAAATCCTAGTCAATCTTGGCCACATTCTAAGTAAATCTTAATCAAATCCTAAACAAATCCTAAACAATCCTAGTCATCATAACTAAATCCTATCTAAATTCTAATAAAATTTTAATTAAATTCTAATCAACCCTGGTCAAATTCTAACAAATCTTAAAAAAAATACTAATCAAATCCTAAAATGAATCCTACACTAAATCCTAACCAAATCCTAGCCAAATCCTAAATTAAATCCTAACTAAATCCTAATCAACTTATTTCAACCTTAGGGCAATTTAGAATCTCAATATCTATTGATTAAATTGCTGATCTTGCTTAAAAATTTATACACCTTTTAAAAACTAAGTTGGAAGCAAGCATATGAAATTTGAAGAAGATCAAACTTATCAATAAGAAATTCAACCCAAAATTTCAATCAAGTATCGGCCGACCTCCTTCTCCAACCTTAATGCCAATTGTCCAATGCCAATATCTCCTTCTTACATTGGTTGGTTGCTTCTAAATTTCACATACATATAGAAATTAAGTCTTCTATACATATATATAAATTTCACTCCAATCCAACTCGTAGATTGCTAGAAATATTAGAAAACTTGAATGATCTTTAATTCCCAATTTTCGAGACCCCAATCCACATAAACTTCAATAATCTTTGATTGAACTATTAGATCAATCTCAAATTCATAACACTTTATAAGCACAATTGTATGCACCAATCAACAAAATCTCATTTATAGATCTATAACAAATCTCACAAAATGCTCAAAAATATACATGCCAATATATTTCACAAAAATCAGAGTCATCAAAATCAACCCTGACTTTACAAAGTCTTGACAAAGTCATTACAAATTCAAATCACTTCCAATCAATGCTTAAAAGAAGATCTTTTAGTTTGCTTTCTAATTCCACCTTTCAATCTATCAAAGAAGAATTGATCTATCGTAGGCATGTAGTTTTGTACCTTAGGGTTTGATTTCAACCTAGGCTCATAACTGGTCCTCTCTGAGTATTAATTCTAAGATTTTTGAGATAATTTTTTTTTAAATCTATTCTTAATTCTTTCCTAATGATTTTTATATTATTTATTTTTCTAATATACTTTATTGTGCTTTATTTATGGCCATAAAAAGTAAATAGAAACCTCTCCTATGAAAAGGCAACATTAGTCTTTTAACTTTTTTTTACTTTCTTCTCTATTATCTATAATTCTTAGATAATTTTTTCAAATATTTTCATTTGAGATCCTACATATTATAGTTATTTTTTTTTTCTTTCACCTAATAGCTATGTATCACAGATATAAGATTTATTATAATAATTATCTAATAGAAGTAGGTAAAATAAATTGATTTGATAATATTTGATAGAGAAGCTTCCTAAAAGCTTAATAGATGCGGAATCACCTTTATACATGTTTATAGGTGATTGGTAGGTTAAAAACTTAGTCAACAAGCTAGCAACATAGTGCACATATTGATGGCTTGTGGAACAAGCTAGCCATGTGTCGCACATGTTGGTAGCTTACGGAATAAGCCAAGTACGTGGCACTTATGTGGGAAACTTGTCATGCAAGTTTGACACATGTCTTGTAAATTAGACACATGTAGAAGAACGTATAGAATACCACCACATAGCTTTTAGATAGATAGTATAAATAGAGACAAGAGTAAAGCCTTCTTCACTCTTGTCAATTCTTTTCTTGCTTCTAGTCCAATTTCAAGAGTCTATAGTTTTCTCGTCTTGTGGTAATAGCCATTCTAATTTTTTTTGATATACATACTTCTTTACTTCTATTTTTGTTATATTTATTAATAGAAGTTTCATATATTTATTTGCTTTCATCAAATTCTTATCCTTAATAAATTGACAAGAGTATACATACAATATTAGAGCTTTATCTTTTCTTGATTAAGAATGGATTATCCCTTTTTTTTGATAAGAAATAAGCATATTTGAAGTTGTAGAGTATCCACTTTTAAATTGATATTGTTTATAGAATTTTTTCTTTTCAGTGTATTGTTCTGTATTTCTTGAAGTGAAAGTAGACACCTTTCTTTTTATTGTATTATCATGGCAGAGCTTGCAAAAATGAAGAGTGCAATAGCACAAATGCAAGAGCAAATGAGAGAGCTAATGCTTACAATGTATCAATTTAATTTACCACCACAAAGAGCAACAAGATTAATAGGAAGTGAAGATATAGACATGGTTGAAGCTGCATCAATATCTACATCAAACTATACTACCTCACCTATGATGGAGCATCGTTCAAACATTAGAAAATCAAAAATTAATTTGCTTGAGAAGTTTGATGGCACAAGATCTAAATTTTGAAGATTCATCAATCAAGTACAACTGATATTTGAATTTCAACCTCAGAGTTATCCTATACAAAGATCTCAAGTTAGATTTATTGGAACGTTACTTTCAAATTCTGCTTTATTATGGTTTTTATCTTTTCTTGAATGACATGATCTAATATTGGATAATTTGAAGGCAATTTTAATAAAATTTTGATGTATATATAGAGAACATGATGCAATCTGTATTGCAACCAACAAGATTTGCATCCTATAACAAGGCAATCAATCAATGTCGTTATACGCTTCACAATTTCAACAACTAGTGATTGGTATCAAGTAGGATGATGCTGCACTCATTAGTCAATTTCTCTACGAATTACAATATGACGTAAAAAAAAATTAATACTCAATTTATCCGATCCTCAAACATTGAGTCAAGCAATTGATTTTGCTATGAAGTGTGACAATCAACTTTTTAAGTTTTAATCTGAGAGTCATACAAAAAAGCTTGAATGTTATTATTCAATGGCAACATCAACATCTTCACAAAACGTACATTCAAAAGTAGAAGACATACAAATTGATGTGATATGTTTTAAATCTCTTATTAAACAAGAAAAGATTTGGCATCGTCAAGGAGGATTATATTTATATCATAGAGAACTTAAGCACACTGTTCAATATTGTCCAAAGAAATGACACAACTACAAAATGATGAGTACAACTGTCAAAGAAGACAACATGTCGAAAAAAAAATTTATTCAGCTACAATAGAGACCATGCAACTTGAACCTTGTACAATTCCTAGTGAAGGTTCTATTCTCTCCTCAAAATCCTCTCTTTGTTTTATAATAGATGTATATTTAAGACCAAAAAACTACGGAGCCTCTATCTTATTAGATTCAAGAGTCTCAATATGCTTTCTAGATGAATAATTTGTTAAGAATCATAAAATATCTTTCATATACAAAACTAAATCCGTACATGTAGAAGTCATAGATGGCCATCCATTGTCTTCTGGAGATGTCACTCATGAAATCCGTCCTATAAAAATAACAATAGATAGTCATAATAGCTACGTAGCCTTTAACATAATTAAATCTCCGTCTAATCTAATTATTTTAGATTTATCATGGTTAGAAAAATATAACCCTCAAATAGATTGGAATTCTTATAGACTTCACTTTTCTCAGAACATTATTAAATGTCTTATCAACCAAGTGAAAAGCTATAAGCCTAGTATAATAAAATCTATATTTATAGGAGCAAAAGCTTTTATACATGCAGCAAAAGAAGGATCAACTTTTGCTATTTATGCGACACCTATTTCTAATGGTGGAAAGATTTTAAGTAATATTCCAAGCTAATATCTAAATTATCAGGATGTTTCTGATAAAAAAAAATACAAATATTCTTTCACAGCATTGTCTGTATGATTGTTCAATTGACCTCAAAGAGAGAGCTTAGCCTCCATTTGGACCAATCTACAGCTTATCACAAAATGAGCTAGGTGAACTCAAGGAATACATTGATAAAAACTTAGCCAAGAATTTTATACGTCATTCAAAATCTCCAGCAGGAGCTCCTATCTTGTTTGTAAAGAAATAAGATAGATCACTACGGATGTGCATAGATTATTGAGGGTTCAACAAGATTACCATCAAGAATAAATACCCTCTATTATTGATATCTGGACTTCTGGATTAATTGAATCAAGTTAAGATCTATACAAAAATAGATCTATGAAGAGTGTACAACCTAATCTACATCAAAGAAGGAGATGAATGGAAGACTACTTTTCAAATAAGGTATGGATATTTTGAATACAATGTTATGTCTTTTATACTCACGAATGCACCAATTGTTTTTCAACATTTCATGAATGATATTTTTCATGAATTTTTAGATGATTTTGTTGTTTATTACTTAAATAATATTTAAATCTACTCTAAGGATGTAAAAGAATATAAATTATATATTTGCCATGTATTACAAAAACTTAGAGATATCAGATTATACACCAAGATGAAAAAGTGTGTATTTCACACTACTCAAGTTGATTTTTTAGGATACATCATTTCAAATGATAGTCTCATAATGGATCCTAAGAAAGTCCAAACAATTATGGATTGGAAGATTTCAAGAACAATAAAGGACGTGCAATGCTTTTTGAGATTTGTTAATTACTATTAAATTTGTATCAAGAACTTTTTTCAAGTTGTAACTACACTTACATGTCTAACTTGTAAAGACAAACTTGAGTGGAATAAGGAAGCAGAAACATTGTTTGAAGCGTTGAAAATAGCTTTTACTTCTATACCAATCTTGTATTGTGTTGATTTTTTCAAGGTATTTTTTACGAAAACAGACGCATCAGACTATATTTTCGATGCAATATTGTCACAAATGGGAGTAGATGTTAAATTCCACCCAGTAGCTTTCTATTCCAAGAAATTTTCAGCAACAGAGATCAATTACAAAATCCACAATAAAGAACTTCTTGCAATTGTGGATTCTTTTCAAGAATGG
Source organism: Physcomitrellopsis africana (assembly GCA_036785485.1). Taxonomy (NCBI): domain Eukaryota; kingdom Viridiplantae; phylum Streptophyta; class Bryopsida; order Funariales; family Funariaceae; genus Physcomitrellopsis; species Physcomitrellopsis africana. The sequence continues at coordinate 107,402 of JAWRVF010000711.1, read as the reverse complement.
CACCACTATTTAGAAGGCACTTCTAGTCCAATCACTATGTATATAGATCACAAGAATCTTGAGTACTTCATGTTAGCACGCGTGTTAAATCTTTGTCAAGCTCGTTGGAACATGTCTTTGTCAAGATTCAAGTTTATCATCACTTATCGGCCAGGAAAACAACAAGGTCTGTTTGATGCTCTTTCTAGACAATCTTATCTTGTATCAAAAGAAGGAGATGCAGCTTTTGATCAACAAAGAATGATCCTCTTGAAATCAAAGCAATTTCATATTCGAGCAATAAAATCAATATTAATTGTTGATTTAACATTTTTCAAGCAAATCCAATTAAGTATGCCCTCAGATCTTCTTATTCATGATATTAAGAATAATTCTTCTAAATCTCATGATACTTCAAAGTTCAAGTTCAAGGATAACTTATTTTATTTTGAAGGATGTTTATACGTCTGAAAAGGTGAAGCACGACTACGTGCTCTTGAAGTTTGTGACAACTTCCCCGCAGTTGGATATTTCGGATATAATAAGACCTCGAGGCTAATTTCAAGAGATTTTTAGTAGCCTCAAATGTGAAAGTCTGTTAAAGAATTTTTGCAGTCATGTGATGTTTGTTCAAGATCAAAAACTCCTTATCATCAAGCTTATGGACTTCTTCAACCATTACCTATACCAAAACAACCTTAGTCTTCTATTTCTATGGATTTCATCATGGATCTTCCAAATTTAAGTTCATATGATTCTATATTTGTGATGATAGATTGTTTCACCAAGATGGTATATTTTGTATCATGTACAAAATCTATCATAGGTGAAGAAACAACTAAACTCTTCATTAACAACATCTATCACTATCATGGATTATCAAGGAATATTGTATTAGATAGAGGGATGTAATTTGTGTCAAGATTTTGGAGAACGCTTTTTAAGATTTTAAAGGTGAATATAAAGCTATCTTTAACTTTTCATCTTCAAACTAATGGACAAACGGAACATATAAACCAAGTCTTCAAGCAATATTTGAGGTGTACCATCAATTACTAATAAGATGATTGGACAACTCTCTTACCATTGGTAGAATTTGCTTATAATAATACAATACATTCTTCTATGTAACAAACACCTTTCTTTGCCAATTATGGTTACTACCCACGACTTGATACTTTTGATTTTTCAAAAGTTGATAATCCAACAGCAGAAGATTTGGCAAATTGTTTGTCAGAGCTACATGCAATAATGAAGGTGCAATTAAAAGAAGCTCAAGAATGACAAAAAATAAATGCACATGCATATCGCAAGGAACAACCACAATTCAATGTGGGAGACAAGGTATGGTTACTTTTTCATAATATCAAGACTACTCGTCCTTGTGATAAATTGGACCATCATAGGTTTAGACCTTTTCCTATTTTTGAACAAATGAATCCAGTTGTATATTGATTACACCTACCGGAGTCCATGAAGTTCCATCATGTATTTCACGTGTCTCTTCTTGAACCATACAAGATAGTGAACATACCAAGAAGAAGATAAGTGCTACCTCCTCATATAGACGTGGACAATAATGAAAAATTTAAAATGGAAAAAGTCTTAGATTCGAGGCAACATCAAAATAGGTTGGAATAACTTGTTCATTGGCATGGATACGATATTATTGAACGCACATGGGAACCAAGAAAGAATCTTGCAAATTCAACAAGGAAAGTACAGATTTTTTATCAATGACATCCATCAAAACTAAGATGAGGACCTTTCTTATAAAAGAAACATGATCTAAGCAAGATAACATTCTATTTTCTATCCTTGTTTGTAGCTTTTTTGTATTTGTGACGTTAAAGAGATGGAGAATCAACAACCAGTGGATTTCAATTCAAAATCCTTCATTTGTTAATTTATCGAACAAGACATTATTACTATTACAACCTTCAAGACAACGGAATAGAGATGAAGACCCTCAAGAATGACATGTCCTTCCTTGGATTGATGGCAAAATATAATATGTTTGATATCACAACCTTGGAAGAGACTTTTGATATTTGGTGATACTTTTAGAGGTAGGAACTACTTCTGATGGTATTCCTAATGTTTTCTTTGAAGGCAGTTATGAAGGCCTCAACAATGATCAAATAATAGGGTGATCTTCTAGCCTTGGTATGGGACATTATTGATGGCTGAAAGGCCCTATCAACTACCTTCAAAGGGAACAAAGATTAGAGTATGTGGCAAGCACAATTTGACATATTTTGAACTTCCTCAACATGTAATCACTACTCTTCATGGAACTCATCCCTAAAAGAGGGGATAATGTCACAGATATAAGATTTATTATAATAATTATCTAATAGAAGTAGGTAAAATAAATTGATTTGATAATATCTAATAGAGAAGCTTCCTAAAAGCTTAATAGATGTGGAATGACCTTTATACATGTCTATAGGTGATTGGTAGGTTAGAAACTTAATCAACAAGCTAGCAACATGGTGCACATATTGATAGCTTGTGGAACAAGCTAGCCATGTGTCGTATATGTTGGTAGCTTACGGAATAAGCCAAGTATGTGGCGCACACGTAGAAAACTTGTTGTGCAAGTTTGACACGTGTCTTGTAAATTAGACACGTGTAGGAGGTTGTATAGAATACTGCCACATAGCTCTTAGATAGATAGTATAAATAGAGACAAGAGTGAAGCCTTCTTCACTCTTGTCAATTCCTTTCTTGCTTCTAATCTAGTTTGAATAGTCTATAGTTTTTTTATCTTGTTGCAATAGCCATTCTAATTTTTTTTAATATACATACTTCTTTACTTCTATTTTTGTTATATTTTTTAATAGAAGTTTCATATATTTATTTGCTTTCATCAAATTCTTGTACTTGGCACCATATCACTACACAACATCTACCTCCTTTAAACTTGTGCATCCACTGATACGTGCCAAAATTTCTTCAATATACCAATATGCGACATTCACTACCTTGGTCTAATTCTTGATCCTCAATTTATTCTTCCTCTTCTGTTTTAATACCACTCAATAGATTTTATTCTTCATCAAAATGTGTATATACTCCTCTTTGTCTAAATTACTTGACTCGCTTGTCTACTATAGGTGTTTTTAATTTTATTCCATCAAACTCTCGTAAAGAATATGTTCCATTGTCATAGACCTTTATCATGATATATAGTCCAAACCAATGCTTAGAAATTTTTTATAATGTACCATGTTGATAATTCAAACTATTGTCATAGACTAATATCCAATCACCTTCTTCTATTTTTTTAAGCCATAATCAATGTGTTTTATCAAATCTTTCCTTATTCCTTTCCCTTATTTTCTTCAATCTTCCAATTGCAATTTCAATATCTTCCGATTTTCTCTCTAATTGTTGAATCCATAATACTAAAAGATCCTCTCTATTAAGATCATCATTCCAAAGCAATATTCTCCATGTAGGTACTATTTCTTCTATTGGCATAACTAACTTTTATCCATACATTAACTCAGAAGGCATATAACTAGTTATCGTATTATGAGTTATATGATTTGTCCATAATGCAAATGATAGTAGCCTTAGCCACTGATATACTTTGTCATTGCATGCTTTTACTAATGCCTTAATAATATGTGAATGTCCATGCTCACTCTTTCCATTATTTTCTGGATTATATGCTGTTGTCAAAAAAATTTTAATTTCTATTCTACCAAAGAATTCTCTTGCTTCTTTTGTATCCAATTCACCTTTATCTCCAGTGATTTTTCTAATACAACTATAGTGACAAATAATATCTTCTAAGAAGAATCGATATATACTTTCAGTACTCTTTAAACTTAATGCTCGTCCTTCAACCATATTTAATAAATCTTTACATGCAAGCACCAAATATTTCATTTGTCCAAGTCCCATAGGCATTGCCACTAAATCCACTATCCACTTATAATGTAATACTAGAGGATAAGTTGGATGTAATTCATCTCAATATCGAATATTAGAATAAACTTGACAAGTTTCACATGATCCTATAAAATTTGCTACATCTTTGTATTTGCCTTTCCACCAATACCTTTCTTTTATTTTAATAAAATTTGTCCAAGTTCCTCTATATTCTGTCCACAAATTCTTATAGAACTCTATAATAATCTTTTTTTGAGCTTTTAAACCACATATCATCTATTATAATACTTCTTCCCTTCTCTTTGGATGTTTCTATAAATATCCATCATATAAAAAATATCCATAGGTTTTTTTACAGATTTTTTAAAATTTTTCATTTATCCAATCTTCTTGTCACTTTAATGTACTTAGATACTTCTCAACATCTTTTCATTCACCTTCATATAAATCTCTTAAAAATGATTCCAGTAGTATATTCAAATATATACCTTCTTCCTTTGATAATGTATTAATATAAAATTTTGTACCCATATCATCTTTTCAATCAATCATATCTTCTTCATCATAATATCTTGCCTTTGATAACATATCTACAACTAAATTATCTTTTCTTGAAATATGCGTAAACTTTGGATTCATAGATTTAATATATTATCACGGACATACACATAATTACTTATATAATTAAATAGAATTAGGTAAAAGTAGGTTAATTCTATAATATCTTCTAGAGAAACTTCCTGGAAGCTTCATAGAGGCTGCTTTGACCGTATAGGTGTCCATAGTTGATTTCTTGGTTAAAAACTTGGTCAACAAGTTAACCATGTGCCACATATGTTAATAGCTTGTTCTTCAAGCTAACTACGTGGCGCACATGTAAAAAACTTGCCTTGCAAGCTAAGGCAAGTGGCCTTCAAAGTCAACACATATTGGAGGTTCTATAGAACATCGCCACGTAGCTTCTAGTTAGATAATATATATAGAGACAAGAGTAAAGCCTTCTTCACTCTTGTCAACTCCTTTCTTACTTCTAATCTAGTTTCAAGAGTCTCTAGTTGTCTTGTCTTTTGACAATAGCCAATCCAGTTTCTATTGAATACATATTTTCTTATTTCTATTTTATAAGAGAAGTCTCACTTGTCCATATGATTTCATCGAGTTCTTGTCCTTGACAGTTTGACAAGAGTGAAGATTTATTGTTCTTGTTTTGTGTTAGAAGTGAGTGGATTACCCCACTTCTATTCTTTGCCTTTGAAGGTTGCGGACTACCCACCTTTGAATTGACTCTATTTGCTTTGTAACCTTGATTTTTTCCTAAAAGAGAGTGGATCACCCCTCTTTGTGGAAGATTTTTGTTTGATATTAGAGGTTGCGGATTACCCTCTTCTAATCCAAATTATAGATTTGCAAAGTTGTCTAAGATGGAAGGAAAAATCATGGATGCTACTTTTACTAGAAGCGAGAATAGATTTGCAACTATTGCAGATCTTCAAGAGCTTGTCAACACTCTTAGAGTGGAAATTTCACGAATCACCAATCGTAATCATGGAAGTGCTATTCCAACACCTATGGAAGAAGTCCAGAGCTTACGTCAAGAAGTTGTACAACTGAGAGAAGCAAGTAGATCAGCCTCCCAACCGAATCCAAGAAATCTTGCTTCTTTAAGCATTAAAGAGGCAAAGATTAGTATGCTCGAGAAATTTGATGGAACAAGATCAAAATTTTGAGGATTTTTGCAACAAGTCAAGCTTTATTTAAGGTTACACCTTTTCCAATATCCTGATGGATTTATCCAAGTTGGATTCATAGGTGCACTTCTATCTGGAAGTGCCCTTTCTTGATTTGCACCTTTGATGGAAAAAGATTCAAGACTTCTTTACAATCTGAATTCATTCTTTGAAGTGTTTACGGCTACATTTGGAGAAAGCAACCGAGAGAGGGTAGCAGAGAACAAGCTTTTATCTTTACAACAAGGATCACGGTCAGCTACAACATATGCTGCTGAATTTCAAAATCTTGCTTGCAATGTAGAGTGGAATGACAAAGCCTTTATCAACTAATTTCATTATGGATTGAAGGATAACATCAAAGATTTGTTACTAACAATGTCAAAAGCTGAATCTTTGGAGCAATTTGTTGCTCAAGCGATTGCATGTGACAATCGATTATTTGAAAGGCGCCAGGAATATAAATTCAGTTGGAGAGGAATAAGTCAATTGATGACAGCAACTCTTAAGTTTTCAAAAACTTACTTGGCTAAACCAGAACCAATGCAAATTGATGCCGTACACTTTAAACCTCTCATTGAGCAGGAAAAGACTCGACGTCATCAAGAGGGTTTGTACTTATATTGTGGAGAATCTAAACACACTGCTTAATATTTTCCAAAGAAGCAATGCAATCACAAAATGAGAAGTATGGCTGCTAGAGAAGACACTGTGTCGGAAAACGAATTTCTCCAGCTACAATAGGGACCGTTGTTGTGTTGCAGCAGGTTTATATAGTGAAAGGTATAGATAAGAGCAATTTATATTTAATACTTGATTATCTTAGTTCAATAGGAACTTAAGATACTTAAGAAAAGGGTTATGGAAGCCTCTTAGATTAATTTCTTGTTTTAATAGCTAACAGATAAAAGTTAGTTGTTAAAGTTTTCTTCTAGGCTATACAAACTCTATTATTAATTTTGAAAAGCCATAAGTTAATTAGAATAGGATAAAAAAGGAAAATAGTTATTATGGTTGATATTAGGATTAAGTTGAGAATAGGATTTAACTTAAAAATCCTTAAATTTAGTTGAATTGATACCCAAGGAAAGACTAGATATGAGACAGGGTTGAAATCAGACCTCTAGGGACAAAAATGACTACCGAAGGCAAGGAAGGGGGACATTTGAAGATCGACAATTAGGATTGAATAGTTAGTTTGAAAGGGATTCTAAGGGCATTTAGCTTGCAACCATAGGATTTTGGAAGACTTAGCAATCGCTATTCAAAGTCAGGATTTGTATTGGTGATTTGGGTTTTTATATAAGACATTGATAACTTGCATTGTTGAGTGATTCGTAAAATCTGTGAAGCATCTATGGTTCAAAATTTGATATTTTCTAGATTGTTAGATGTGCTAAGTGTATACAAAGTTTTGTGTTAATCTAGCAATGCAATTAGGAGATATTTGAGTTTTGATACAAAGGGTTGTCAGAAGTTGGCAATTTAGGATTGGATAGGATTTCTGTGATAACTAAAGATCTACTAATTGGATCAACGTAATTTTTGGTATGCTGATAGAAGACTTGTAGGTTGAGCTACACACCAAGTTTGAGTTAAAGTTAACGGTGAAAGAAGGAGAAATCGCCACTGGAATTTCTGCATTAATCTTTAAGTTGGCGGCGGAGCATCATTAGTGTGCTTTTTGGGCGTTTTCTTGCAATCTGTAAGTTGGATTGGACTAAGTTTTTTTGAGCATGTAAAAGGCTTATACTTGCATGTGTGTGCAAAATTTTATACTAAGTGGACGGTTCGATTAAAAATTATAGCTTGTTGAAGCTCACTAATTAGAGTTAGGACTTATAAACAAAAATAAAAATTGCTTAATTATAAAGGAAATAAGGTAATTGGGGTATATGTAAGATCGATTTTACTAAGAAGAGTGTTTCTAAATACTTTTGAATTGAAGCTTGAGTTATATTCCTTATATATGGGTGAAACATATTAGGATTTTTTGAGTATTTGCAAACAGTACTTTACCTTCTACAGCCAAGTGCCCGGTGCATTCTCAACCGAGACAACACGTAATACGACACCGTGCAGCTGGAATCATGTGCAACACCTTGTAAAGGTCCTATTCTCTCCTCAGACCCCTCACCTTGTTTTACAATAGAAGTATCATTAGGACTTAAAAATCACAAAGTCTTTGCTTTATTAGATTCAAGAGCCTCAGCCTGTTTCATAGACGAAGACTTTGTCAAAAAACAAGAAATAGTTTTAATCAAGAAAGCTAAACCTGTGCACATAAAAGTCATAGATGGTCGTTTGTTATCTTTTGGAGATATCACCCATGAGACTGTTCCTTTAGATGTAGTAATTAAAGGACATACTAGTGTAGTAATATTTAATGTGATTAGATCCCCTTCAAATCCGATTATTTTAGGATTATCGTGGTTAGAAAAGTATAATCTTCAAATAGATTGGATTTCTCATAACCTCAACTTTTCTTGTAGTTCAACCCAAGAATCCAATAGTCAAGTAGAAATACATAAGTCTAGTATATCCAAATCCTTACTAATAGGTGCGAAAGCTTTTATACATGCGGCAAAAGAAGGACCATCTTTTGTTATATATGCCACACTTATTTCAGATACTGAGAAGACTATAAGTAATATTCCTAACCAGTATCAAGATTTTCAAGATATTTTTGAAAAGAAAAACGCAGATATTCTTCCACAGCATCGACCTTATGATTGCTCAATCGACCTTCAAGCAGGAACTCAACTACCATTTGGACCAATCTATAATTTATTGCAGAACGAGCTGACTGCATTGAAGGAATATATTGATGAGAACTTGGCTAAGAACTTCATACGCCATTCGAAAGCTCCAGCAGGAGCTCCTATTTTATTTGTAAAGAAAAAAGACGGATCCTTCCGGATGTGCATAGATTATCGAGGGCTTAATAAGATTACCATCAAGAACAAGTATCCTTTACCTTTGATTTCAAGATTTTTTGATCAACTCAGCCAAGCAAAGATCTATAGAAAAATAGATCTACGAGGAGTATATAATTTGGTCCGCATCAAAGAAGGTGACGAATGGAAGACTACATTTTGAACTAGGTATGGACATTTTGAATATAATGTCATGCCGTTTGGACTCACAAATGCACCAGCTGCTTTTCAACATCTTATGAATGATATTTTCTGTGAATTTCTTGATGATTTTGTTGTCTGTTATTTAGACGACATTCTAATCTACTCTAAGAACGCATAAGAACATGAATTTCATGTTTGTTGTGTGTTACAAAAACTTAGAGATGCAGGATTATATGCTAAGATGGAAAAGTGTGTATTTCATATTACTCAAGTTGACTTTCTAGGATACATCATTTCTAATAACGGCCTAATGATGGATCTTAAGAAAGTTCAGACAATTATGGACTGGAAAATTCCAAGGACAATAAGAGATGTACAATGTTTTTTGGGATTTGCCAATTATTATCGAATCTTCATTAAGAACTTTTCTCAAGTTGCAGTTCCATTGACATACTTAACTTGTAAAGAAAAACTTGAGTGGAGCAAGGAAGCAGAAGCATCATTTGAAGCTTTGAAGACAGCTTTTACTTCTGCATCAATCTTGTATCGCGCCAATTTTTTTAAAGTATTCTTTATGGAAACAGATGCATCAAATTTTGCATTGGGTGCCGTATTGTTACAAATGGGAACAGATGACAAATTTCATCTAATAGCTTTTCATTCAAGAAAGTTTTCAGCAGCCGAGATTAATTATGAGATCCACGACAAAGAACTTCTTGCAATCGCGGACTCTTTTCAAGAATGGCGTCATTATCTAGAAGGCACCTCCCATCCAGTCACCGTATATACGGATCACAAGAATCTTGAGTATTTCATATCAGCACGTGTTTTAAATTGTTGTCAAGCTCGTTGGAGTATGTCTTTGTTAAGATTCGAGTTCATTATCACGTATAGGCCAGGAAAATAATAAGGTTTGTCTGATGCCCTTTCTAGACGTTCTTATCTTGTTCCAAAAGAAGGAGATGCAGCTTTTGATCAACAAAGAATGACCCTCTTGAAGCCAAAATAATTTTATCTTTGAGCAATCAAATCAACATTGATCGTTGATTCGAATTTTCTCAAAAAAATCCAGTCAAGTATGTCCTCAGACCCTCTAGTTCATGATATTAAGAACAATTCATCTAAGTCTCATGATACTTCCAAGTTCAAATTCAAGAACAATCTACTCTACTTTGAGGGACGCTTGTATATCCCAGAAGGCAAAGCACAACTATGTGCTCTTGAAGCTCGTCACAATTTTCCCGTAGCAGAACATTTTGGGTACAACAAGACTTTGGAACTAATATCAAGAGATTTTTGATGGCCTCATATGTGGAAGGTACTTAAGGAGTTTGTACAATCATGCGATGTCTGTTCAAGATCAAAAACCCCTCGACATCGATCTTACGAACTTCTCCAACCACTACCTATATCAAAACAACCATGGTCTTCTATCTCTATGGATTTTATCACAGATCTATCAATTTGAAGTTCATATGATTCCATATTTGTGATTGTAGATCGGTTCACCAAGATGGCACACTTTGTACCATGTACAAAATCTATCACAAGTGAAGAAACAGCTAAGCTCTTTCTTGACAACATCTATCGCCATCATGGATTGCCAAAGGATATTATATCAGATAGAGGAATGCAATTTGTATCCAAATTTTGGAGAACCCTGTTCAAGATATTGAAGGTGGATATAAAACTATCTTCAGCCTTCCATCCTCAAACAAATGGTCATACGGAACGAGTGTTAGGGACATAGTCTTAGAACCTTCTAGAAATTAGAACATTCTAGAAGCAAGTCCCTGGAACCTTCTAGAAGTTTCCATTAGCAGTTAATGGAAGTTTCTTGAGAAGCTTCCTAGTTAGTGGAAGTTACTTGAGAAGCTTCTTAATTAGTAGAAGTTGCTTGAGAAGCTTCCTAATTCATAGAAGCTGCTTGAGAAGCTTCCTAAGTTGTTAGAAGTCGCTCAAGAAGTTTCTTATTTAGGAATATATATAGGAGTCGAGGCTGAAGAGTTCTTTAGTCTCGACAACACATCTCTTGGAGCTCTAGCTCACCTCTCTGGTGTTGCTCTTGTACTCATCTGATCAATCTAGTTCTTGCCAGTTCTCTTTGAAATTCTTGTTTAGATTTCGTCTTCGTATTCTGTGTCCGTGACAGTTTGTCGAGACTGCTCTCATCTCATATATTAGAGCTAGTCCTTCTTGTTAGAGTGTGGATTACCCCTCTTCTTGAAGGTATACTAGTATTTTAGAGGTTGCGGATTACCCTCCTCTAAACTGATATCTCTCCCATTACAATATTGGAGTCTTATTCTTCTTGGAGAGAGTGGATTACCTCTCTTCTTGAAGGATTTTAGACGTTTTAGAGGTTGCGGAGTACCCTCCTCTAAACCAATATTTTCTTCTTTGTAGAATCAATTATTTCTCTCTTTTAGAATGGCTGGAGATCAAGGGATTAGTATGACTGAAAGTTCGGAGTCCAAGTTGGACGCCATTATGAATGTCCTTGCTATGTTATCGCAAAGAACTGCGGAGATTGAAGGAGCATTTGGAAGACTTTATAATGATGGAGCACTTGAAGTAATACAATCTAGAATTCATCAACCTCAAGTTTCTGTACTAGAAGAAACAACTTTGCCTGTAATTCGACAAGAACCACTAGTTCTACAACAAAAGGAGCCTCGAGTTAGCCTTCCAGATAAGTTTGATGGTACACGCTCCAAGTTTCGAGGTTTTGTCAATCAAATCAGGTTAATAACAATTTTACAGCCCGAACGCTATCCAACGGAGGAGTCACGTGTTGGACTGGTTGGAACCCTACTTACGGGGCAGGCTCTATCATGGTTTGCTCCTTTATTCGAGAAAGGATCATCAATTTTGAACAACTTCGAAACTTTTTTGGAAGCGTTTGCGGAAGCATTTGGCGAGTATGACAAGGCTCGATGGGCTACAACAAAGATTCGATCACTACGACAAGGGACACGCTCTGCATCAGTTTATGCATCAGACTTCAGACAATTAGCATGTGACATCAACTGGGATGAAGAAGCATTGACGAGTCAATTTTATTGGGGTTTGAGGGATGATGTGAAGGATTTGCTATTATCTCTTCCTGATCCACGAACGCTCAATGAAGCCATTAGCCAAGCTGTGAAGTATGACAACCGCCTATTTCAGCATCACGAAGACCAACGCTCAAGACAACATGTGACTCGTCACGCCTCAATCATATCAACAAGCAGTTTGAATTCACATTCCAAGACGGACGACATGCAAATTGATGCGGTACGTGTCAAATCCCTCACTCCAGAAGAGAAGAAGTGGCGCATGGAGGAAAGACTATGCTTATATTGCGGTGAAGAAGGCCACAAGGTTGGAAATTGTTCCAAGAAGCAGAATCGACGCATTGTCAAGACCAGAGGCACGTTTTTTTAGGAAAACGAAAATGCCCAGCCACAATAGGAACCGTGCGGCTGGACAGTCAAAAATCGCAACAACAATCAGAATCCTCCCTCTCTGTCCAACCTGCCTTTTATTTTACAATCCCTTTGTTTTTTGGTCCTCAGAAGCTTAAATCCTTAGCATTACTAGATTCAAGAGCATCCGCTTGTTTCTTAGATGAAGAATATGCTAAACATCATAAGATCCCTCTAGTACGGAAACCTAAAAATGTTTATGTAGAAGTCATAGATGGACGACCTTTACTGTCTGGTAGTGTCACTCATGAATCACAACCTATAGAAATAGCATTTAAGGACCATAGTAGTTATATTATCTTCAATATTATAAAGACTCCGTCAAGTCCTATTATTCTTGGTCTTTCCTGGTTGAAAAAGTATAATCCAACCATAGATTGGAGGTTACGAAAGATAACATTTCCAATAGAACGTTCCAAGAGTAAACCAGTTAGAAGACCCCGAATCAAAAAACCTTTATTTATTGGAGCAAGAGCATTTGTAAGATCGTCCAAGGAAGGTACACCGTTTGTCATTTATGCAACTCCAACCAATGAACAGAAGATTTCGACAACAAGTATACTGGAGCAATATAAAGATTTTCAAGATGTATTTCAGAAGAAGAATGCTGATATGTTACCGGAGCACCGACCATATGATTGTGCCATAGACTTGCAAGAAGGAGCACAACCCCCTTTTGGCCCAATCTACAATTTGTCACAGACGAAGTTGGCAGAATTGCGGAAGTACATTGATGAGAATCTAGCCAAGAACTTCATTTGCCATTCGAAGTCACCAGCTGGAGCACCAATCTTATTTGTAAAAAAGAAGGATGGCTTGCTACGGATGTGCGTAGACTATCGAGGTCTCAACAAGGTAACAAAGAAGAATCGTTACCCGTTGTCGTGTAGTAATACGACTACTAGGTGAAAGAGGGGAGGAATGATTATATTATAGAAGAGCTCAAATGAAAATATTTGAGAAAATTATCTTAGAAAAATAGATAATAGACAAGGAGGTAGTAAAAATTAAAAAGTGCTAATGCTGCCTTTTATAAAAGAGATTTCTACTTACTTTGTAAAGCCATAATAATGGTAAAACAAAGTAGATTAGAAAAATAATTGGTATAGGTATGTTTAATAAGAAGTTAAGAGTAGGTTTTAGAGAAATTTACCTCAAAACTACAAGAGTTGATATCCGGAGAGGGCCGGTTAAGAACCTGGGTCGAAACCAGACCCCAGGGCACAAAACCGCGTGCCGACGGCGAATGGAGAGTCTTTTTGCAGATCGGAGATTGGGTTAGGGAGTGAACTTGAAGGGTTTTATATAGGAGTTGATTTTGAGTGATTTGGAGAGAAAACGACTTTGTAATAGCTTTGCAAAGTCAGGGTTTATTTTGGCTACTTGAGATTTTGTGAAATAAATTAGGGTTGATGGTTTAGGCAATTCCAGAAGCTTTGCAGCAGATCTACGGCTGGAAATTTGTGGGTTTTTGGGTATTGTTGTTGTCAATGTGTGCTGTGAATTTGAGATTGATCTAACGGTTTGATCAAAGGTTATTGAAATTTATGTGAGTTGGGGTCTCTGGAATTGGGTTTTAAAGGTCAGTTAGGGTTTCGCAGATTTTGATCAATCTATCGGTTGGATTGGGGTGAAATTTATGTTTGTGTGTAGAAGACTTAATTTCCTACATGCTTGTGAAATTTGGAAGCAGTTGAACGGTGCAAATAGGAGGTTTAGGCACTGGAATATTGGCGTGAAGATTGGAGAAGGAGGCCGGCTGATACCCGAGCAAATTTGTAAGTTTTTCTTCTTCTTGGTAAGTTGGATCTTCTTCAAACTTGGTGTGTGTGTTTTTAACTTAATTGTTAAGGTGTATGAAATATTTCAATCAAGATCAACGGTTTGTTTGGTAGTTATTGTGGTTCTAAAACTGCCTTAGAAATTGCTTAGGGTTTGACTTAGGGTTTGACTTAGGGATTGACTAGGGTTTGACTTAGGGATTGACTAGGGTTTGAATAAGATATGATTTAGGGTTTTAAGATTCTATTTTTAGTATTTTCTAAATTTAGCATTTTATATATTATTTTCTATTATGATTATTGAATGACTCATTTATTCTTCTTTTATAATTTCTTTAAGATTGAATCAAGCTGAAAAATATTGTTAAGGTTTAATAGAAGTTAATTAAGATTCTATTAGAATTGTTAGGATTTTGTTGTGGCGTATTTTCTTTTTATCTTCCACAGCCAGGTGCCCGGAGCATTCTCAAGCAAGACTTCACGTATTACGACACCGTTACTCTTGATATCTGGTCTTCTTGAACAACTTGGACGGGCAAGGATCTTTACAAAAATCGATCTAAGAGGAGCCTACAACCTTGTACAAATTAAAAAAGGAGACGAATGGAAGACAGCTTTCCGTACAAGGTATGGCCATTTTGAGTATAATGTCATGCCTTTTGGTCTTACCAATGCTCCGGCAATTTTTCAGCACATGATGAATGACATCTTCCGAGAGCATCTTGACAATTTTGTTGTCATCTATCTCGATGATATTTTGATATTTTCTAAGAACGAAAAAGAGCATGAAAAGCATGTTTGTCTCGTCCTTGAAAAACTACGTGAGCGAGGACTCTACGTCAAGTTGGAGAAGTGCTTATTTCACCAAACTGAGATGGAGTTTTTGGGATTCATTGCGACTACAGAAGGCTTGAAAATGGATCCCAAGAAAGTGGAAGCAATCGTGTCATGGGAGGTTCCGAAGACGGTTAGAGACGTACAATATTTTCTTGGTTTTGCTAACTTCTATCGGATTTTTATTAAGAATTATTCCCAAGTTGCTGCTCCATTCACTCGATTGACGTGTAAAGACAAGCTCGAATGGGGACTCCTAGCAAAGAAAGCATTTCAAGATCTTAAGATGGCGTTTACAACGGCTCCGATCTTGGTCCATCCGGATTTTGCAAAGGCCTTTTATTTGGAAACCGATGCTTCGGATTTTGCTTTGAGAGCCGTAATTTCACAGATGGGTGCTGATAAAAAGCTCCATCCAATTGCATTCTATTCTCGAAAGTTCTCTGCTGCTGAGATCAACTATGAGATCCACGATAAGGAGCTTCTTGCTATAGTGGATTCTTTCCAAGAGTGGCGTCACTTTCTCGAAGGAGCGGCACATCCGGTAACCATATACACGGATCACAAGAATTTGGAATATTTCATGTCGGCTCAAATTTTGAATCGGCGTCAAGCTTGGTGGAATATGTTGCTATCCAGATTCGACTTTGTTATCACTTATCGACCTGGAAAGCAACAAGGATTATCCGACGACATCGAGGAAAGAGTTTATTTTATTGATTTATTGCCGAGCACCGCTTCACGCTATCAGACTAATCGATACGACTCTCAATCAATTACGTACCGCGACCATTGAAGATTCAATAGCAATTGATATCAAGCAACGTGCCAATAATGACAAGTTCAAAGTGGAGGGAGATCTTTTATACTTCGAGGAGCGGTTGTATATTCCGAAAGGACCAGTACGGCTCCGAGTTCTTCAATCTCGTCACGATTTTCCAACTGCGGGATATTTTGGATTCAACAAGACCTTAGAACTTATTTCTCGAGATTTCTGGTGGCCCCAAATGTGGAAGGATGTGAAAGATTTTGTCCTCACTTGCGACATCTGTTCAAGATCTAAAAATCCTCGGCATCGCCCTTATGAACTTTTACAGCCATTGCCAATTCCACGACAATCATGGTCTTCAATTTCCATGGACTTTATTACAGACCTGCCACCATCGAATTATTTCGACAGCATTTTTGTTGTGGTAGATCGACTTACAAAGATGGCGCACTTTGTCCCTTGCAAAAAGACATCGTCAAGTGAAGATACAACAAAGCTCTTTCTTGACAATGTGTATCGATATGATGGCCTACCAGATGATATCGTGTCGGATCAAGGAACTCAGTTCGTATCAAAGTTTTGGAGATCTCTTTATGAAATATTGAAGGTGGATATCAAGCTTTCTTCAGCTTTCCATCCTCAAACTGACCGCCAAACGGAACGGGTGAATCAAGTTTTGGAACAGTATCTAAGATGCAGCATCAACTATCAACAAGATGATTGGGTCGCATATCTATCATTAGCCAAGTTTGCATATAACAACACCTTGCACGCGTCAACTCAACAAATACCATTCTTTTCTAACTATGGGTACCATCCGAAGCTTGATTTGTTAAGTCTGTCAACGAATAACAACCCAGCAGCTGAAGGATTTGTGAAGCAGCTATCAGAGCTTCAAACTATGTTAAAGGTGCAATTGCAGTCTGCTCAAGAGACTTATAAGTCATCTTGAAGCAAATCAATCCAGTGTTGTACTGTCTGGAGTTACCAGCTACTGTGAAGGTACATCCAGTCTTTCATGTTTCTTTGTTGGAGATTTATCGAGAATCGTCTTTTCTTGGAAGAGTATAAAATTCACCACCTAGTATCGAAATCGAGAACCACGAGGAATACGAGGTAGAAAGGATGCTAGATTCGCAGCGTAAATGGGAAAAATTGGAGTATTTTGTACATTAGAGAGGCTACGATATCAATGAGCGAACATGGGAGCCGGCCAAAAATCTCGCCAATGCGCCACAAAAGGTACAAGAGTTTCATCAACAATATTCTCAGAAACCTAAGCCGGTTCGAGGATAACTTCTTTATGAAGCTTGCTCATCTAGTAACATAAAAGGAGGGGAGAACACTACCAAAATTCATAGTTGATGTAGTTATTTTCTCCAAGATAGAGTAGATCTTTTCTGATAGCCATAGTTTGGTCTTTCGACATGGATAGCCAAGAGATAGATACCATGCCAATCATATCATCTCAACCTACTAGCTCACGAAGGCGACCTCGAGATGAAGAACCACCTGCACCACAACGACGACGGAGGATACCAAGTAATCGATTGCTGGTGATTGTATTTGAAGTCGAGCCTGCTTACAATGGTCAGCCAGAAGGTGTGTTTGCAGGACAGTTTCACAATGAGGACACGGAAGTTCATGCTTGGTCGGAAGTTGAGGGCGTGGGCCACTACCGTTGGCTTCAAGGACCGATGAACCACTTGCCTCATGAAAGACAATTGGAATTCATAGCAGACGTTATGCGACAGATCTTCATTTTTTTGCGTTGGTATTGACTGACAACAACATTGCTTCTCGGAGACCTCGAAGCTAAAGGAGGGGGTGATGTTAGGGACATAGTCTTAGAACCTTCTAGAAATTAGAACATTCTAGAAGCAAGTCCCTGGAACCTTCTAGAAGTTTCCATTAGCAGTTAGTGGAAGTTTCTTGAGAAGCTTCCTAGTTAGTGGAAGTTACTTGAGAAGCTTCCTAGCTAGTAGAAGTTGCTTGAGAAGCTTCCTAATTCATAGAAGCTACTTGAGAAGCTTCCTAAGTTGTTAGAAGTCGCTCAAGAAGTTTCTTATTTAGAAGTATATATAGGAGTCGAGGCTGAAGAGTTCTTTAGTCTCGACAACACATCTCTTGGAGCTCTAGCTCACCTCTCTGGTGTTGCTCTTGTACTCATCTGATCAATCTAGTTCTTGCCAGTTCTCTTTGAAATTCTTGTTTAGATTTCCTCTTCGTATTCTGTGTCCATGACAACGAGTGAACCAAGTCTTGGAGCAATATTTGAGGTGTACCATCAATTACCATCAAGACGATTGAACAACTCTTTTGCCATTGGCAGAGTTTGCTTATAATAATTCGATACATTCTTCTACTCAACAAACACCTTTCTTTGCCAATTATGGTTATCACCCACGACTTGATATTTTTGACTTTTCAAAAGCTGATAATCCTACGGCAAAAGATTTGGCAAATCAGTTGGCAGAGCTACATATAACAATGAAGGTGCGATTAAAAGAAGCTTAGGAACGACAAAAGACCAATACAAATGTCTATCGCAAGCAACAACCTCAATTCCATGTTGGTGATAAGGTATGGCTACTTCGTCGAAATATCAAGACTGTTCGTCCTTGTGATAAGTTGGACTATCGTAGGCTTGGACCATTCTCAATTTGTGAATAAGTCAATCCAGTCGCTTATCAATTAAAGCTATCGGAGTCTATGAAGATTCATCCTGTATTCCATGTGTCTCTATTTGAGCCATATAAGACAACAAATATACAAGGAAGAAAAAAAATGCCATCGCCTCCTATAGAAGTCGATAACAATGAAGAATTTGAGGTGGAAGAAGTCTTTGATTCGAGGCGACGCCAAAACAGGTTGGAATATCTTATTCATTGGTGCGGATACAATATTAGTGAGCGCACATGGGAACCGGCAAAGAATCTTGCAAATGCAGCAAGGAAGGTCGAGACCTTTCATCAACAACATCCATCAAAACCAAGATGAAGACCTCTCCTATAAAAGAAACAAGATCTAGGCAAGATAACATTCAACTTTCTAACCTTGTTTTTAACTTCTTTGTATTTGTGGCGCTGAGAAAATGGAGAACTAACAACCAGCGGATTCGACTTAAGAGCCTTCATTTGTTGACTTGCCGGATGAGACGTTGCGATTGTCACAACCTTCAAGACGACGCAACCGAGATGAAGATCTTCAAGAACGACATGTTCTTCTTCGAATAGATGGCGAGATACAACATGTTTGGTATCAAGACCTTGGAAGAGACTCCCAATGTTTGATGATTTTATTGGAGGTAGGAACAACTCCTAATGGTGTTCCAAACGTGTTATTCAAAGAAAGTTATGAAGGTCACAACAATGATCAAATAACAGGGTGGTCTTCCTACCCCGGAATGAGACATTATCGATGGTTGAGAGGACCCATTAATTACCTTCGAAGAGAACAAAGATCAGAGTATGTGGCAAATATAATCCGGTGCATCTTAGACTTTCTCAACATCTAACCACTGCTCCTCGTGGAACTCGTGCCTAAAAGGAGGGGTAATGTCACAGACATACACATAGTTACCTATATAATTAAGTAGAACTAGGTAAAAGTAGATAAAAGTAGATTAACTCTATAATATCTTCTAGAGAAACTTCTTGGAAGCTTCATAGACGCTGCTTTGACCGTATAGGTGTCCATAGTTGATTTCTTGGTTAGAAACTTGGTCAACAAATTAACCATGTGCCACACATGTTAATAGCTTGTTCTTCAAACTAATTTCGTGGCGCACATGTAAAAAACTTGCCTTGCAAGCTAAGGCAAGTGGCCTTCAAAGTCAACACATATTGGAGGTTCTATAGAACATCGCCACGTAGCTTCTAGTTAGATAGTATATATAGAGACAAGAGTGAAGCCTTCTTCACTCTTGTCAACTCCTTTCTTGCTTCTAATCTAGTTTCAAGAGTCTCTAGTTGTCTTGTCTTTTGACAATAGCCAATCCAATTTCTATTGAATACATGTTTTTTTATTTCTATTTTATAAGAGAAGTCTCACTTGTCCATATGATTTCATCGAGTTCTTGTCCTTGACATATATACTATCTATTTTAACATAGTAATATCAAGAGTTGAACAACTTGTAATCATATCCAATAAAGATAGATAATCTATTTCTATAACTACTGAAGCTTCAATCAAATATTCTTTTTTATTTTCCATAGCTATTACTACATCCCATAACTCTCTTTTAATTTGTGCATATACCCTTTGTCTAATATTCAAAACCTTTGTTCTAAATCTTATTATATATCTATTCCCTTGTTCATCATTTTGTCTAATTGCCCAACCTATCCAAATGGACTTGCATCAACTGTCAATATCATTGGCCTTCCACATTCATAATCCACTTTCTTCAAAGTTGGAGGTGAAGAAAGAAGTACCTTCAATTTTTCTATAGCTTTTCTTTGTTTTTCTTTCTATTGAAATTTTTGATTCTTTCTTAACAACTCATATAATAGATTTGCTACATGTGCAAAATGAGGTATCCATATATAATAGAAAATACATGTTCCTAAAAATCTTGTGACTTCCATTATATTTGCATATTCTTTGATGTTTTTAATAATATCAATTTTTTCAATACTTGGCTTACATCCATAAGATCCACACGTGTCTCCAACAACAAGTATCTCATTCATCCCAAACATAGATTTAGTACCTGATAAGGTCAAATGTACCTCTTTCAATTGTAATAGAACCTTTTCATAATCCATAATATGATTTGCAACAAATCTTCTACAAACTTTTTGATCTAATATTTCATCTTTTTTTTCTTCTGCACATCTTTTAATTGGAGCATAATCTAAGAATGGCATAGTCTTTTTTGGTATAAAGTCTCTCAATACTTTGTTCATTGCATTCATCATAAGAGCTACTAAATTAATAGCCCGTTGAGGCAATATACACATCTTTAGTAAACCCAATAGAGTCTTTATAGTAATTAAATCTCTACTTTGTAATATCAATTGGAATTGATCATATTATGAGTAACGATCACCTATTGAATAGATTGCTCTTCCAGCAAATGCTTTTGCAAATTCATTTACAATTGGACTTGAATCCATATTTCTAATAGTCATTTTATTCACAGGTTGTATGACTTATATAAACCTCATCGTTTTATTTTTCTTTGATATTGTAAACCATCGATTAAGATAAGGTGCAATAGATAGTTCTAAAATCTCTATTTTAATCTTTTCATTGAATAAACTTACTAATTTGGATAAATATGCTTTTGGCATTAGAATTGGCTACAAATTCCATGGTTCATGAGGAATAGTAAAAAAAACCATAGGTGCTACAATACTTAGATCAACATATCCAATTTCATGTGCTTCAAATACAAAAGCCTTTCGATGTTGTGAAAATATTTCTCTAAAATATTCTTCTTCACATTTTCTTAAAAATCCAAGACATCTAATTTTTAATCTATTTAATGTAGCATCTATAAATTCATGCCCTATTTTCCTAGGATCCCTTAAATTTGGTTGTGTAGATGCTTTTTTCACCTTTTCTTCATAATCCAATAGTAATAGCAAAGCCACTGGTTTAATCTTTTTTTCCACGGATTTATACTTAGTCTCGACATGTACCTCTTGGTGACTTAAGATTTCTATAAATTTTTGAATTTCATCATAATATTTTTTTGAACATACATTAATAACTCTATTCTCTCCTTGTAATCCATATTGCAACAAATAATTTAATTCTCTTATAGTATTTGCAAATCCAACTTCTTCAAATGCTCCTAAAATAAATTTGTCTTCAATCAATTCTCCATTTTCTTTTAACATTTGCTCCATATTTTTAATATAATGTCTATCTATTTTTTTTTATCTTATCAATAGTCTTATAAGATAATACGCAATCTTGTCTCAAATCAATAAGTCTAATAGATAATATCTTTTTTTTAAAATTAAGTAGGAGTATTTCTTTCTCTAACCCATTGCAATCCCGCTTTATAATGGTGCTTGGTAAAAACCCTCAAGGTCTTCAAAATTTCCATTTGATAATGGCTTTTCTCTCAACTTTTTATGATTTCTTTCATGATTAGCACAAACAGTCAAAAATTGAACTATTTTTATTCCATCTTGACTTTTTATCTTTGCATAGGCAGAACCATCATCTATTACCTTTGGCTCAATTTGTATAATGGTAATATATGGTTGTCACAATATAATAGGATATGTAGATATCTCTTATACAAAGAAATGTTATTCATATATAATATCTCCTATTATCACCTTGATATTTGGACAAGCTCCATATAAATCCTCCTTTGAATTATTTGCTAATCTTATTATCCATCCATGTTCAATATCAATAGGCCATTTTTTTTTTTTTTTTATATAGCTCTTTTGATATCAAAATTAATGCCACAATTAGTTCCTCCAAATCTCCTAATTTTATTAAAGCTTCTGTAATAGCCCTTGCCCAATGGTTTCAAGAATAATGACTAGATGGTTGAATCCCATTTCCTTCTTTTGTAAATCCAACTCAAGAAACATCTCCTAAAACTTGTATTTCATTTTCTTCATCTATATTATTTTTTATTGCCTTTATTCTTTGTAAATTTGGTATCATAATATCTCCTATAGATTGCTATTTTTTCTTTATTGTGTCAATAATAACTTCATGAAATTCACGCTTTGCAATTTCTAAAATTTCACCAATTGTAAATTCGACCTTCCTCCCTAAAATCTGTTCTTCTAATATCTTCTTCAAATCTGTAGCAACCTCAACATCTGATTGTAAATTATAAGCAAGAATCTTTCTCTTTTCTTTTAGAATTTCCTTCTCCTTCATAGAAACATTTTCAACTTCCTCCTTATGCATAAGATTCTTTTGTTATCTTGCTTTATCTCCTCTTGTGGTCCTTTTTTATGGCCCTTTATTATTTTTATTTCTTCTTCATTTTTCTTCTATTAATGCTTAATATTGACTTCTTGCAATATGAGCATGCATTAATAATCGATCTACTGGATCATTCCATCTAATAATTTGCCAAATATTATTACCAACATGTTTTAAATCATTTGTAGTAAAATTTTCTTTTTCAGCATAATTCATTGTACTTGTCCACAAAGAGCAAGATTCTCTTGGAAGTTCAAGATTTATACTTAAATATTTGTTTTGATTTGCTTCCTTACTTGAGATTGTATGCACTTTAAAAGCATCTCTTGTAAATACCTTCATTCCTCCTTTACCAAAATTTGTTTCTAATTTTTTTTCACTTTCTTTCAAGTGTATCATACCATCTTAAAAAAAAACAACTCCTTTGCATAGTACCTCTATAAAATCTTCACACTCCCTTTTTGAATGTTCCATGCTATCACACCACATGCGCCTATGTATTATATCTTTTATTGGTCTTGAATTTTTTTTTGTTGATACCTTGAATGATTGGCCCTTCTCTTCAAGTTTTACAAATTTATATTTGTAAATCTCTCATCCCGCATATGATCTCATCCATACTCATCTCTTCTTTTTTTGATGTAGAACTTGAAGGTTGAATCATAAATGTAGGATAGTTAATAGGCAATTTTATCTTAGATGCTTGTAATGGTCTTTAAATACCTATCCTATCTTTTCTCTTTTCTCTTTTTGCAAGCAATCCTATTGCCTCCTCTACTTCTTTCCAATTTGATATCAATCCTTCTTTCTCTTTGTTATTTTAAAATAATATTTTCAATTTTTCCTGCAACTCTCTATTAGCCGCTTCAAGAAAAAGTTTTACTTTACTTGGATCCAACAATTGCCTCTCTTTCTTTGGTAAATGAGAATATTATCTTTTAAATTTTTTTAATAATTCTATTGCTTGAAGATCCTTCTTAGGCCTTTCAATCCATTCAAAAAATGACTTCTTTGTAATCTGATCATTGTCTTCTAGAAAATACTCATCCTTCATTATTTGAGAAAATTTCTTCAATGAACCTCCAGCATGTCCTATGATAGACTTCTCATGATTCCTTATCTCTAATATAGTAGCCAATTTGAATAATTGAACCATCTCCTTCTCAAAAACACTCTTCAATTCCATTTTTCTCACATAATATCTTAAATATCTTGTGATATCCTTCCCTTCAAATTGATCAAATTTGTCCACAACTATCTGCAATGCTTTATTTGCCATACCTTCTATGCGATCTTTAACCTGTTGCTGTTGTATGAATAAAGCAAATGCTTCAAATATGCTTGTAGAGTTAGAATTGAAATACATATCTTGTCTTCTATTAGTATCTTTGCTTGTAGCTCCACTTGAAATATCACCCATAGCTCTTCCTTCCATTTTCTTATCTTCCTTCTCTATAGTTAAAATAAATTAAAAAATATTCAATTATCTTCTATCTCAAGTTTTTTACGTTGGATTCACCAAATATATCGTATGTCGTGAAATCTTGCTTGAAAATGATCCAAGCACCTGGTTGTAGAAGATAAAAAGAAATAACAATAACTAGTCCTAACACCTCTAGTCAAATTCTAAACAAACTTTAATCAAATCCCATTTAAATCTTAACTACATCCTAATCAATCTTGATCAAATCTTAATTATATCTTAACTAAATCTTAAATAATCCTAGTCAAATCCTAAGTGAATCTTAGTCAATCTTGATCAAAGCTTAATTAAATCGTAATCAAATCGTAAAATAAATCCTAAATTAAATCTTAACCAAATCCAAACAAATCCTAAACTAAACCCTAACCAACTTATTTCAACTTTAAGATAATTTTGAATGTCAATATCTATTGACTAAATTATTGATCTTGCTTAAAAATTTATACACCTCTTAAAAACTAAATTGGCAGCAAGTATATGAAATTTGAAGAAGATTAAACTTACCAACAAGAAATTCAATCCAAAATTTCAATCAAGTATCAGCCAACCTCCTTCTCCAACCTTAATATTGATTGTCTAGTACCAATATCTTCTTTTTATATCATTTAGTTACTTCTAAATTTCACAAGTATGTAGGAAATTAAGTCTTCTATATATACACATAAATTTCACTCTAATCCAATTAGTAGATTGCTAGAAATTTTAAAAAACCTAAATGATCCTCAATTTCTAATTTCCAAGATCCTGTCCTACATAAACTTCAATAATCTTTGATTGAACTATTAGATCAATTTCAAATTCATAGCACTTTACAAGTACAATTGTATACACCAATCTACAAAATTTCATTTATAAATCTATAACCAATCTCACAAAATGCTCAAAAATGTAAATCCCAATATATTTCACAAAAATTAGAGTCACCAAAATCAATCCTAAGTTTACAAAGCCCTAACAAAGTCATTACATATTCAAATCACTTTCAATCAATGCTCAAAAGAAGACCTTTTAGTTTGCTCTCTAATTCCATCTTTTGATCTACCAAAGAAGAATTGATCTACTATAGACATACATTTTTATACCTTAGGGTCTGATTTTGACCTAGGCTCATAACTCGTCCTCTATAGGTATCAATTTTGAGATTTTTGAAATAAAGTTTTTTCAAATCTATTCTTAATTCTTTCCTAATGATTTCAATATTATTTATTTTTCTAATATAATTTATTGTGCCCTATTTATGGCCATAAAAAATAAATAGAAACCTCTCCTATAAAAAAGTAGTATTAGTCTTTTAATTTTTTTCTACTTTCTTCTCTATTATCTATAATTCTTAGATAATTTGCTCAAATATTTCCATTTGAGATCCTATATATTATAGTTATTTCCTTTTCCTTTCACCTAATAGCTTTGTCACTACAAAATAATAGATTTCTTGATTAAACTACAAGAAAAATGAAGGTTATAAGAAGTCCAATCTATTTGAGAATTATATTTTTTTAACTACAATAATCCTAAGATAATTGGATTAGAGAGAAATCTAATCACATTAAATATTATTATGCTATTATGTTCCTTAGTTGCTACATTTAAAGGAATAGTGTCATGGATAATATTTCTAAAAGATAACAACAACTAACTATGATTTCTACATGTACGGATTTAATTTTTTTGATTAAAAATATTTCTTATTTTTTGACAATGTCTTTGTCAATTAACATTGGATTTGACTTAATCAAATAAATTTTTGAAAACTTAGGAATTATTGTTATTAATTGACTCATTCTTCTCTAGCCAAATCTATATTTTTTACACCTTTTAAATAAGTGATTGTTATATAGAATGACTTGAGTAATAAACTATTCCAAAGAATGTGCTTTTGATATTGTTAATGATAAGTCTTTGATGTTATCCTTCAACTCATAACAAAATTGATTGATAAGGGCTTTTTTGTTCCATTCCACATTGTAAGCAAGGTTTTAGATTCTACAATATATGTTATAGCTGACCATGATCTTTGTCGTGAAGATAAGAACTTAGTCTTTGCTACCCTCTTTTGATCACTTTTTTCAAATTTGATCATAAACACTTTGACAAATAAATTCAAATCATAAAAAAATCATAAATTTTTTTCTATTAAAGATATAAATCAAGAAAGAGCACTTCCAAATAAAAGTGCATCTATGAATCCAACTTGTGTAAATCCATTAGGATATTAGAAAAGATGCAACCTTAGATATAGCTTGACTTATTGCAAAAATCTTC
Source organism: Physcomitrellopsis africana (assembly GCA_036785485.1). Taxonomy (NCBI): domain Eukaryota; kingdom Viridiplantae; phylum Streptophyta; class Bryopsida; order Funariales; family Funariaceae; genus Physcomitrellopsis; species Physcomitrellopsis africana. Next base: position 81,203 of record JAWRVF010000711.1, on the reverse strand, counting down.
AAAATTTTATCTTATTCCATCAAACTTCTCAGGTGTAGTAATCTTTGCCTCTTTCATACTAGTACAAGCAAGGCTTCTTGGATTTCCTTGGAAGGTGGATTTACTTACTTCCCTTAACTATACAACTTCTTGGCATAGGCTTTGGACTTCTTCTATAGACATAAGAATAGTGTCTCTATAATTGGTATTAGTGATTTGTAAAACTTCTATCCTAAGAGTGTTAACAAGCTCCTGAAGATCTATAATAATTACAAATCTATTCTCACTTTGGCTAAGTATAGCATCCATAATCTTTCCTTCTATCTTAATAAGTTCATAATTTAAATTAAAAAAGAATAATTTATAATCTTTAATATTAAATAAAAAATCTCTACAAAAAAAAATAATTTGTAACCTTCAAATGCAATAATAAAAGTAGAGTATTCCACTTACTTCTTAAATACAAAATAAATACAATAAATCTTTACTTTTGTCAAATTGTCAAAGATAAGAACATGAATCATAAAAGAAACAATATATACTCTTATGTTATTCAAAATTACTCAAAGATGGAATAATATTAAAACTAAAATGGCTATTACCAAAGATAAGAAGACTAGAGATTCTTAAAATAAGACTAGGAATAAAAAAAAATATTTACAAGAGTAAAAAAGATTTCATTCTTGTCTCTATATATACTATCTATCTAAGAACTACTTGGCGGCATTCTATAGTTTCATATGCGGGCTAATTTATTGATTTGTAGACTAGAAACTTAATTCACAAGTTAGCTGGCATATAACTTGTTAACTAAGTTTCTAACCTACCAATCACCTATAGTTATATATAAAGGTGAAACCGTTGTCGTGTTGTAAATCAAAACATAGTGTGAAAAATATAAAAGAATGCATTAAAATAAAAAGATTAAGATTAGAAGAAAGGTTGATAGAAAATTTGTAGTAAGAAGATACAATGGAAATTTACTTTGAAAAGTGAAATTTCTTCAAGTTAGTAAGAAAGAAAAGGTTGAGGAAGTGGAAAAGACATGGGCTAAGAGGTCTTTTTGACCAAGAGGATATAGAAGACCAGGAGGAAGATGACAAGGAAGGGTCGTGAAGAAGAAGGAGGAGAGTTTTTTTGGAGAGATAGGGTTTCTTTTTGATAGGCAGTATACGTTTTTGTGTGTAGAAGAAGCTTAGAGAGTATTTTAAGTGCGAGTTTTTGTGAGTTTGTAGTAGACAAGATAAAAAACTCATAGAGACAATTCTCATGTCTTTTCATTAAGTATCAAGGGAGATATGAGTCATGAAAGTTGTAAGTGTTTAAGACTAGGGCAGAGAGGGATACAAACTTTCGGGCCTTGGTTCTTGGAAACCACTTAGACTTTAGTGGCGAAATTTGTTGGGTTTTTTTTTCTTATAGAGTTAATTACTTTGTGTTAAAATCTCAAGTCAATATGACCTCTGAGCAAAGAGTTATGAGTGAAATTGTAACCAGTTTGAATGAAAAAAAGAAATAGAGTGAAGGTAGGGTTGAGGGTTTGTATAGGCAGTGCATGTATGTGGGTTTTTTTGGATATAAAGGGAGTTAGGAGACGAATTTGAGTGTGAAATTTGATAGACATGATCTATGTAAGTTAAGGAAGAGATGAGTGCAAGTTTGATACTCATTAGTCTTATAAATAAAATGTTATGCTCTTTCAAAGTGACAGGGGTCTATCTCCAAATCAGTGAAGTTTGAGAGAGCATAACTTTGTGATTAGAGTAGTATTTTGAGTAAAATTTGTTGGGATTTGTAGATGTATGAGTCTATTAAGTTGTGTAAAAAACTGATTGCTATTGAAGTTATATTCGAGGAGTTATGAGGAATGTTGTTGTCAGATCTAGAGTTGTTAGAAGGCAAAATTAAAGAAGAAGGATGGAATCTATAACTCAAGTTTGGAGAAGACTTTTGGAGCAATATTTGGAGGATGTTTACAAAATGATACAAGCTATAAGCCTACCAAATTTCAGCACTTAGGTCTTCTTTAATGAAGAGCAATGAAGGTGTGAAGCAAAGGGGGTCCAGAATCAAAGGCAGCATAGAGGAATTACTTTGACAACATGGTTCTCTCTAACCACATGAGCTATAATCAAAAGGTTTATGGGGTTTGCTTCTTTACTCTCTTAAGTACCTTGTGTCCAAATTTTGCTTCAATTGATGTGATATCCTAGGATTTATGAGCAAAATTGAAGGCGGGTTTTTAAAGGCAGAATATGTTAGGGTTAATAAAGTATGTTTTTATGTAAATTCTTCAATTTTATGAACTTTATGAATCTCATCTTGCACTTAAGAAACAAGAGGCAAAAAAGACCCAGTGTTTCTTAGGGCTAAGACTCTCACCACGACACCGTATCTATGAAGCTTTTAGGAAGCTCCTCTCTAAGATATTATCAAATTAACCTTCTTCTATCTACTTTTATCTATCCATATTAATTAAATAATTATTAGAATAAATCTTATATTGATAACAAAATCTTAAAGAACTTTTGAAGAAATCATAAAAAAATAATAAAAAACTTCTAAATAAATATTAATATTAAGTTTTAAAAAATATTAAAATAAAAATTCTATTAAAATACTAAAAATAAAAACTATAATCAAATTTTAATCAAATATTAATCAAATCCTAATCAAATCCTAATTGAATCTTAATCAAATCCTAATTAAGTTTTAATGAAATTTTAATGAAATCTTAGTCAAATCCTAGTCAAATCCTAGTCAAATTCTAAATCTCAAAAAAACTCTAATAAAATCCTAATATAACTCTAGTCAAATCCTAGTCAAGTTCTAATGTGTTAAGAACATGAATTAAAAGAAGATGCATAAATCAGTGAAATATATGTCAAAGAAAAATGACAAAATAGAAATAAGAAAGTATATATATTCAAGAAGAAATTAGAATGGCTATTGCCAAAGATTAAAAAATATAAAGACTTTTGAACTAGACTAGAAGCAAGAAAGGAGTTGACAAGAGTAAAAAAAGCTTCAATCTTATTTCTATATATACTATCTATTTAATAGCTATGTGGTGGTATTTTATAAGATCTCTAATACATGTCCAATTTGCAAGACACTTGTCAAACTTGCAAGATAAGTTTCTTATATGTATGCTACATACTTAACTTATTCCACAAGCTACCAATATGTGTAATATGTGGCTAACTTGTTGGCCAAATTTTCAACCTATCAATCACCTATAAATATCAATAAAGATGAAATCACATCTATGAAGTTTCTAAAAAACTTTTCTATGAGATATTATCAAATTAACCTATTTTTATTTATTTCTATGTATCCATATTAATTAAATAATTATTAGAATAAATCTTATATCTATGACATTATTCTTCCTTCTAAAGACAAGTTCTATGAGGAGTGATAATTATATGTTGAAAAAGTCTAAAATATATTAAATTATATTTATTACATATTTTGATCTTTGTTCCTTCTAAAGATAATTGATAGGTCCTTTTAGCCATTAATAGTATCCCATACCAAGGCGGGAGGACCACCTTATTATTTGATCATTATTAAGGCCTTCATAACTTCTTTCAAAGTAAATATTTAAAATACCATCATGAGTAGTTCCTACCTCTAAAAGTATCACCAAATATAAAAAGTCCCTTCTAAGATGGTGATACCAAACATGTTATATCTCACCATCAATTTAAAAAAGAACATGTTATTTTTGAGGATCTTTATTTCTATTCCATCGTTTTGAAGGTTGTAATAGTCATAATATCTCATCTAATAAGTTAACAAATAATAGTTCTTAAGCTGAATTTGGTGGTTGTTAAATTTCTATCTCTTTGATATTAGAAAATTCAAGAAAATAACAAATAAAGATACAAGATAGAATTAAATTTCTTTTGAATCTACTTTGCTTTATAGCAAAGATTTTTTTAACTCTTTATCTTGATTTTAATGGATGTTGTCAATGACTTTTGCTGATGTATGTGTTAGATTCCTAAATGGCTCCCATGTGTATTCACTAATATCATATCTATGCCAATGTATAAGTTATTCCAATTGATTTTGATACCGCCTTAAATCTAAGACGTCTTCTATCTCAAATTCTTTATTGTTGTCCACTTCTATAGGAGGCGGTGGCATTTGTCTTCTTTCTTGTATATCCACTGTCTTATGTGACTTGAACAATGATACATAGAATATAAGACAGATCTTTATAGATTTTGGTAGGTATAATTGATAAATAATTAAATTGATCTATTCATAAATTAAAAATGGCCCAAGCCTATAATAATCTAGCTTATTATAAAAATGAATAGTCTTGATATTATGACAAAGTAATTATATCTTATTGCTTATGTAGAATTGAAGTTATTTTTTGTAATAGATATTTACATTGATGTTTTATTGTTCTTGAGCTTTCTTTAATTATGCCCTCATTATTATATATAGCTCTAACAATAAATTAGCCAAATCTTCTATTATAAAATTGTTAATTTTTAAAAAATTAAAATTATCAAATCATAGATAATAACCATAATTAGTAAAAAATAGAATTTATTGAATAGAAGAATGTACCAAATTATTGTAAGAAAACTTTGCTAATAAAAAAAGAGTTGTTTAATCATCTTGATGATAGTTGATGGTACACCTCAAATATTGCTCTAAAATTTGATTTATCCATTCCATTTGTCCATCAATTTGAGTATAGAAAGCTAAAGATAGTTTTATGTCCACCTTCAATATTTTGAAAAGGGTTCTCTAAAATCTTAATATAAATTATATCCTTCTATTTTATATAATATCCTTTGATAATCCATGATAGTAATATTTATTATCAAAAAAGAATTTAGCTATTTTTTTACTTGTGATAAATTTTTTACATGATATAAAATGTGCCATCTTGGTGAAATAATCTGCAATCATAAATATAGAATCATATGAATTTAAAAATACTTTAAAAAAGTCAATGCAATACAAGATTGGTGTAGAAATAAAAGTTGTCTTCAAAGCTTCAAATGGTACTTCTACTTCTTTATTCCACTTAAGTTTGTCCTTACAAATTAAGTGTATAAGTAAAATTATAACTTGAAAAAAGTTCTCGATAAAGATTTAGTAGTAATTGACGAATTTCAAAAAGCATTGCACATCTATTATTGTTTTTAAAATCTTCCAATCCATGATTATCTAGATTTTTTTAGGATCCATCATAAGACTAAAAAGTCAACTTAAGTAATATGAAATACACACTTTTCCATCTTGGCATATAATCTTCTATCTCTAAGTTTTTGTAACATACAATAAACATGTGATTCATGCTCTACTATATCAAGATTAAAATATTATCTAGATAATAGACAACAAAGTTATCTAGGAATTTATAAAAAATATCATTTATGAAATGTTGAAAAATAGCTGGTACATTTGTGAGTCTTAAAGGCATATTTTGTATGGATTTCAAATTGATACTCACAAATATGGATATTTTGTATGGTACTTCAAAGTATCCATATTTTGTTCGAAATATAGTCTTCCATTCATCTTTTTTTTTTAATACGGACCAAGTTGTATATTCTTTGTAGATTTATTTTTTGTATAGATCTTAGCTTGATTCAATTGATCAAGAAGTCTAAATAAGAAAGATAGAAGATATCTATTCTTGATAGTAATCTTATTGAGTCCTTGATAATCTAGACACATTTGTAGTGATTTTTTTTTTTATTACATGTATAAAAGCTTTTGTACTTGCAAGTACGGATTTTATTATATTAGACTTATGGCTTTTTACTTATTTAACAAGATTCTTATTAATGCTTTGAAAAAAGTCAAGTCTACAATAAATCTAATTTATTTGAGGATTATACTTTTTTAGTCATGATAAACCTAAAATAATTAGATTAGAGGAAGATTTCATTGTATTAAAGATTACATAGCTATTATAACTATTTATTGTTATATTTATAGGAAGGATTTTATGAGTAATATCTCTAAAAGATAATGGATGTCCATCTATGATTTCTACATGTATGGATTTAAATTTTTGTATTAAAGATATTCTATGACTTTTAACAAATTTTTCATCAAAAAATATATTGAGACTTGTGAATCTAACAAGGTAGAGGCTTTTTGGTTTTTAGGTTCCAAATACACATCTATTATAAAATAAAGAGAAGATTCTAAGGAAAAAAAAAAAAAAAAATCTTTATTAAGAATTGTACAAAATTTCAGCTTCACAATTCCTATTGTAGTTGGACAAACTCATTTCTTGACATATTGTCTTCTTTGACAATTGTACTCATCATTTTGTACTTGTATTGTTTTTTTGAATAATGCTGAGGACTGTGCTTAGATTTTCCATAATATAAGTACAATCCTTATTGACAACAACAAGTCTTTTCTTATTCAGTAAGAGGTTTAAAACGTATCATGTTTTTGTGTTGTAATATGTTTATGTGGTAAAAATATAAACAAGAATGATTTTCTACTTAATATTCAATTATCTTAATTCAATAAGAATTCAAAATACTTAAAAAAGATTTTATGAAAGCCCTTAAGATTATTATTTTTTTATTTTTTTTTATTTTTTTGTTTTAATAGCTAATAGATAAAAATTAGTTATTAATTTTTTTCTTCTAGATTGTAGAAACTCTTTTATTGCTTTTAAAAAGCCATAAATTGATAAAAGTATGATAGAAGAAGTAAATAATTAATATAGTTGATTCTAGAATTAAATTAAAGATAGGATTAAGCTTAAAAATCCTTAGGATAGGTTGGATTGATACCTCGGGGTTGATCATTTATAAAACATGTTTAAAATCAGATCTCCAATCGGAAAAACGGCTACCAAGGGCAAGATATTAGGTCATTTGGAGATTAACAATTAGAATTTGAAAGCTAGCTTTAAGCTTGTTTCAAAGGCATAAGACTTGTTTCAATAGGATTTGGAAAGACTTTGCAATCATTGTCTAAAATCAAGGTTTGTATTAGTGATTGGAATTTTATGCAATAAAATTAGGACTAACATTCTTGGCTATTTTGTAAAATTGGCTTAATATCTATAATTGAAAGTTTGAAACTGTATGGATGATTGAATGTGCTAAGACTGCATAAAAATTTGTAATTATCTATCAGTGCAGTTAGAAGGTATTCAATCTTTAGTAGGAGAAGATATTAAAAGTTGGCAGTTTAAGGTTATTTAGGATTTTTGTGATATCTAGAGATCTATTAGTTGAAACAAGGTGAAGTTTGGCATAGTTTTAAAAGACTTGGAGATCAAGATATATACTAATTTTGAATTGAAGTTAACCATTGGAGAAGGAAAAATTACTACTAGAGCATCTATATCAACTTTCAAGTTGGTGGCCGAGTAACATTAGTGCGGTTTTTAGATGATTTTTTATAATTTGTAAGTTGGATTAGATTAAAATTTGCTTAACATGTAAAAGACTTATAGTAGTATTTGAATATAAAATTTTACATTAAGTCAATAGTCAGATTAAGATTTATAGATTGTTGAATCTCACTAACTAGGATTAAGACTTATAAAAAAAAATCTAAGTTGCTTAATTGTGAAAATAACAAGACAATTGGATTTTGTGTATAATTGAAGTTATCAAGAAGAGTATTTTTTAGCACTTTGTATTGGCTTTAAGTACTTTTGAATTGAAATTCAATCATATTCTTCTTATATGGGTGAAATCTATTAAGGTTCTTACATATTTGTAAGCCACAACTTCACCATCCACAACCAAATGCTTGGTGCATTCTCAAAAAAGACAACATATTACATGATATAAGTAGTGAACCTAATATTGTATTGTGATTTGGCTACTATGTGAAAATATTATACATATAAATTTAATATACAATTTATTATATAATTAAGTGAAAGCCATATCATTGAACTTTTATTACTTACAAAATATAGTTAAGTTATTAGTTTAGAAAAGATCCATTATAAAGGTTATCATAAAGGTTATTATTAAGGTTTATACAATTTTTTTTTTTTTTTTGATAGTAATTTTGAGGTTGATTTTATATTAGCAATAGCTTTTATATAGCTTGAGTCACCTTTGTTAGACATTGATGATCCTTAAGATCTTACTTACTTCTTTTATTTGGTGTTTAGAATACATATTATATAAATCTTATAAGAAAAAGGATTGGAAAGGAGTTTTTAGTCTAAAAGGGAATAGTTAGGCTATCCATGTAGATGAATGGAGATGGATGATAGAAGTCTCTATTCCTATTGGCCAAAAATCATGCCTAATGGACTTCAAGGAAGCTGCCTGAGGGCTTATTAGGAATTTGGGTTTATTTTTCAAGAGGATTTGAACATCAAAGGCTAGAATCAGTAAGATTGGATTTTTGGATATGATTTTGGTACAAATTTTGCATGATTTAAAATTTCTATAAAAGAGATATAGGCATTTAAAGTTAAGGTGTTGAAATTATATCTACTATCATTCTTTTGGATATAACTCGCGCATACAAAGAGCAATAGAAGATCAGCAATTGGAGTTGGAAAGAACACTTTTATAGCTATAGTTTTTGTATATGATTTAATGAAATCAAAGCTAGGATGAAAGAGATATTGGAAGTTGAAATCAATGCTTGTAAGCTAAGGACAGTAAGTAAACCTTTTTAACTAGTGTTTATGTTTTGAGCTATATCTTAGGCAATTTGATAAATTTTTATCTCAAATTTTTAAGAATATATATGCTTATGTCATAAGACTATGTGTAAAACTTTTTTGGCATTAAGATTTTGGATTTGTGAGATATAAAGAAAATAGTACTTAGATGTCTTTAAATTAGAGTTTTAACCACTTGCTAGGATTTTTAAGATAAAGGATGATCAAAAGCAAATCTACATTGATTCTTTTTTGTGATAAAACTTAAAAATATTACCTATATTTTAAAGAAATTTTTATAGAAATTTAATAGTTGAATCAAGAATTACTAAACTCTAAAGTTTGAAAAGAAATAAGTCTTTGTGAGTGAATAAGGTATTGAAGGATTTTGTGGTAATTTGAGCCTTTTTGTACAAAACTATTTAAATACAAAGGAATATACCAATATAAATTTTCTTTTATATTATCTTTGTATTATTTATCTTTTTTATTAAAGACAAATCACTTATTGGAATCTTGCCAATAAATTTTAAGTTAATTCTCCACAATCAGATTCCTAGTATATTCCTAGATAAAAGATCATACCATAGGACACCAACGTGAAAGTTTGAGGTAGAAGGTGTTAGATTTTATTTGTAATTATTTAGAATTGATGGCGCAAAAAGACAAGAAGGTTGAATTGGGACTTTTTGATGGAACTTTGGGTGGTGCTTCAAGTGTCAAGGATACAAGTATATAGAATCAAAGACTAGGACTAAAACAAGGTTTCTAAAAGAAACCAATAAGAACTTAGATTAAACAAATGAATACACAAACAACACCAAGAAAGATGAGTTAGAATTCCAAGAGATGTGTTGTCAAGATTGAAGCATCCTTCAGTCTCAACTCCTATATATGCTCATGTCTAAGATGCTTCTTGAGCGGCTACCATCAGACCAAGAAGCTTCTCAAGTGGCTTCTACCAATTGGGAAGTTTCTTGAGCTCCTTCCACTAGTTGGGATACTTCTTGAGCTCCTTCTACTAACTGGGAAGTTTCTTGACCGACTTTCACCAACTAGGAAGCTTCTCAACCAACTTTCACTAACTTGAGAAGCTTTTAGAATGTCCTAGAAGGTTCTATGAACCTCCAAAGTATATGTCCCTAACATCAAGTAGATTTTCAAGTGGATCTTCTAGTAGATCTTCAAGTAGATTTTCTTCTAGTGGACAAGGTATATATCTAGATCCAAACACTGCAAATATATTTTAAATATTTATATTATTTATGTAATAACAATAAGACAATGATTGCAATGAGGCTTTGGCAATCAAAGTATTACAAGTACTAGTTAATAAGGTTGACTAGTTTGATGGAAGATATATTTTTAAGTATTTGAAATATTATGTATAAAAAATGGAATTGATTCCAAAATGATTTTATTATTTGAGCTTGCTACAATGCCGGAGATAGGAAAACACGTAAAATCAATTATTGAACAATTTAGAAGTTCTTAGAAGGCATTCTCTTATACATTGAGAGATGAATATTTCTTGAAGGATTCTAATTGGATCACTAAAAAATCATTTTTAGAATAGATTAAGTATCCTAATAAGAAATTGTAAGCTACCAAATTATTAAGGGAGTTTGAGAGGCAATATTTTTGATTATCAAAAGTAAAAAAGATAACATTGAGACCAAACAAGATTGAATTATTTCTTCAAGCAGCTTATAGAGAATTGCAAGAGAATTTAGAAATTCTTTTTAAGGATAAAAAAGAGGATGAAGGACTAATAACAAAGTGGAAAGAAGTTGAAGATGTAGTGGAATTGCTTGCAAAAAGAAAAAAGAGAAAGGATAGGGTTGGTATTCAAAGAGTTATACAAGTACCTAAAACTCAAGTACCTACTTCACAATTAATAGTATCTACTATCCAACCTTCAATGATTACACCAAAGAAAGAAGATGTGGAAATTAAAGAAATTATACGTGGAATGCAAGATCTTCAAATTAAATTTGCAAGGCTTGAGGAGAAGACTTCTATAATAAGTTCAAAGATTATTTCTAAGTAAGAATATATGAAAAGATGTATTTAGTGTGATGATAATTCTTATTCTCAAAAAAATTGTATTGAATTCAATGAAATGGTGCAATAAAGCATTTTTTTTTAGAAAGATGGAAAAGTGACATTAAAGGATATTGGTGATTTTTTTCAAATTAATTTTAATAAAAGAGGTATAAAAGCACTAATTAGTAATTATTTGGCAACAAATAGGGTTGCATCAATAGAAGTTGTAAGTTATAGTATTAGAATGGATGATAATGGAAAAAAAGATTTTTTTGGAAATATTGAATCAAATAGACTTTGATCTTTTGCTATTTCTATAATATATAAAAAGAAGATGCTACAGAAAGCTTTATTGAGGATTGCTACAATAATTTGTAGAACTACAAGTTGAAAGGATCTTGAGGAAGCTTTGTTAGTGTATGCTTATATTGCTAAGAGCTAACATAAAGCTTTGATGGAAGAAAAGAGAAGACAAAATTCTAATAAATTAAAAAAAAAAAAAATTCTTCGAAGAGGTAGATTTGAAGAGATAAGACTCATAAGATGGCTTCACAAGACTTATCAATGAAGGATGCTTGAATAGCATTAAAGAAAAAATCAAAAGACACAAGAAAAAAAAAAGTCAACAACTTATAAATTGCTCTATGATATTGAAGCAGCAACAAATTTAAAGGAGGTGCTTGAAGAGCATGTGCTCAATGCTAAATTTGAATTTACATTGAAGGAGATTTTGGATATTACAAAGAAAGAATTTAATGATGTCATTATTGATAATATTAAATAAAAGAAGCAATTAATGGGTGAAGTTGGATTAAATCATGCTATTGATGCACATGTATGTGAAGATGAAGAAGATGATTTGATAATTGTTGTATATAATCAACAAATGAAGGAAGGAGTTATAATCAAAGAGCACATTTTGATGATCAAAGTGATAAGAAGAAAGAGATTTTAAGTCATTATATTTGAAAGCATTGGACTAGAGCAACTATAGAGATATTAGTGAAGATTGGAGATATGAATGAGCCGATTGTTGCTTTCATTGACCATGATTTGGAGATAAATCTCATGTCCAAGGATTTTTACTTGAAGCAAAAGTGGCCAATTGATATGGAGCATGAATGGATAATATGGACAGCTAATAATACACAAGATAAATTATATGGTGTTTATAAAAAAAAATGGATTAGAAGATTCTCTAGATATGATTGCATCAATTGAAATAGAAGATAATGATAAGGTTGTGCAAATTTATTTAAGAAAAATCTATTCTATACTTAAATCTTTTCAAAGACCAGAGGTTATAGTTGAAACAAAATATAAGACAATACATAAGAAGGTGAAATCTATTGCCAGACCTTTGCCAGAAGATTTTAAAAAACAGATAGAAAAAACATCAAAGAAAAAGAGCTTAAGTGATTTAAAGAATATTGGACACAAGTTTACTAAAGAGACTTTTGAGGAATTGAAGGTTAATTTTGATAGTTCTTTGTTGCCAGAGGAAATTATGTACTTCAAAGAAATACTAGCAAAACAAGATAAATCATTTGTCTTTGAATTTTATGAAATTAGGTGTGTAGATCCAAGTATTATAATTTCAATGGTTATTTATACTATACCACATGTGCCTTGGAATTTGAAGCCAATTTCAATACCAAGGACATATTTGCCAAGTTTGGTGGAATTATTAAAAGAAAAGATGAAAATGAAGATTTAAGAGCCCTCTTTTGTACTATATTTTTTTTGATGGTTTACGGTGCCTAAGAAAAATAGATCATTATAATTTATTCAAGATATACAATCAATAAATAGAATGACTATCAAAAATATAGGAATCAGATCAATAGTAGATGAATTTGTTGAAATATTTGTAAGAAGGCAATCTATTCAATGGATGATTTGTATTCAAGCTATGACCAATTTTAACTTGCAAAAGAGAATAGAAACATGACAATAATGAGAATGCCCTTTGGGCTAGTTAAAATGTATACTCTTCTTCAAGGGGCTACTAACTCACTTGCACATATGATGAATGGATTTTATGGAAAGAAATTAGATCTAGCCAAGGTTGATGTAATTTGAAGAATGAAAGAAGATTACAATTTTTTAATATAGGTATAAAGGTTTTTAGATGCATGTGTATTCTATCATATTTGGATTCTTCACTATGCTCACATAATAGATCCATTGTATGAATATAAATTTTACATAATAATTTTAATTTTGATTCATGAAGATTTATCAAACCAAATAGAAGACAGGGTATTAAGAACAAAATCTATAGAAGGAATTTGTAAGTTTTTACTTGAGGATGTTATTTGTCACTATAGATGTGTAGAGAAGATCAGTGCAGATTGTGGAAAATTAGATGCACATAAAGCTCATGAATTTTTTAAGAGATGCAAAATTAAATTATCATTGATTTTTGCTTATAATCTAGAGAGAAATACAAAGAGTGAACGTAAACATCTATCAATTGTAAAAGCCTTGGTTAAAGCTTGTAATATAAGAGTGGAAGAATGGCCTTAATTTTTAGCTTATGCATTATGGGCTGATCAAATAACATATAATTTTTTGATAGGATATATGCCAATGGAACTCATGACAGGTCAAAAATCTATTATATCAATTGAAGAGTATGTGCCAACTTGGAATATATTATCTTGGAAAGATAGATTAACAAACGAAGAATTATTGGCTATTAAAATTTGACAGCTTCAATAAAGATTGGAAGATATGGAATTGACATTAAAAAGATTATAAAAATCAAGATTAAAAAATAAGGCTCGGTTTGATAAACAATATCAATTGAGGCCTAGAGCAATTGAAGAAGGTGATTGAGTACTTGTTTATGATAGCAATTTAGATAATTAGCATACTATTTAGCGGAAGTTGTGAGAGTAAAATTCACTTTTCAATCCAAATTATAAAGTGGCTTCAATTAAGAATTGCTTATAAATTGTAGTGTAAAGTATAAGAAGCAATAAACAACAATGAAAGATAAGAACAATACAAAACAAGTAAAATATGTATAATTAAATAATTGCACACTACAAAACTAGCCATAGTCTATTCACTAGATTTTTATCTAATAAAAAATAAAAATAAAAAATAAAAATTATATTTTCAAGTAGATAATTTTTTTTATCTTTTCAATGATATAAAAAATATATAAATCTGAGTTACTATGAATAAGTTATGATGATTCAAAGATAGAAGGTAAATAATGAAAAAATTAAGTAAAAACTTTTTACCTCAAGGATAATTTGTTTAAAAGGTTATGAATTCGAACTTCTCTAAGGCTCACAAGTAGTGTATATAGGTGTCCTAGAAAGGCCACAAGGCCTTAGTCTTATCCTTCTACCTATATCCAAGGTGCCACAACCGATATAGGACTTGTGCACCTCCCTTCTTACAAGGACTATACTAGCTGCTCGTCTTCCTATTTTATACTAGTAGAACTAATAATTTTTCATTTTTGACTTCACCATGGTGTTTGAAAACACCCCATTAGCCTAGGAACTTTACATGGCCTTCAATTCTTATTCCATTTCTTCATAATGGCTCCCAAGGTGATAAAACTTATTTTTACCAAAGTCTTCAAAATTGTTCTAAAAATTCTTAATAAATTCTAAATAAATTTCTATAATACTTTTAAGATAATAATATCAATTTAAAGCTATTTTATTCTACCTTGGAAATTTTTTATAATAATAAAATTAATTTAATTAAATTCAAAATCCTATTTTTTATAAAAATAATTAAAAAGATATGAGATTTCTTTCTCATGCTTCTTCTACCTACTAAATAACATTTATAGGTTTTTAATGAATAATACATGTAGATAGAAGGCCAATGTAGAAAGAAGGCTACTATAGACATTGGTCTCAATAACTAGCTCTTAATACTTAATAATAAATAAAAATACTAAACCAACTATAATAATTGCCTCCAAGACTTACTAAGATTTTATTTTTGTAACTTTTCTTTTAATAAGACTTTTATATTTATAAATACTTTTAAATTCTAATAAATACTTAAATAGTCAAAAAGACTCTCTAACTATAATATTTATATAACTAAATGACTTAAGACTATATTTTAACCAATCCACCAATTAAGATCTATTGGTGGAACTCACAGAAGTTTTCAAAATGTTGGTTTGGATCATATGTAGTGGTAACAATCCATAATAGTACAACATATTCATTGAAGGAATTAGATGGTACAAGATTAAAAATACCTATTGTTGAGAAGCAAATAAAGATTTTTAAAAGATTAAATAGAGAAATCAATGTAGAGGATCATGTTGAAGATATTAACAATTTTGAAGAAGGTGATTGTATTGAAATGGATAATGAATATGATAATAAAGAACTTGATGTAAAAAATAAAGAGATAGTGGGATGCCAACTATGACTTATGGTTCATTTGGTGCATATGAGAGGATGCATAGGTTCAAAGGAGGTAGATGTTGTGTTGTAATACATTTATGTGATAAAAATATAAAAAAGAATGATTTTCTATTTAATATTCAATTATCTTAGTTCAATAGAAATTCAAAATATTTAAAAAAGATTTTAAAAAAGTCCCTTAGGTTTTTTTTTTTTTTGTTTTAATAGCTAATAGATAAAAGTTAGTTATTAATTTTTCCTTCTAGATTATAGAAATTCTTTTATTGCTTTTAAAAAGCCATAAATTAATAAAAATAGAATAGAAGAAATAAATAATTAATATATTTGATTCTAGAATTAAATTGAAGATAGGATCAAGTTTAAAAATCCTTAGGATAGGTTGGATTGATACCCCGGGGTTGATCATTTACAAAACATGTTTAAAATCAGATCTCCAATCAGAAAAACGGCCACCAAGGGCAAGATATTAGGTCATTTGGAGATTAACAATTAGAATTTGAAAGCTAGCTTTAAGCTTGTTTCAAAGGCATAAGACTTGTTTCTATAGGATTTGGAAAGACTTTGCAATCATTGTCTAAAATCAAGGTTTGTATTAGTGATTGGAATTTTATGCAATAAAATTAGGACTAACATTCTTGGCTATTTTGTGCAATTGGCTTAATATCTATAATTGAAAGTTTGAAATTATATAGATGATTGAATGTGCTAAGATTACATAAAAATTTGTAATAATCTATCGATGCAATTGAGAGGTATTCAATCTTTAGTAGGAGAAGATATTAAAAGTTGGCAGTTTAAGGTTGTTTAGGATTTTTGTGATATCTAGAGATCTATTAGTTGAAACAAGGTGAAATTTGGCATCATTTTAAAAGACTTGGAGATCAAATTATATATTAATTTTGAACTAAAGTTAATAATTGGAGAAAGAAAAATTACTACTAGAATATCTGTATCAACTTCAAGTTGGTGGCCGAGTAATATTAGTGCATTTTTTAGATGATTTTTTATAATTTGTAAGTTGGATTGGATTAAAATTTGCTAAGCATGTAAAAGACTTATAGTGATATTTGTGTACAAAATTTCACATTAAGTGGATAGTCAGATTAAGAGTTATAGATTATTGAAGCTCACTGACTAAAGTTAGGAGTTGCAAAGAAAAATCTAAGTTGCTTAATTGTGAAAGTAACAAGGCAATTGGATTTTGTGTATAATTAAAGTTATCAAGAAGAGTGTTTTTGAGTACTTTATATTGGCTTTAAGTACTTTTGAATTGAAATTCAATCATATTCTTCTTATATGGATGAAATCTATTAAGGTTCTTACATATTTATAAGCTACAATTTCACCATCTACAACTAGATGTCCGATATATTTTTAAACAAGATAACTTGTAATATGATAACATCAATTTGTATGTCTTCTACTTTCAAATATATATATTGAAAAGACATTGGTATTGCAATTATATTATAATAATATTAAGGCTTCCTTGTGCTATTCTCAAATTGAAATTCAAAAAGCTTATTGTCATACTTTACAGCAAAGTCAATTGCTTGATTCAATATTTGAGGATTAGATAAGCTGAGCATCAATTTCTTTACCTCATATTATAATCCATAGAAAAATTGACTGATGAGTATAATATCATCCCATTTGATATCAATCGCTGGTTGTCAAAATTGTAAAGAATATAATGCCACTGATTGATTGCCTTATTGCAAGATACGGATCTTATTGGTTGCAATATGAATTGCATCATATTTTCCATATATAGATTGAAACTCTGCTATTATATTGTAATATATTTATGTGATGAAAATATAAACAAGAATGAATTTTTAATTAATATTCAATTATTTTAATTTAATAGGAATTTAAGATATTTAAAAAAGGTTTTTATGAAAGCCTCTTAGATTATTTTTTTATTTTAATAGCTAATAGACAAGAATTAATTATTAATTTTTTTTTTTAGATTATAAAAATTCTTTTATTATTTCTATAAAACTATAAATTAATAAAAATAGAATAAAAGAGATAAATAATTAATATGGTTGACACTAGGATTAAATTGAAGATAAAGTTGAACTTAAAAATCTTTAGGATAGATTAGATTGATACCCGAGGGTTGACCATTTGCGAGACAGGATTAAAATTAGACCTTTAATTATTAAAATGGCTACTAAGAGCATAATATGGGGTCATTTGGAGATTGGCAACTAAAATTTGAAAGCTAGCTTTAAGCTCATTTCAAAGAGATAAGATTCATTTTTATTCAAAAATAAGGTTTATCTTTGTGATTTGGATTTTATGCAATAAAATTAAGACTAACATTCTTAGTTAGTTTGTGCAATTGGTATAATATCTATAGTTAAAAAATTAAAAGAATGTAGTTGATTAGATGTGCTATGAATATATAAAAAAATTTAATAATATAATAGTGTAATTAGAAGATATTTGATCATTAGTATAAAAAGATATCAGAAGTTGGTAGTTTGGGGTTGTTTAGGATTTTTACAATATTTAGAGATCTTTTCATCAAAATAAGGTAAAATGAGGCATGGTATTAGAAGACTTGGATATCAAGCTACATATCAATTTTAAATTGAAGTTAGTAGTTAGAGAAGAAGAAATTACTATTGGAACATCTACATCAACTTTAAGTTGGCAGCCAAGTGATATCAATGCAGTATGTGGATATTTTCTTTACAAATGTAAGTTGGATTGGGTTGAAATTTTTGTAGCATATAGAAGATTGCAAAGAATTAGGGCTTGCAAAGAATTAGGGCTTGCAAAGAAATTAGGGCTTGCAAAGAAAAATAAAAATTGTCAAATTATGAAAGTAACAAGACAATTGGAATTTGTGTATGATTGAGATTATTAAGAAGAGTATTTTTGAGCACTTTGTATTAACTTTAAATACTTTTGAATTAAAATTCAAATTGCATTCTTCTTATATAGGTGAAACCTATTAAAATTTTTTGTATACTTGTAAAACACAATTTCATCTTCTACAACCAAGTACTGGATATATTTTTAAATAAGATATTATATAATAAAATAGTACTAAAAATGCCTCTAAATTATCTAATATTGGATCCTATTATTGAAAAAAAGATAAAAACTATGATAAAATAAAATCTAAAAATAGTATTTCAATAAACCTCACTTGTGATCCTTGAGTTGAATAACTTTGAGATTGAAGTTCAATCACCAATTGTACCTGATTAATGAATCTTCAAAATATAGATCTTGTACCATCAAGCTTCTCAGACAAACTAATTTTTGGTTCTTTGATGCTTAAATGATGTTTCATCATAGGTGAAGTAGTATGGATTGGTGCAAATATTGAAGGAGCTTCAATCATCTCTATATCTTTATTTCTTATTTATCTTATTACTCTTTATAATAATAAATTGAATTGATGCATTGCAAGCATTAATTTTTTTATTTATTCTTATATTTATACCATTGCATTGTTCATTTTAGCAAGCTCTACTATAATAATATAATAAAAAAAAAAATATCTAATTTCACTATAAAATAAAACACTCAAGAATAAAAAAAAAGAATTCTAAGAATAATATCAATTTAGAAAAGGATAATTTATAACTTCTAATATGCTTATATCTTATTAAAAAAAAGAAATAATCTACTCTTAATCAAGAAAAAATAAAGCTTTGATATTATATGTGTATTCTTATCAATATGTCAATGACACAAATTGAAAGAAGATGCATAAACTAGTGAAATCTATATCAAAAAAAAATAACAAAATAGAAATAAGAAAGTATATATATTCAAGAAGAAACTAAAATAGATATTGCTAAAGACTAGAAAATATAAAGACTCTTGAACTAGATTAGAAAAGAAAAAAAAAAAAAAAAAGATAATTTATTCTTAATCAAGAAAAGACAAAGCTCTAATATTATATGTGCATTCTTGTCATTATGTCATAGACACAAACTGAAAGAAGATGCATAAATTAGTAAAATCTATATCAAAAGAAAATAAAAAAATAGAAATAAGAAAGTGTATATATTCAAGAAGAAATTAGAATGACTATTGGTAAAGATTAGAAAATATAAAGACTCTTGAATTAGATTAGAAAGCAAGAAAGGAATTGAGAAGAATGAAGAAGGCTTCATTTTTATCTTTATATATATTATCTACCTATTAGCTATGTGGCAGCATTCTATAAGATGTCCAATATGTGTCCAATTTGTAAAAGAAGTTTTTTATATATGCACCACATATTTAGCTTATTCTACAAGCTACCAATATGTGCAACATGAGGCTAACTTGTTGGTTAAGTTTCTAATCTATCAATCACCTATAGACATGAATAAAGATGAAACCGCATCTATGAAGCTTCTAGGAAGCTTTTCTATGAGATATTATCAAATTAACTTACTTTTATTTACTTTTATCTATCTATATTAATTAGATCATTATTAATATAAATCTTATATTTATAATATAATAAAATCCTAATAAAATCTTAGTCAAATCTTAAATCTTAAGCAAATTCTAATAAAATCCTAGTCAAATCTTAGTCAAGTCCTAATGAAATCTTAATTAAATCTTAATCAAATCTTAATAAAATCTTAAATAAATCCTAATAAATCCTATAATGTATTAAAATTTCAATAACTAATAATTGAATTATTGATTTTACATTAAAATTTGCACATCTTTCAAAATCCACATTAACAATAAACACAAAATTATTGAAGAAGATCCAAATTATCAAATAGAAGATAAATCTGATAATTTTCTTGAGTGTAGGTTGACTTGTTTTTCTAACCTTGATGCTAATCTCTTGGTACCAATATCTCTTTTTTGTACAGTTTAATTACTTTCAAAATATAAAAATATATATGAAATCAAATCAACCTCTTATATATATAATTTTTACTTCAATCCAACTAGTAGATTGATACATATCTTAGAAACCCTCATTAATCCTCAAATCCCAATTCTAGAGATCCGGATCTACTTAAACTTCAATAATATTTAATTTAACTATTTAATCAAGCTCAAATATAAAGCATATATTAAACAACAATATTATTACAAATCCATAAATTTTCACCCATAGTTCTACTACCATACTCACAAAATTTTTAAAAATATAAATCCCTTTTATTTTACAAAAAATCTAAGTTACCTAAAATGACTCTAATTTTGAAAAGCTCTTATAAAGTCAATATCTATCCAAATCTCTTACAATCAATATTCAAAGAAACCTTCTAAAGTTTGCTCTCAAATATCATTTTTTGATTTATAAAAAAATCCCAAAATCAATATCAAACCTCAATTTTGTACCTCAAGGCTTAATTTTAACCTTAATTGGCAACCAGTCCTTTTTGGACATCAATTCTTATTTTATTAAGATAATTTTTAATAAATTCTATTTTCAACTTTCTTCTAAAGATGTTAATATCATTTATTTTTCTAATCTACTTTATTTTGCCTTATTTATGGCCATACAAAATAGAAGCTCATTTTATTAAAATACAACATTAATACTAAAAGATCTTATTACCTTCTTATCTTTTATTTATATTTTTTTATTATATCTTTTTAATTAGACTCTTCTATAATAGGATCCATATTCTTATCTTTCACCATATAATTATGTTATAATATAACAACACTTGATAAATGGCTTCATAAATCCATTTTGTGCATGTATTAGGAACATACAATTTGGAAGTTCATAGAACCTTTTAGAACATTCTAGAGGTGTCTTAATTAGTGGAAGCTGCTCGAAAAGCTTCCTAGTTGGTGGAAGTAGCTCGAAAAGCTTCCTAATTGGTGGAAGTAGCTTTAGAAGCTTTGTAGTTGGTAGAAGTAGCTCGAGAAGCTTTGTAGTTGGTGGAAGTAGCTCGACAAGCTTCATAGTTAGTGGAAGGAGCTTGAAAAGCTTTTAAGTTGGGAATAAAGAACTTCACCCTTTGCCTTCATTTGTCCATATCTTGCTTTCATTCCTCCAAATAAGCCTCTTAGTAGTTTAATTTTTCATCTTTGAATTCCAATCTCTTTTCAAGGCTTCATACTAAACATTTAAATCCTATTTAATTTAAATACTATAATAAAAATAAATAAAATAAAAATAATATTTCTTACATCAATTCTATTAAATTATTTTATAATCCATTCTAACACATATTAGAACTTATGAACATATTATGCATTTTGGCTAGATTTTACAGATTGTAACTAATTATAATACAACATTTATCTCCTCCAAACTTACACATCTTCCAATATGTATTAAGAAGTCACCTCTTCCAATCTTTAGCTTAATTAATAACTCTTGAATAAATTGATGTCCAATTTTTCACTTCTCTTTTAATCCTTCCTTCTTAATTGCTTATTTGATGTACTCTATAATATCAAGCAATAATTGAGTAACTATAGGTTTTGCTTTCTATACCATAGTCTTATATTTTATTTATACCATAGACTCAAATTTCAATCGATAATTTATAGTAAATCTATCTTTTATAATAATCTTTTCTAGCTCCTCATAAGTCCTTCTTGAATGTATCTTCACTACAGTATCTTCATCCATACTTATAGCTAAGCTCTCCAAAACTTATACCAAATCATCTTCTAAATCTACTTCTTCTATTGTTCCAACTATAACTTCATACCTTGAAATCCACTCTTTTTAAGTTTTTTTTTTTTTATTTATTTATCTATTCTTCTTCTATTTATAAGATTTCAATTTTCAATCTTTAAACAACTCATGAATCTATTGCCAATCAAATTTAAAAATCTAGAGCTAAAAATATTTATATTAGAATTTAGAAATAATTTATGTACATCCATGTACCTTCATCTTATATGGATATCTTTTAGAAATCTAAAAACATATTTTTTGGCTTTAAAGGCATCTCTCTTAGTTGCTCTCTATGCCTTTCATTAATAGGCTTCATAATAAGAAATTGCACAACTTTCTTTCTATTACAACTATGAATTTTGGTATAATGTAAATAATCATTTAAGACTATAGTTTCTATCCTAACAATTGTAATATAGGACTGACTATGTATTACTAGATATATAATAGAATTTTACACAAAAGAATTGAATTCCACATTTACATCTCCAATCTTGATCTTTATAGCTGAATAAGCTCTAAATAGATCATCTTGTTTATTATTTACAACTCTAATCATCCAACTATAGTTAATATCAATTGGCCACTTATTCTTCTCATATATCCGATGTCATGTGGTGTGATCTTTTATCTAGGAATATACTAGATACTTGGCTATAAAAAATTTGTATAAAATTTATTGACAAAACTCTAATAAGTGATTTGTCCTTAATAAAAAAAAAAAATAATACAAAGATATTATAAAATAGAAATTATATTGATAAATACCTTTGTATTTAAGTAGATTTGTACAAAAAGGCTCAAATTGCCATAAAACCCTTCAATACCTTATTCACTCACAAAGACTTATTTCTTTCTAAACTTTAAAATTTAATAACTCTTAATTCAACTATTTAATTTCTATAATTTTTTTTAAAAAGTGTAGGTAATATTTTTAAGCTTCACCACAAAAAATAAACAATGTAGATATATTTCCAATTATCCGATATCTTAAAAATCCTAACAAGTGCTTAAAATCCTAGCTCAAAGATACTTGAGTACTATTTCGTTTATATCTCACAAATCCAAAATCTTAATACCACAAAATTTTTATATATAGTCTTGTGACATAAACATATATACTTTAAAAAAATTTGAGCTAAAAGTTTATCAAATTGCCTAAAATATAGGTCAAAATATAACCACTAGTTAAGCGGGGTTACTTACTACCTTTAGCTTACAAGCACTGACTTCAACTCCTAATATCTCCTTCATTACAACTTTGATTTCATTAAGCTACATATAAAAGTTGTAGCTAAGAAAGTTTTCTTTTCAATCCTAGTTACTAACCCTCTTTTGATCTTTGTATGTGCAAGTTATGTCCAAAAGAATGATAGTAGGTACAATTTCAATCCGTTAACTTTGAGTGCCTAAATCTCCTTCATAAAAAATCCAAATTATACAAAATTTGCACCAAAACCATATCCAAAAATCCAAACTTGCTACTTTTAGCCTTTGATTTTTGACTCCTCTTGAAAAACAAACCCTAATCCCTAATAAGTCCTTCGGCAATCTCCTTGAAGCCCATTGGGCATGATTTTTGGCCAATAGGAATAGAAACTTCTATTATTCATCTCCATTCATCCACATAGATGGCCTAATTATTTCTTTTTATACTAAAAATTTCTTTCTAATCCTTTTTCTTATAAGGTTTAGAAAATATGTATTCTAAATATCAAATAAAAGCAAATAAGATGTCAAGGGTCACCAATATCAAATAAAGGTGACTCAAGATATATAAAAATTATAAATAATATAAAATCAACTTCAAAATCACTATCAAAAAAAAAAAAAGATTACATAAATATCAATAATAGTCTTTTTAAATAAATTCTTTCTAAACTAACAACCTAACCATATTTTATAACTTATAAAAATCTATTGATATAGCTTTTATTTAGCTATGTAATAAATTATATATTAAATATATATATACGATATTTTTATATGGTAGCTAAATCACAATATGACACCACTTGGATATAATATTGATTTTTGATCCATAATTAATGAATGCCAAGATTAGATCCTTAGAATCTGTCATTTGAAATTTCTTCAATTCAATCATTTTCACCTTCAAATCTTATATGTCCTTGATTAATTCTTCAAGAATATCATCTTTAATAAGAAAAAAGTGATTAAGAATATCATTTTAATCACTTTTTGAGGTGGCACTAGATTTTGGAATATAAACATTGATTCCAATATTAATAAAAAATTATAAGTCTTAATCTTTTATTATTTAATTATAAGTCCTATTATTTCTTTTATTAGCTTGTAATTATTTATAAATCTACTCTTAAATATCCTATCTACTAGATGGAAGAGTAGCTTGTCTTTTAGATATTTATCATCTTCTTGAAAGAATAGCTTAGTCTTGTTGATTTCCAATAGCTATCTCTCATGTCAAGGTGATTGACCAAATTTTGTTTCAAACTCCCTAATTAATTCATTTGGAACCATCTGATTTCATGACTTTAGTTCAATTCACTCCAAGAATGATCTTTTGATCATTTTTTCTAAATCTTCTTCAAAGAATTCATCCTTTAGTATTTCCTCAAATCTCTTCTATGATATAATTCCTTCATACAATTCATACTGTCAGGTAGAGAGAATTCGCCTTGAGAAAACATTGGATTCCTAGCTGCTAGTAGAACTAGCAGGGAACATGACAGGAAGCCGTGCAAATATCTTCTATATTTGTACAATATTAGAATATAATCCTTGTACAAAATAGAGTATAATCTTTGTACAAAATAGAATATAATCCTTGTACAAAACAGAATATAATCCTTAGTATAATACTTATATAAAAATAGAATATAATCCTTGATATAATACTTGTAGAAATATTTGTACAAATATTATATAAAATATTTGTACAAATATTATATAAAATATTTGTAAAATACTTATATAAATACTTGATATAAATACAAGTATATATATTTATATCATAAGTATAAGCAAAGTATATATATATATTCAAGTATACCTCAAAATATGACCGTATATGAAGAATACAAGTTATACAACAAGCTAAAACTAATTAAATCACTAAAAATTCCTTCAAAGGTCAAATCAAGCGTGCTTATAACCTATGGAAAGCTAATAACTCATTGTAAATAACATCAAATTTTCACAAATATATGTCTTACCATTTAAAAGTTATGACTAAATGAAATAAGCACTTAAATTTCCCAGCAAATACAAAGGCAGCAAAGCTCCTCTTCACTTCAGCCTTTATTGTGGTTGCTTCTCTTCTCTAAATTAGATATGCAATAGCTTTTTTAGAAAGCTCACTCCATCATTTGACTTGTCTTAAAATTTCACAAGTATACCTCTCAAACTTCAGATTTTATAGCTAATTGAATCTACTCTTCAAACCCTAGTGATAATTTGCCCTCTTGACACTTCATGGCTCATAAATCTTTCATAAAAGCTTCAAATGCATTGATTTTTATTTTTTTGAAAAGCTTATATAAGCTTATATAAGCATCTAAAATATCAAAAAGATTGAAGAGACTTTCCGACTTGGATGATTGAACAAAGTTTCTACCCCTCTTTGTCAGATGGCAAAAGACCCTTTCCCATTCTCAAGCTCACAACTTTTTGTCTCCAACTCCAAATGCTACAAAAAATAGCTTGATGAAAAGCTAGCACAATTTTCCACACTTTCGACCAATTTCACTAAGAAAGACTTGAAATCAAACTTGCAGTGGTAGTTCAAAGTTTTTTCTGCCACTTTTTGGTATCAGTAGACCTCACTCTACTAAAACAAGTATAACTTTTTGCTCACAATTCCAATACAAGCAAATAAATAGGTTCTAGAATCCTCACAATTCAAAAAACATACTTGATAATTTTCATTACAAATGCTTTTACATCTTCTAAGCTATCTCTCTCCAAACTTCACAGCTCAAAAACTCAAACCCTTCTTCCTAACAAGAAGAGTCTTCTCCCCTTCTCTTCCACATCAACCTATGGCACGCCCACATAGGCAGCCAAATCCTATTGGATAGGCTTTATTCACCCCATACTCTTCTTTCTTACTCCTCACAAGGTCCATGCTACCTCAAAGTCAACAAGAAAGATAAAACAACCTTTATCTTTCTTCTAATTACAAAAAAATCTGTTCTAGGATATAAGTAAGATAAGAACCAAAACAAATAGCCATCTTAATTCACTAATTAAGTGGCTAAAATAAATCCTCTCCTTATAATATCTTCTAAAATAACCTCTAGCACTCACACATGTAATAACAATAAATATAAAATATATAATATTTTTATACACTGCATGTAAATGTAGTATGACATGCACTCCCTCTAAACTTGCACATCCTCTGGTATGTGCCAAGTTTAATCCTCTTCATCTTCTATTTCAATCTTTATCTCATCTTTTGGTATTTCTTTATTTTTTGATGGAATTAAGAATTCTTCAAGATCATTGGTGTGAAACTTTTCATCCCTTCTTTTGTATGTTTTAATTCTTTTGCCTGCTACTAGGATCCTCAATACTTCTTTCAAGATGCTAATTATGAAGGGTAAAGAAAAGTGGTCTTTTTGGATCCTTGCATTTAATTTTTGATAATCCATACATATGCGTAATTTATCATTATTCTTCTTTATCAATACTATTGGTAACATCCAATCAATGATCTCTATTGGTTTTATAAATCCCGCTTATAACAATCGCTCCAACTCTGCTTTTACTACCAATTAAAATTGTAGCTTCATTCTTCTCTCTTTTTGTCTAATTGGAACTATATTGGATAGTAGAGAAATGTAATGCTGTACAATGTCTGGCAATATGCCTCTCAATTCTTTATACGACCATACAAAAATATCCTGGTATTTTTGTATTAATTCATTATATGTACTTATTTCCTTGCCATTCAATTGACTCTCTATTTGTATTTGTTTTCACTCCTCTCCTTCTATCTATGTGGTCACAAACTTCTAATCTTCTTTTACCATGTGTGACTGCTTAAGGTTGTTGTAATACCAATTTGACGGTATATTTGGATAGTTGGCCACGTCTTCTTCCATTGTGATTCATACAGAAGTCATTTTATAGTACAACATCTCTTTTAGAGGCTCATCTTCTTTGAGTATTTTTAATTCTTAGAATTCTTCCACCTCTATTAAATATACTCTATTTTCTACTTCGAGGATAAATATTAATCCATTTTTATTCTCAATACCCTCTATAAAATTTATCCATTTCTCTTCATCAGCTGCTGAATGTGGATGTATTCATAGCCAAGCCTCATATTTATCAATATCCTTCCAATTATAAAAATTAGGGCCTAAACATTCTAATCCTTATATCTCCAGATTTAAGGTAGTATTGCTAGTCAATACTTCTCCTACTTATTGCTTGGCCTTCTTTACTTTAGAGAATTTGACTCTATCATCCTTTGATGATTTTTGGTGGATATTTATTGTGATAATAGATCTAATGGATACTTGAGTATAATTTTTATCAAATCCATAAATAATTATAAGTCGCTCTCCTCCCCAATTTACTATAGTGTTGGCCATTCTTAGCCACGAATGATCTAATAATAATATAAACAACTCCTTAGTTGTTTGCATACAAATCACTTGAAAGATCAACATATATTCTTCTCCTCCTATAACCATCCTACAATGTTGAATTTGACCTATTGACTTTGTCAGACTTTGGTTAGCCATGTTTATCACAAATAATGAAAGCCTAGTCAAATTCAATCCAAGCTTTTTCATTGTTTATAGAGGCATGATATTTAAACCACTTCCTCCATCCACCAATGTATTGGATATGATCTTATTAGTAATCATTATTTCTATCTCCACTACCTTTACATCCAACAATCTTTTGATAGATTGTATCCATGCCACAATCTTCTTGCATATTCTTTTGTTCCTTTTTATCACATGTAATCCTTCTTTTAATGATTTTTTTACTACTGAAGATATTTCTAAAAGTTGTGTGATTATAATGTCTACCTTATATTTTCACAAATCCTCCCACAAGTCATACATCATCATCTTTGACCTCCTCTGATTGTACTTTAGTGATCTAAACTCCTCCAAGGATACACTTGGTCCTTATCATTCATCTTTTTTCACATTTTTTTTTTTTTTTTTTCTTTTCTTTTCTCTAAAAGCATCTCCATATCAATTGATTCCCAATGCATTGGCTCACTATCTAATTCTATAATCTTCTTGGTAGCTTCTTTGGTCACTTTGTCTAAATCTGAAAAATATAGAAGGTCTTCAAACAAGTTGCTTTCTAACTCTAAAATATGAGGTTGTAAAAGTGTCTTTGCGCATGTCATCACTACTAGCAATGAAATTTGAGGATTTATCCCTTGTCCTTCCTTCCTCACCTTATGAGTAAGTAGATTTGTATCTGGAAATTTCTCTCCTATCACCAATGTCAATATTTAGGATGGAACATAGCTTTGTAGTCTCATTCCTTCCGCTACTCAGACATCTTATATATTTAAAGGACTCAGTTTTTGATTTGGTTCTATTGTTCTATTATCTTACCTTTATTGTACTTGTCTGCTTTGGTCCAAAGGTATAT
Organism: Physcomitrellopsis africana; assembly: GCA_036785485.1. Taxonomy (NCBI): domain Eukaryota; kingdom Viridiplantae; phylum Streptophyta; class Bryopsida; order Funariales; family Funariaceae; genus Physcomitrellopsis; species Physcomitrellopsis africana. Next base: position 52,876 of record JAWRVF010000711.1, on the reverse strand, counting down.
ATCTTACCTTTATTGTACTTGTCTGCTTTGGTCCAAAGGTATATATCTTCCTTGAGTGATTGATGTATTTCTTTAGAGTGTTTGTAATTATAATAGAGATTTGGTGGTCTCATCTCTCTCTGATTTTTTCATAGTCTCCATTGACTTTATATATTCTCTTGAGTCTATTGCTGAGAATTCACTATGGAATTTGGCAATAATATAATCTTGTCAAGTTGCCTACATTCATCCAAAGCATGGTTTCTTCTATAATTATTACATCCAAACTGTTGGCCCTCTGACCAATATTGTCCAGGCATATGCCATCTTCCACAAAATTAATGGTATTCCTTTCGCAATCTATTTTCTCCTAATCCTTGTAGCCCACTTTGATAACCACTTTATTTAAAATTTACATTCGATTGTCTGCGATACCTAGGAGGTTCTTAAAAATTTTGATAATCGTGCTTATAAATAACTAACGGAGATCCAACTCTGCAAAACTGAGAAGAATGGCACTCTGCTTGTAATTTGTACACCACATTCCTAAAGTGTGGCTTCTAGATTCTATTCTAGGTGGTGGTAGATTAGGATCTTGGTTTCTTACTACACATGCCATTTATTTAGTCAAAATTTGCATCTGCTTCAAAATGGCTTCTTAAAATCCTTCCTAGTTTGCCCGTATCCTCTTCTCCATGTCATCCACCTTCTACTCTAAATTTGAAGTAGGTAAGATAGATAGAGGTGCTGGTTTTCATGTCGCTAGAGGCACAAGTGACTGGCTTGATCTGGCTATTGAAAGATTGGAGTTAGAACCTTGCTCACCTCCTTCCAATTCCATCATATGTGGCCTGATAGGAATAAATTGAGAGATCACCACATTTTCTCTCTTCCATAGCTGCTTGTAATTTTTTTCTATGGCATCTACTTTCCTTGCCCCTATCTTAGCTTCTTTTAAAATTTTAGGATTTTGTTCCAATATACTTTTAATTATAGATTTTTGAAAAAATCTTTGAATAAAAAATTACTTCAAGGTATCACCATTGAATATATTTCCTACAAATTGAATGCAAATTAGCTCAAATCTTTATATATAAGAAGATACATCTTCTTCTTATCCTTGTTTCATTATTGATACTGCCCTCAATGTTGTACTCTGTCTTATCTGTGATTGGAAGTGATTTAGAAACTCTCCTTGTACTTGTGGCCACTCCACAAAATACCCTTCTAAGTGATTATGGTACCATTCGTACGTCTCTTTGTATAACGTAGTAAAAAATGAGACCAAATAATAACCTAGATTGGTATTTAATGAAGTGATTAAAATTTTGATGTACCGCTCCATGTGTAAAGATGGGTCTTTGAATTTTGTGCCACAAAACTTTGGTAGGTATGTAGGAATGCTTGTTGCAGCTAAGTCTCTCAGCACTATAATAGGTAAGCCTTGTGGCATCACCAATGGATCAATTGGTGGTCTTTGAGCCATCTCTTGAAGAATTGTCTCTACCATAGGTTCTGTATCAACTGATTTTTCTAAAGATTGCCCGTTATCCACTGCCTCAAAGGCTAAAAAGGAATCTAACTCTAAAATTCTATTAGATCTTTTTAATAATGGTTCTTCACTTCTTTGTCTTTGATTACCCTCTTCAATCACCACTTCAAATTTAGTTGTTGTTGTAGTGATTACCTCTTAGAACTCTATGTGGTCTTCCTTTTCTACTGTCCTATTGGTTTTTCTTAAAATTCTTTTGGTTTCACCCTGTCTTTCCAAACTTTTCTTTAGGCCTTGTTTCTTGATGTTGTCTCTAATTAAGATCAACTCTAATTTCTTTGATCAGGTTTGAATGTTCATCTAATCGCTTCTAACGAGCCTCATACCATTTTTCACATATTATAAACAATCCTTCCTTCTATTTTTGATTTCTACTTACTTAAGTGAGAAATTTAAAAAAATTATTTAACAAAAACTTGCAAGTCCACTTCAATTTACAATCTTTCCGCCAGGGAGAGTAAACGACAAAAAAATAATATCCAAGTTAGGCTAGAATATCACCTCCATGCCTTTTTCTTTCTACTATTATACAAACAAATTTCACATTCTTGTGTGGCATGATCTTCTATCTAAAAATATATTGGATACTTGGCTTTGGAGAATTTATTTGAAACTTATTGGCAAGAATCTAGTTAGTGATTTTTTCTTAATAAAAAGAATAAATAACATAATGATATTATAAAAGATAATTTTTATTGATAAATCCTTTTTTATTTAAGTAGCTTCATACAAAAGGTGCAAATTGCCACAAAACCTTTTAACACCTTATTCATCCGTAAGGACTTATTTCTTTTTAAACTTTAGAGTTTAATAACTCTCAATTCAATTATTTAATTTTTATAAACTTTTCTTTGAAGTATAGATAATTTTCTTAAACTTTACTACAAAAAAGAACCAACTACAAATTCATTGCCAATCATCCAATATCTTAAAAATCCTAGTAGGTGCTTAAAACCCTAGCTTAGAGACACCTGAGCACTATTTCCTTCATATCTCACAAATCCATAATCTTAATGCCACAAAATTATTGCACATAGTCTTGTGATATAAATATATATACTTTCAAAAATTTTGAACCAAAAATTTATCAAATTGCTTAAGATATAGTTCAAAATATAACCATTAGTTAAGCAAGGTCACTTACTACCCTTAACTTACAAGCACTAATTTTAACTTCCAATAATTCCTTCATTTAACTTTGATTTCATAAAGCCATATGTAAAAAATATAGTCAAGAAAGTGTTCTTTTAAATCCTAATTGTTGATCCTCTATTGATCCTATACGCATGAATTATGGCCAAAAGAATGATAATAGGTACAATTTCATGACCTTAATTTTGAGCACCTATATCTCTTTCATAAAAAATCCAAATCACCTAAAATTCTCACCAAAATCATATCCAAAAAATCAAACTTATTAACCTTGGCCTCTGATATTCGATTCCTTTTCAAAAACAAATCCTAATTCCTAATAAATCCTTGGGTAGCCTCCTTGAAGCCCATTTGGTATGATTTTTGGCCAATAGAAATAGAAATTTCTATCATCCATCTCTATTCATCCACATGGATGGCCAAACTATCTTCTTTTATGCTAAAAATCCTTTTCTAATCCTTTTTCTTATAAGACTTACATAACATGTATTCTAAACACCAAATAACAGAAGAAAATAAGATCTTAAGCATCACCAATATCTAACAAAGGTGACTTAAGATATATAAAAGTTATTATCAATATAAAATCAACTTCAAAAGTCACTACTAAAAAAAAAAAGATTGTATAAATCTCATTAATAGCCCTTTTAATGGATCCTTTCTAAACTAATATCCTAGCTATATCTTGTAATCAATAAAATCCATTGTAATGGCTTTTATTTAATTATATAGTAAATTATATATTAAATATATATGTACAATTTTTTTACATGGTAGCCAAACCACAATACAACAATGTAGGACTGACCATCATCAAGCACTCAAATGGAATTCAAGAAATCCTCCTACTATTCCAATTCAATACTTGACAAAAGAATCATCCATTGTGTGAGTAATGAGAATAAATGTGTTACAAATAGCTTGGATTTTTGTTCATTCAAACAATTAGAAAGAATGTACCTTGAACAATCTTCACGCTCCTACAAGTTAACTTTTTCACTCATGAGTCTTATATAGATTTCAACTCTAATCTCCCACTAGAAATGGTTCAGTGGAAAAGATTACAAGATATTCTATCTAATCACCTGAGATTGGTCTGAAAACACACCTTTTGTTGTACTCCTTCCTTCACAATCCCAACTTTACAACCAATGTCCTTTTATATTGTGCAATGCCCCAATCCTCTATCACAACGGTGTCGTGTTGTAAATCAAAACATAGTGTGAAAAACATAAAAGAATGCATTAAAATAAAAAGATTAAGATTAAAAGAAAGGTTGATAGAAAATTAGTAATAAGAAGATACAATAGAAATTTACCTTGAAAAGTGAAATTTCTTCAAGTTAGTAAAAAAGAAAAGGTTGAGGAAGTGGAAAAGACATGGGCTAAGAGGTCTTTTTGACCAAGAGGATAAAGAAGACTAGGAGGGAGATGACAAGGAAGGGTCGTGAAGAAGAAGGAGGAGAGTTTTTTTTGAAAGGCATAGGATTTTTTTGATAGGGAGTATATGTTTTTGTGTATAGAGGAAGCTTAGAGAGGATTTTAAGTGCGAGTTTTTGTAGGTTTGTAGTAGACAAGATAAGGAACTCATAGAGACAATTCTCATGTCTTTTGATTAAGTATCAAGGGAGATATGAGTCGTGAAAGTTGCAAGTGTTTAAGACTAGGGCAGTGAGGGTTATTAAATTTCGGGCCTTGGTTCTTGGAAACCACTTAGACTTTAGTGGCGAAATTTGTTGGGTTTTTGTTCCTTATAGAGTTAACTACTTTGTGTTAAAATCTCAAGTCAATATGACCTCTGAGCAAAGAGTTATGAGTGAAATTGTAACAAGTTTGAATAAAAAAAAAAATAGAGTGAAGGTAGGGTTGAGGGTTTGTATGGGCAGTGCATGTGTGTGGGTTTTTTTTGGGTATAAAGGAAGTTAAGAGACAAATTTGAGTGTGAAATTTTATAGACATGATCTATGTAAGTTAAGGAAGAGATGAGTGCAATTTTGATACTCATTAGTCTTAAAAAAAAAATGTTATGCTCTTTCAAAGTGACAGGGGTCTATCTCCAAATAAGTGAAGTTTGAGAGAGCATAACTTTGTGATCAGAGTAGTATTTTGAGTAAAATTTGTTGGAATTTGTAGATATATGAGTCTATTAAGTTTTGTAAAAAATTTATTGCTATTGGAGTTATGTTCGAGGAGTTATGAGGAATGTTGTGGTCAGATCTAGAGTTGTTAGAAGGCAAAATTAAAGAAGAAAGATGGAATCTATAACTCAAGTTTGGAGAAGACTTTTGGAGCAATATTAGGAGGGTGTTTACAACATGAGACAAGATATAAGCCTACCAAATTTTAGCACTTAGATCTTCTTTAATGAAGAGCAATGAAGGTGTGAAGCAAAGGGGGTCTAGAATCAAAGGCAGCATGGAGGGATTACTTTGACAACATGGTTCTCTCTAACCACATGAGCTATAATCAAAAGGTTTATGGGGTTTGCTTCCTTACTTTCTTAAGTACTTTGTGTCCAAATTTTGCTTCAATTGATGTAATATCCTATGATTTATGGGCAAATTTGAGGGCGGTTTTCTAAAGGCAGAATATGTTAGGGTTATTAAAGTATGTTTTTATGTAAATTCTTCAATTTTATGAACTTTATGAATCTCATCTTGCACTTGAGAAACAAGAGGCAAAAAAGACCCAATGTTTCTTAGGGCTAAGACTCTCACCACAACAACGGCTGCCACAAAGCTAAAAAATGACAACCAAAAATAATAAACACAATTAATCTTAGCTTTTAATTATAAATTCTAAAACTGAGGTGCTTCTAGGATACGCATCATTTTATATAAGCAAGATTTCACCTCCTTCATTGTGTTTATAATCCGATGGATTAATCTTTCATATACAAAAAAATTCTAATATATATTTTTTTTATTTCTTAAGCTGCTCATTCAATGCTTTAGTTTCCCTCCTCTGCTATTAATTCCATTGCCACAACTTCTCCTCTACTACTTCTAAATTTATTTATTTATTTATTTTAATTTAAAAATCAAATTAGATAATATTTATAAAAAATTTATTTCATAGGAATTTCCTACAATCCTTATAATATGCTATTTTACAATCTTTTAATCTGAAATCCATGCTACACATGAAAATATTGCTGCATCTCTTTTATCCTATATATTTTTAAACTTGCGTATGCCATATTTATCAATATACCTTTCAAATGAAAAATGTTTCTTCATCAACCACTGCTTCTAAATACAAGAAAATTCTCCATCACAAATACCTTTGCTCTTCTATCTAACAAAGTCTTTCCATTGGAATATATTTATCTGTATTCTGTACACCAAAGTCTAATGTTGTACTTGAATTACTGCATCCAACTTCTGCCTTGTGTTGGCAAGACTTGTAATGGCAAGATTGAGGTGCTCCATAGTCTTGCTTCTTATTTATACTATGAGGCCTTATGTCTTATTGGACCTTTTAAAATATGAAAGACTAGATGAATATTTTAGAAGATATGAGAATGAATATTCTAGAAACTTGAGGAAGAATTTGGAAGATTCTAAAAAATCTACGGGAGATCTTGGAAGGTTGAAGAAGATTCTAAAGGATTTTATAAGATTAAAGAAGATTTTAGAAGGTTCTAGAAAGCTATAGAAGGTTCTAAAAGATTATAAAAAGTTCTAATGGTGGCTTAAAGTATGTCTGTGACATCATCTTCTCTTCTAGCAACAAGTTTCACAAGGAGCCAAAGCAATTTGATGATCAAATTACATGCATAAAAATTCTAAAATTTGTCAGAGTAAAGAAGCAACATATTCCATCTTTTTTTCATTGGTTATTGGTTCAACATGACCCTTGAGATGGCATCAATGACCTCCAGATATAATCTCTATTAGACCAATATTCCATCCAAGAATTTGCTCTTCGTTCCGACATTCAAAACATCTTTTGAATATAATTTTTGGTCCACTTAGAATCACCCTTTCAACTTTGAGGAGTATTACCAAAGCTCAAGCATTTAAATCAAGATTTTTGTAATGAGGCCATATCTCCAAAGATTCCAAGCGTGGCCTTACTTGATATTAGAATATTCTTTCTTCATCTTATCTATGTTCTTCAAACCTAGTAGATTATGAAAGTGACAATGATTTTTCAACCGCTTATATGGCAGAAGAGTCTTTTAACTCTTGTTCCTACAATTTCCTTGAAATGTAAAGATTTGATATGATAACTAATAAGCTTCTAGTACAAACTATTCTTTCCTAGGAAAAATACAAGTGCAGGTCTTAGCGTGGCTCTTATCACGGACATACTTTAAGCCATTATTAAAATTTTCTATAGTCTTTTAGAACCTTCTATAGTTTTTTAGAATCTTCTAGAATCTTCTTTAGTCTTTAAAAATCTTCTAGAATCTGCTTCAAGCTTCTAGAAAATTCTAAGATACTCTTAGGATCCTCTAGAATCTTCTTCAATCTTCCAAGATCTCCCGTAGACTTTTTAGAGTCTTTTAAAAATCTTCCTCAAGTTTTTAGAATATTCTAAGATATTCTTAGAAGGTCCAATAGGATAGAAGGCCTCATAGTATAAACAAGAGGCAAGACTGGGGAGTACCTTAGTCTTGCCAATACAAGTCTTGGAGCAATCCATAGTGTTGCCTTGTTCTTGATATTAATCTAGTTTCTTATTTTTAATCTAGTTCTTGTTCCTATCCATCTAGTTCTTTGTTTTTGAAGTTATTATAGTTCTGATTTCTTCTCTTTGGTTCTTGGCTAACTTACTATCTTACATCCTTAATAGTTTGGCAAGACTCACTTGTATAATCATATTAGAGCTTGGATCTCTTGATAGAGAGTGGATTATCCCTCTTCAAGATAATATTGCGTTCTAGAGGAGTGCCGACTACCCCCCTCTAGACTAATATGCTCACTTGTTGTAATTGTTTTTTTTCAAAAGAGTGGATTACCCCTCTCTTAAGTTATATAACTACATTTTAGAAGTTGCGGTGTCATATTGCATTTACGTGTAGTGTGTAAAAATATTATATATCTTGTATTTATTGTTATTACATGTGTGAGTGCTAGAGGTTATTTTAAAAGATATTATAAGGAGAGGTTTTTTTTTAGCCACTTTATTAGTAAATTAGGATGGCTATTTGTTTTGGTTCCTACTTCACTTATATCCTAGAATAGATTCTTTTATAATTAGAAGAAAGATAAAAGTTATTTTACCTTTCTTGTTGACTTTGAGGTAGCATGGACCTTGTAAAGGATAAGAAAGAAGAGTATGGGATGAATAGGACCTATCCAATAGGATTTTGGCTGCCCATGTGCTCGTGGCATGGATTGATGTGGAAGAAAAGGGGAGAATACTCCTCTTGTTGGACCTAGGATTTGGTAGTTTTTGAGAAGTGAAGTTTGGAAAGAGATAGCTTTGAGAGAATAGAAGCGTTTGTTATGAAAATTAGAAAGCGTGTTCTCTGAGTTGTGAGGATTCTAGAACCTAGTTACTTACTTATATTGGAGTTGTGATCAAAAAGTTATGCTTGTTTTAGTAGAGTGAGGTCTGTTGCTATTGAAAAGTGACAGTAGAAACTTCGATCTGCCACTGCAAGTTTGATTTCGAGTCTTTCTTAGTGAAATTAGTAGAAAGTGTGGAAAATTGTGCTAGCTTTCCATCAAGCTATCTCTTGTAGAATTTGGAGTTGGAGAGAGAAAGTTGTGAGCTTGAGAGTGGGAAAGGATCTGCTGCCACTCGATGAAGAAAGATAGAGACTTTGTTCAATCACCCAAGTCGGACAATCTTTTCAAATTCTTTGATATTTTAGTTGCTTATAGTAGCTTATGCAAGCTTTCCACAAAAACAAAAATCAATGCATTTGAAGCTTCTATGAAAGATTTATGAGCCATAAAGTGTCAAGAGGGCAAATTATTGCTAAGGTTTGAGGAATAAATTTGACTAGCTATAAAATCTGAAGTTTGAGAGGTATACAAGCGAAATTTTAAGATAAGTTAGATGATAGAGTGAGCTTTCTAAAAAGCTATTGCATGTCTAATTTGGAGAAAGGAAGCAACCACAACAAAGGTTGAAGTGAAGATGAGCTTTGCTACCTTTGTATTTGCTAGGAAATTTTAGTATTTATTTCATTTAGCCATAACTTTTAAACAATAAGACATCTATTTGTGAAATTATGATATGTTTTACAATGAGTTATTAGCTTTCTATAGGCTATAAGCACAATTGATTTGATTTTTGGATGAATTTTTAGTGATTTAATTAGTTTCAGCTTGTTGTATAACTTGTATTCTTCATATGCGGTCATATTTTGAGGTATACTTGAGTATATACATACTTTGTTTATACTTATTATATAAGTATATATACTTGTATTTATATCAAATATTTATATAAGTATTTTATAAGTATTATATATAATATTTGTACAAGTATTTATATAAGTATTTTACCAAGGATTATATTCTTTTTTTATATAAATATTTTATAAGCATTATATATAATATTTGTATAAGTATTTATAAAAATATTATATCAAGAATTATACTCTATTTTGTATAAGGATTATACTCCACTCTTGTACAAGGATTACACGCCACTCTTATATAAGGATTATATTTTAATATTATATAAGTATAGAAGTTATTTGCACGGCTTTCTCTTATGTTCCCTGCTAGTTCTAGTAGCAGCTAGGAATCTGGCGTTTTTCCAAGACAAATTCTCTCTATCTGATATATTTGGTGCTTCCATTAAGAGGTGCTTTGGGACTATTATTTTTGGCTAAGGCAATATGGAGGATGCTGGAAGGGCTTCTTTTGGAGCCCAAGCAAATATGGACACTATTCTCGGAGCTTTCGCAATGTTTATGGAACAATATAGAGTTCAAGCTGGAGGCAATGGAGCTATGAAGGCTTTGAAGAGTATTGTTGACAAGATTGGAAGATTTGATGGGAAGAATATCACCAGGTTTTTGAAGGTTTGTATTTTTGAAATGGAGGTGCAACAGGTATGTGAGGCTCGAATGATACAAACTTTCACATTAGTTGTTGTGCCAAAGGTTTGTGAGAGAGTAGAAGAAATTCAAAGAGATGCAAATGTGACTACTTGGACGACATTTGAAGAGAAATTGCATGATAAGTACTTTGATGAAGACTCAAAGAGAATGACCAAGAGGTCTTTTATTGATTGGATTGAATAGTAGCTTGGAAATATTATGAGTCCAAATGAATTGCTACGAGATTTTGAGGAGAATTACAACCAATTGCCTTTAATAGAAAGGCGTCTTTTTGATACTAGGAAGGCTGAATTGTTCTTACAAGCAGCAAATGATGCTTTGGAAGATCGACTCCTTTTGCTTTTAGGTGACTGAGCTACCAAAGGAGGTTTTACTAATAATTGAAGGAGAGTGGAAGAAGCAGTCACTCTTGTGGCAAAGCAATAGAGAATGAAATCCAAAAGTGTGACAACTCAGATGGATATGGCATCGAAGCCTACTACAAAAGCTTCTAAGCTATCATTTGCTCCAACCTCTTTAACAACATTTCCTAAGATGGTCAAGACAGTTGATGAAAAAACTTTGGATGAGCTTACAAAGGATATTAGAGATTTGAAGGTAAAAATGAGTGAGTTAAAAAAGCCCCGAGACTCTCAATCATCTAAAGGTGCAAGATCATTTGTGAAAAGATGCGTTTATTGTGATGGAGAGGATAGTCACAATCTTTGAAGTTGTAAACCATGTGATGAAGCTATTAAAGTAGGCATTATTGTCTTCAAAGATGGTAAGATTTATGATGCATCTACTAACTTGCCTTTGAGCACAAACTTTGGCAGAGGAGGAATGAAGAAGCTTATGGAAGAGAAGATGGAAAGGTCCAATTGTTTGCATGGACAAGGTGTTGAGACATTCCATATAGGAGTGGAGCAGCACACAATTAAGGCTTTAGAAATTCCATGTATTGAAACTTTGCGTAGAGGGGCTCAAGCCATTCGAAATGTCACTGGTTGAGATGACCTTGTTGAAATAGCTAGCATCAAAGTTTTTTTAGATAAAGTTCAAGACAATAATAAATATTATGATGTCTTTGTTGAAGAAAAGAGGAGACGAACCTTTGAGAATGATAATGCAAAGGAGCCAATATCTAAGAGAAAGACCCAGGAATTCAAAAAAGATGAAAAGATAGAAGGTCATGCGGCTCATACATGGCAAAGACTTGGGAGGTCCTCTGTCTTTGTTCATCCAGAAGAAGGGCCACTTCCAAAGGAAAAATGGGAGGAGAGGATAAACAATGCCAATGAAAAGAAAAAAGAAGCTGACTCTAAAGGAAAGGGTAAGGGACCTGCCTAAAGCTTCAATCTGACATTGAATCTTATATTGATATGAAAGAGGTATTAGAAGAAAAAATCTTGGATACCAAAATTGAATTTACATTGAGAGAGGCTCTTGGTATTGCTAAAAAAGATTTTCATGAATTGATCATTGATGTCATTAAGAAAAAGAGACAGATGACAGCTGAAACAGTCATGATAAAGACTTTGGATACATATATAATCAAAGATGAGGAGTTTGAAATTGGACAAGTATTTGTTTTGATGTATGATCTAATAGCTATGGAAGAAAAGGCTAGTGATGGTCAAATGATTAAAGAAGAAAATGACTATGTGACTAATGAGGAGGAAGACAAGATCTTACAAATGTTTGCACAAACTTGTGTGGTCAGCAACAATTGTGATATAACCAAAGATAAAGATTTTGTGGAATGTAAAAAGATAGTGGAAAATAATGAAGAAGGGGTGAGAGGCTATAACATAAAGGTCCAAGCCTTACAAATTCAAGAAGAGAAAGAAAGAGCAATGGATGGAATAGTATCTGTCACAGTACATGAAAGAAATATTGAGGTAGAAGTGAAGACCTTTAATTGTGCAATTGTACATTGGATTGATAGAAAAGACAAGGAAGGAATGGATTATATTCAACCATTTTGGACTAGAGCTACCAGAGAAGCAAGGATCAAACTTCGAGGATTAGATAAATCAGTTTTGGCTCTTGTGGACTATGGCTCAGAGATAAAGCTTATGTCTTAAAATATTTATGGAAAAGATAAATGGTCAATTGATACTAATCATGGATGGATTATGAGGATTACAAATTGTAGACAAACACAATTATTTGGAGCTTGTCCAGCAATTGGGACAAAGATTAGAGATGTGGAAGTAGAACAAAAAAATTTTGTTTAAAATGATGGTGCTTCTCCCGTGATATTAAGACAGCCTTACATCACTGCATCAAAAATGGAAACCAAGGTGTTGGACAATGAATCTCATTATGCACGAATTCGGAGTTGTGATGGCAAGAAATCTGTGCAATTCTTGATAGTGAAGTTTGAGCATGAAAGGCATCGAGTTTGCCTTAAGGATAGGCCCCTACCTAATTCTGTATACTTTTTGGATTTCTGAATTGCACTCGTGAAAAATGGGGATCTACGGGTACAAAAGGACCAAATAATTTTGAGCTCCCTAATATACATAGTATTGGAAGTGGATTTATTGGAATGACCAAGTGTGGATTTGCAAATTTCACAGATGTGAAAGATTTGGACTCTGCAAATAAGAAAGACATTAAAAAGATGGAGAAAAATCTAAAAATAATAATTTTTTTTTTGAATAATGAGTATATTTGTAGAATATATGAAGAGAAAGGCATTAGAGATGATATATTACAAATTTTATATAACTTGCAAATTAAAGAAGAAAAAAATGATGGTACAGATATTATGGTTGAAATTCACTCAAAAGCATTATATCAAGACATAATAGACGCAATGGAGAGCAAGGATTTGTGCCAAAGCTATAATTTAAATCTTGAGGCTATAGTAAATACAAAGTATAAAACAGTGGCCAAAAAGGTTAAGCCTATAGTAACTCAACTTCCATTGGATACTGATGAGGATGTCAAATAAGCAAAGAAGGAGCCAAGTTTGAGAGAAGCTAGGAAGATTGGAGACAAGTTTACTAAAGAAATATTAGTAAACTTGAAGATTGGAGGGAGTGAATTCTTGTTAGATCAAGAAGAGAAGATGTTTTGAGAGATGCTCTCAAAACATGGAAAGGCCTTTGCCTCTTCACTAGATGAAATTGGATGTGTGCAACCAGGTTTAGTAGCATCCATGGTTATTTTTACAATGCCACATGTGCCATGGGATTTGAAGCCAATACCAGTTCCAAGAGCATTACTTTTCAAATTGGTTGACTTATTGAAGGAGAAAATGCACATGGGAATACTCGAGCCTTCAATGGCTCTATATTCTAATCGTTGGTTTATTATTCCTAAGAAGTCTGAAGCATTACAATTCATCCAAGATATGCAATCAGCTAACTAGATTACCATTAGGAACAAAGGATCAGGACCAATTGTAGATGAAGTAATAGAAGCGTTTATTGGACATGCCATATATTCCATTGGAGATCTATACTCTGGTTATGATCAATTTCAATTGGCCATCAAAAGCAAAGACTTGACGACTATGAAGACTCCGTTAGGATTGATTCGAATGTGCACATTGCTTCAAGGTGCTACAAACTTAGTGGCACATATGCAAAATATAATGAATCAAATCTTGAGAGAGTTTGTACCAGAGAAGACTATATCCTTTGTGGATGACATTCCTATCAAAGGGTATAAAGAAGAATATAAAGACTCTACTTTAGATGATGATGGTTGCAAAGCATCTATAAGAACACACATTAAAGATGTTGATAAGATTTTGGACAAGATTGAAGAAGCAAATTTGATCATTTCAATTGAAAAGTCTAAATTTGATTTTGGAGAAATTTTGGTAGTTGGACATCTTTGTGGATGGTATAGAAGAAGGCCTAATCTTAAGAAAATTGATGCTCTTATAAAAATGATGGCTTGCAATAACATCACTGAAGTAAAAAGGTTTCTGGGAGCATATGTCTTCTATCAGATATAGATACCTCATTTTGCTCACATATTAGAGCCTCTTTATAAATTATTAAGGAAGAAAATTAAGTTTCTTTGGAAACAAGAGTAAGATTTAGCTATGGAAGACTTGAAAAGAATTTTAAAGTCACCTTCAGTTTTAAAACAAGTTGAATATGAGAGAGAAAGACTGGTAATTGTTACAATTGACACAAGTCCAATAGCCATAGGATGGAGTGTTGGCCAGGATGATGTAAAGGAAAATAGATTTGCTATTTGCTTTGAAGCAAGGATTCTTACAGAATGCCAGAGAGCATATCTTCAAGTGAAGAGAGAGCTTTGGAATGTACTTACTGTTCTAATGGCTGAAAGAAACTATTTGATTGGAGCAAATGTTGCGTTGGAAACTGATTGCTTACATCTTTTTGGTATGATTGCCAATTGCTTTTTACCAGACATTGCCATACTTTAATAGATAGCATATATCAAGTCACTAAATCCAATTTTGGTACACATTGCTAGAAAAATGAATCTTGTGGTGGATATGTTATCAAGGACCAAGTATTTTCATAAAGAAGAAATGATGGCTCATGAGGAGAGTGAAGACTTTTTGGAAGAGAGATATGTATTGGTTGTTGATAGGAAAATTTCAGTCAATGACATCTTGTCCTTCACAGCAGAGTTATATGAGGGAAGACTAAAGGATATTAGACTCTATTTGAGCACTTTAAAGAGGCAAGAGGGGTGGATAGATAAGGCTTTCAAAAATATTAGATATCAGTCATATGGATATCTGTTGAGAGATAGATTTCTTTGGAAGAGGGCAAAGAGAGCTGATGAATTACCTTTGAGAGTAGTGGATGATCTTGATATCAAAATCCATGTGCTTAGAGAATTTCATGATGCACTATGGGCTGGTCATAGAGAAATTTGGACCACTTATACAAAGATTAAGGAACAATATTGGTAGAAGGGTTTATTTAAGGATGTTGAGGAATTTGTGGCTTTATGTATTGAATGTCAGCTTCAATCTATGGTCAGATACAGGGATGAACTACATCCTACTTATCCTCCTTTAATTCATTTCCAATGGATGATTGACTTGGTTGCAATGCCACTTGGAATTTAGAGAATGAAGTATCTTATTTTGGCAAGGAAAGAGCTTTCAAACTTTATTGAATAAAGAGCTCTTCAAACCAAAACTACAAAAGGAATTTGCAAATTCATTCTTTAAGATATTTTTAATAGATATGGAAGTATTGGACAAATGAGAGCTAATAGGGGTGAATTAAATGCAATTGAAGCAAGATCATTTTTTCAGAGGTATGGTGTACTATATCTTAGTTGCAGCTAAGGTTAACAACTGCTTACAATCCTAAAGCCAACAGGAAAATAGAAAGGGGACATCCTCCTATCATTCATGCCTTAATTAAGGCTTGTAAAGGAAAGCCTAATCTTTGGCCTAAACTATTATCGTTTGCATTGTGGACTGATAGAACCACCTATAGCACTGTTACTGGATATATACTAGTAGAACTTATGCATGGACATATGCCTATTATGCCTGGAGAAGAATCAGTTCAAACTTGGATATTTTTGTCTTAGGAAGATGATATTACAAGAGAAAAGCTATTAGAACTTTGCATTCAGCAGCTTGGAAGATTGCTTGAAGACATGCAAATAGTATTAGAAAGGCTTAAGGTTGCAAGATTGGGTAATAAAGAGAGATTTGACAAAACCTATAAATTAAGGACTAAGAAAATTGAAGAAGGTGATTGGGTGTTGGTATTTGACAGTACATTAGAACATCAGCATAGCACAATGAGGAAGTTTGCACAAAGATGGTTTGGAATATATGTGGTGGTTAAAATACATACTAATGCCACCTATTTACTTTATAAGTTGGATGGAACTTTATTGAGGATTCCAATGGCCATCAAAAGAATTAATGCATACAGAAGAAGGAATGAGAAGTTTCACACCAATGATCTTAAAGAATTCTTAATTCCATCAGAAAATAAAAAAATATCAAAAGATGAGGTAGAGATTGAGAAAGAGGATAAAGAGGATTAAACTTAGCACATACCAAAGGATGTGCAAGTTTAGAGGGGGTGCATGTCATACTACATTTACGTGCAGTGTATAAATTATTATATATCTTGTATTTATTGTTATTACATGTGTGAGTGCTAGAGGTTATTTTAAAAGATATTATAAGGAGAGGTTTTTTTTTAGCCACTTTATTAGTAAATTAGGATGGCTATTTGTTTTGGTTCCTACTTCACTTATATCCTAGAATAGATTCTTTTATAATTAGAAGAAAGATAAAAATTATTTTACCTTTCTTGTTGACTTTGAGGTAGCATGGACCTTGTAAAGGATAAGAAAGAAGAGTATGGGATGAATAGGACCTATCCAATAGGATTTTGGCTGCCCATGTGCTCGTGGCATGGATTGATGTGGAAGAAAAGGGGAGAATACTCCTCTTGTTGGACCTAGGATTTGGTAGTTTTTGAGAAGTGAAGTTTGGAAAGAGATAGCTTTGAGAGAATAGAAGCGTTTGTTATGAAAATTAGAAAGCGTGTTCTCTGAGTTGTGAGGATTCTAGAACCTAGTTACTTACTTATATTGGAGTTGTGATCAAAAAGTTATGCTTGTTTTAGTAGAGTGAGGTCTGTTGCTATTGAAAAGTGACAGTAGAAACTTCGATCTGCCACTGCAAGTTTGATTTCGAGTCTTTCTTAGTGAAATTAGTAGAAAGTGTGGAAAATTGTGCTAGCTTTCCATCAAGCTATCTCTTGTAGAATTTGGAGTTGGAGAGAGAAAGTTGTGAGCTTGAGAGTGGGAAAGGATCTGCTGCCACTCGATGAAGAAAGATAGAGACTTTGTTCAATCACCCAAGTCGGACAATCTTTTCAAATTCTTTGATATTTTAGTTGCTTATAGTAGCTTATGCAAGCTTTCCACAAAAACAAAAATCAATGCATTTGAAGCTTCTATGAAAGATTTATGAGCCATAAAGTGTCAAGAGGGCAAATTATTGCTAAGGTTTGAGGAATAAATTTGACTAGCTATAAAATCTGAAGTTTGAGAGGTATACAAGCGAAATTTTAAGATAAGTTAGATGATAGAGTGAGCTTTCTAAAAAGCTATTGCATGTCTAATTTGGAGAAAGGAAGCAACCACAACAAAGGTTGAAGTGAAGATGAGCTTTGCTACCTTTGTATTTGCTAGGAAATTTTAGTATTTATTTCATTTAGCCATAACTTTTAAACAATAAGACATCTATTTGTGAAATTATGATATGTTTTACAATGAGTTATTAGCTTTCTATAGGCTATAAGCACAATTGATTTGATTTTTGGATGAATTTTTAGTGATTTAATTAGTTTCAGCTTGTTGTATAACTTGTATTCTTCATATGCGGTCATATTTTGAGGTATACTTGAGTATATACATACTTTGTTTATACTTATTATATAAGTATATATACTTGTATTTATATCAAATATTTATATAAGTATTTTATAAATATTATATATAATATTTATACAAGTATTTATATAAGTATTTTACCAAGGATTATACTCTATTTTATAGAAGGATTTTATTCCACTCTTGTATATGGATTATATTCTAATATTATATAAGTATAGAAGATACTTGCATGGCTTCTTCTTATGTTCTCTACTAGTTTTAGTAGCAACTAGGAACGTGGTATTTTTCCAAGGCAAATTCTATCTTTCCGACTGCGGATTATCCTCCTCTAAACTAACTTTTTAAAAGTATTCTTTTTAGCGAGAGATTCATAACTTACAATAAGAGATTATTCAATTAAGAGAAATAGGTGGTAGATAAGCTATGCACACAACTTCTCTAGAAGTTTGAAGGGTTGTCATAAAAGAGCCAAAAGCTAGTATGCCCGATAAGTTTGATAGAACGAGATCCAACTTTCGAGGGTTTGTACAACAAGTGCGATTTTACTTACAACTACATTCCTCTTGTTATCCAAATGGATTCTCTCAAGTCACTTTTGTGGACACTCTTTTATCAAAAAATGCTCGATCATGGTTTGTACCATTATTGGAAAAGAATTCTCTGATCTTATATAATTTAGAAGCTTTTATGGAAAGATTTACTGCTGCATTTGGAGACAATAATCAAGAGAGGGTGGTAGAGAGGAAGATCCAAAATCTACAACAAGAGCAACATTCAGTTGCAATTTATACCACAAAATTTCAACAACTTATTGGTGACCTTAATTGGAATGATAAGGCTTTTATGACTCGATTTTGTTATGGCCTAAAAGATGATATAAAGAATTTATTGATCACAATGCCAAGAGTTGAAAGCTTAGAGGAACTCATAGCTTAAGCTATTACTTGTGATAATGGCCTATTTGAACTACGATAAGAAAGGCGATCAATTTTTAACAATACTTATCAAGATACAATTGCTACATCTTCAAGAGTATTGGAAAAGCCATTAACATATCCTGAACCTATGCAGATTGATGCGACTCAATTCAAGCCATTAACACCAACGGAAAAGACTAGATGTCGATAAGAAAATTTATACCTATATTATAGAAGATCCAATCATAAAAAAACAAATTATCCAAATAAGTCTAGAGAATTCAAGGTACAAGGTATAATATCCAAATTAAAAAGGTCGGAAAATAAAGACATCCAGCCATAGTAGGGACCTTGCGATTGAATACCCCCAAATCTAAAGTACCAGAAAAAATTCTCTTTTTACCTCCGGATCCAATATCTTATTTTATACTTTCTGTATATATAAGAACCTTAAAACTAGAAATTTTTGCTGAAGTCCTTTTAGATACTGGACCCTCAACATGCTTTATGGATAAGGATTTTGCAACCAGGCACAATCTACTACTTGTAAAGAAGATCCATCCTGCACCCATTGAAGTCATTGATAGACGAAACCTTGCATCAGGAGATATTGTTGAAGAAATCCAATTGTTGGAAGTGATATTAGGAGATCAAGTATGACAAACTGTTTTCAACATTATTAGATGTCCAACAAATCCTATTGTCATTGGACTTCCTTGGTTTGAGCGACATAATCCTGATATTGATTGGAGTACAAAGAAGGTTTCCTTAAGATCTACACATCAAAATAAGAAACAAGGTACTTCTTTATTCCTTAAAGCTAAAGCATTTATGCAAGCAGCAAAAAAAAGAGATGCATTTGCATTGTATGCTATCTCAATGAAAGATTCAACGGAGCAACTAAAGCAGTAAAAATTCCTAATCAATATCGCAACCTGGAAGACATATTTGAAAAGAAAAAAATAGACATATTATCCGAACATCATCCTTATGATTGTGCAATCAAATTACAAGATGGAACTCAACCTCCAATTTATAATTTTTCACAACTGGAGCTTACAGCCTTGTTATAATATATTGATGAAAATCTAGCCAAGAATTTTATTTAACATTCAAAATCACCTGCTAAAGCTCTTATATTATTTGTGAAAAAGAAGGATGATTCTTTATGTATATGTGTTGACTATTGAGGTCTAAATAAGATAATTATAAAAAATTGCTATCCATTATCATTAATCTCAAGATTATTGGAACAATTAGGACAAGCAAAGATTTTTATAAAGATTGATTTGAGAGGCGCCTACAACTTAGTCAGAATTAAAGAAGGAGATCAATAGAAGACAGCATTCCACACAAGGTATGGACATTTCGAGTACAATGTTATGCCTTTTGGACTTACAAATGCACCTGTAATCTTCTAACATATGATGAATGATATCTTACGAGAATACTTAGATGATTTTGTAATCATTTACTTGGACGATATCTTGATCTTTTCTAAGAATGAAAAAGAGCATGAATATCATATATTGAAGGTATTAGAAAAACTATGAGAAAGTGGATTGTATGCCAAATTAGAGAAATGCTCTTTCCACCAACCATTAGTCAAATTTTTGGAATATATCGCTTCAAAAAATGGGATTTCTATGGATCCAAAGAAGATACAAACTATTATGGAGTGGAAACAACTATCATCAATTAGAAATATACAATGTTTCTTGGGATTTGCAAATTTCTACAGAATCTTTATTAAAGATTATTCCAAGATTGCGGCTCTATTAACGCGATTCACAGGCAAAGACAAATTTATTTGGAATGATAAGGCTGAAGAAGCATTCAAAAAGCTAAAAGAATCTTTCACTTTTGCTTTTATACTTGTGCACGTAGATCCAACAAAATCATTCATTCTAGAAACGGATGCCTTAGATTTTGCATTGGGATCTATACTCTTTCAAACTGGTGATGATGGTCAACTATATCCAATAATATTTCGCTTTCAAAAATTTTCACATGTAGAGATTAATTTCAAGATCCATGATAAAAAAATTATTGGCAATTGTTGATGCTTTTGAAGAATGGCCCCATTTGTTAGAAGGGGCTCAACATAAAATCATGGTATATACCGACCACAAAAATTTAGAATATTTTATGAGTGCTCGAGTTCTAAATTGTTGACAAGCACGACAGAGCATGTCATTATCTCGATTTGATTTTGTAATTACATATCATCCAAGAAAACTTCAAGAAAAACCAAATGCCCTTTCTTGACGATCATATCTTACACCAAGAATAGGAGATATTGTATTGGATCAACAAAAATCAATCATATTGAAGCTGTCCAATTTACACTTAAGAACATTGATGATATCTATTTATACAAAAACAACTCTCAAGATGGAAATCCACAAAGCAATGAAGACAGATCCATTTATAAAGAACATCCAACAATATTTAAAAAATATACATGTGGAAGAAAATAATAATTTCAAATTCAAAGATAAATTGTTATACTTCAAGAATCTTCTATATGTTCCTCTAGGACCTATAAGATTTCAAATTCTTCAAATTCGACATGACCTTCCAACAATTGGATACTTTGGCTTCAATAAGACCTTGGAATTAGTATCAAGACACTATTGATGGCCTCAAATGTGGAAATTGATAAAAAAATTCATCGAATCATACGAAATTTTTGCGCAAACAAAGATTCCAAGACACCAATCATATGAACTTCTGCAACCCCTTTCAATTCTTAGAAGCCCATGGCAATTGTTATCTATGGATTTCATTACAGACCTCCCAATTTCAAATAGAAAAGATTCAATTTTTGTGGTGGTAGACTGTCTTACTAAGATAGCACACTTTATCCCATGTAACAAGACTATTTCCGAGGAGGAAACAGCCAAGCTTTTTATTGATAATATTTATCAAATATATGGCCTTTTAATTGACATTATTTTAAATCGAGGACCGCAATTTGTATCAAACTTTTAGAGAGGATTATTTCGGCTTTTAAAGGTCAAGATCAACCTCTCATCCGCTTATCATCCTCAAATTGACAGTCAAATAGAACAAGTGAATGAGATCTTATTACAATATCTTCGTTGTAGTATAAATTATCAACAAGATGATTGGATAGACTTTCTACCATTGATTGAGGTTGTATATAATAACTCTAAACATTCTTCAACAAAGCAAATTCCATTCTTCTCAAACTATAGATACCACCTTAGAGCAGATCCATTCTAAATTGAAGACGTTTTCGTAATACGTGAAATCTTGCTTGAGAATGCTCCGGGCACCTGGCTGTGGAAGATAAAAAAAAAATACGCCACAACAAAATCCTAACAATTTTAATAGAATCTTAAATAACTTCTATTAAACCTTAATAATATTTTTCAGCTTGATTCAATCTTAAAGAAATTATAAAAGAAGAATAAATGAGTCATACAATAATCATAATAGAAAATAATATATAAAATATTAAATTTAGAAAATACTAAAAATAGAATCTTAAAACCCTAAATCATATCTTATTCAAACCCTAGTCAAACCCTAAGTCAAACCTTGATCAAATCCTAGTCAACCCTAAGTTACTGGTCAAAATCAAATCCTAAGTCAAATAAATCCTCCTAAAGTCCTACTCAAACCTCAAGAATCTAAAATCCTAAGTCCTAATCCTAAGTCAAACCCTAAGTCAAACCCTGGTCAAAACCTTAGTCAAATCCTAATCAAATTCCTAAGTCAAACCCTGATCAAATCCTAATCCTAATGAAACCCGTCTAAACCAAATCTAATCTAATCACTAATCAAACCCTAAGTCAAACCCTGATCAAACCCTAATCCTAATGAAACCCTAATTAAACCCTAAATCCAAATCCTAATCAAATCCTAGTAAAATCTTAAACCCTAAATCCTAGCCAAGCCCTAAGTAATTTCTAAGGCAGTTTTAGAACCACAATAACTACCAAACAAACCGTTGATCTTGATTGAAATTTTTCATACACCTTAAAAATTAAGTTAACAACACACACACCAAGTTTGAAGAAGATCCAACTTACCACAAAGAAGAAAAACTTACAAATTTGCTCGGGTATCAGCCGGCCTCCTTCTCCAATCTTCACGCCAATATTCCAATGCCTAAACCTCCTATTTGCACCATTCAATTGCTTCCAAATTTCACATGCATGTAGGAAATTAAGTCTTCTACACACAAACATAAATTTCACCTCAATCCAAATGATAGATTGCTCAAAATCTATGAAACCCTAACTGACCTTTAAAACCCAATTCCAGAGACCCCAACCCACATAAACTTCAATAACCTTTGATTGAACTGTTAGATAAATCTCAAATTCACAGCACCTTACAAGCACAACTGTATGCACAAACCCACAAAATTTCACTTTACGATCTATAACCAATCTCACAAAATCCTCAAAATTATAAACCCCAATATACTTCATAAACTCTAAAGTCTCCCAAAACAACTCTGACTTTTCAAAGCTCTTACAAACTCAACTTTTATCCAAATCATTCAAAACCAAAACACATACAAACTTCTTCAAGTCTGCCTTCTAACCCTACTCTCCGATTTGCAAAAAGACCCCGGATCCGCCATAGGCATGCGGTTTTGTGCCCTGGGGTCTGGTTTCGATCCAGGTTCTTAACCGGCCCTCTCCGGGTATCAACTCTTGTAATTTTGAGGTAAATTTCTCTAAAACCTACTCTTAACTCCTTTCTAAACATGCCTATACCAATTATCTTTCTAATCTATCTTGCTTTACCATATTTATGGCTATACAAAGTAAGTAGAATTCCTTTTTATAAAAGGCAGCATTAGCACCTTTTAATTTTTTACTACCTCCTTGTCTATTATCTATTTTTCTAAGATAATTTTCTCTAATATTTTCATTTGAGCTCTTCTATAATATAATCACTCCTTCCCTCTTTCACCTAGTGGTCGTATTACTACAACGTATTACGACAACGTGGGAAACCCTGTTGCAGAAAGTCAAGCTATCTATTTAAAAACCATCCATGAAGAATTGGAATTCCAATTACAAATAGCCCAAGATCCATATAAAGACTATACAGACATTTATTACAAGAATCAACCAAATTTCAAAGTAGGAGATTGTGTCTGGTTACTTTGACAAAATATACAAACAAATCGACCATCACAAAAATTAGACTATCAAAGACTTGGACCTTTTACAATTCTATACCAAGTAAATCTAGTAAGTTTTTGTCTTGAACTATCAAGTAGCATGCACATTCATCCAATCTTTCATGTCTCATTTTTAGAAACCTATTATAAATCAAATATTGCTGGAAGAACTATTCTACCACTAGCTCCACTTGAAGTCAATCAAGAGATTGAATACAAGATGGATGAAATATTAGATTCACGTATAAGACATAGACGATTGAAATATTTCATCCATTAGAAGGGCTATGGAGTTAGTAAAAGAACACAGAAATCCTCAAATAACCTTAAGAATGCACCTACGAAGGTTTGCCAATTCCATCAACAATATCCTAAAAAACCTAGATTCAATAGTCATTGAAGATTTCGTAGACAATAACATCTCTTGGCTTCTAAATGACACTTTTATCAACAACAAAAGACCAATATAAAAAAGGGAGAGCCATATCAAGACTTGCACTTGTATTTTCTTAGGATAGAATAGATCTTGCTAGAAGCTCATTAGTTATTATATCAAATCTTTGCGTTTCAAGGAAATTGCAAGAATAAAAATCAAAAGATTCTTTTACTATATAAATAGTTGGAGAATCTTTGCAACTTTTATAATTTGGTAGGTTTGAAGAACATGGATAAGATGAAGAAGGAGTATCCCAATGTCAAGTAAGGCCACACTTGGAGTCTTTGGAGATACGGTTTCATTACAAAAATCTTGATTCAAATGCCCAAGCTTTGATAATACTCCTCGAAGTTAGAACGGTGTCAAGGACAAGAACTCAACGGAAGCAAATAAGTAAGTGAAAAACACTCTCAAAGAAATATAACAAAATAGAAACAAGGTAGTGTATATATTAAAAGAAACTGGAATGGCTATTGCCAAAAGACAAGACACTAGAGACTCTTGAAATCAAACTAGAAACAAGAAAGGAGTTGACAAGAGTGAAGAAGGCTTCACTCTTGTCTCTATTTATACTATCAACCTAAGAGCTAAGTGGCGACGTTCTATAGGACCTCCAACATGTATCCAATTTATAAGACACGTGTCCAAGTTGCAAGACACGTGTCGAACTTGCAGGGCAAGTTTCCTATATGTTCGCCACGTATTTAGCTTGGTCTTCAAGCTACCAACATGTGCGACATGTGGCTAACTTATTGACCAAGTTTCTAATCCAAAAGTCTACTATGGACACTTATAAAGTCAAAGCAGCGTCTATGAAGTTTCTAGGAAGTTTCTCTAAAGATATTATGGAATTAACCTGCTTTTATCTTCTTTTATCTAGTTCTATGTGATCATATAGGTAACTATATATATGTCCGTGACATTACCCCCCCTTTAAAGGACGAGTTCCACGAGGAGCGATGATTACATGTGTAGAAAGTCTAAGATGCGGCGAATAGTATTTGCCACATATTCTGATCTTTGTTCTCTTCGAAGGTAATTGATGGGTCCTCTCAGCCATCGATAGTGTCCCATTCCAGGGCAAGAAGACCACCCTGTTATTTGATCATTGTTGTGACCTTCATAACTTCTTTCAAATGTCACATCTGGAACACCGTCAGGAGTTGTTCCTATCTCCAATAAAATCACCAAACATCAAGAATCTCTTCCAAGGTCGTGATACCAAACACGTTGTCATGAAGTAAATACATCCATATATAGAAACGTAACTTAACTATCTTTTCTTCAAAATTTTATTAAGTTCTTTCTTTCTTCTTACCAATCTAAGTTTTTTATATAGTTTAGGAAAAATTTCTCACTTTCTTTCTTTTTCTTTAGTTAAAATTTTACCTTATCTTTAATCTTAACTTTAACTTTGATCTAGCCTTGAAACTTTCTTTTATTTCTTTTATCTTTTTTCAATCTTAGATTTTAGTAGATTCAGGGTTATATTTGTAGATATAAGGAGTTTTGACTTTGAGATTGAATTTAGGATTTACCAAGGATAAATAGTAGATTTGGATGTCAATAGTCGGCTACCATTAATAGTGCTGACTTGGAGGATTAGATTTGGGGTTTTTATAACTTTAAACTATTAATTGTTGACTTGGACTTTAAAGACCTTGGCTGCGACTTCTTTGACGAGCTCGGAGGAGAAGAAGACGGGGATTTTTTGGCAAAAGCAGAAAGGATTCAGAGAGAACGTCTTCTTGGCATGAGTTTAGGTGGTAGAAACGCAGGATTCGGAGCTTAGATGAGAGAGATATGCTTGTTTGAACTTAGACTACTAATATGACACATACTGTCACTTTTCAGGGTATATTAGAAGTTTTAAGATACTAACAAGAAATCAAAAAAATGAGTTAGAAACTAGACTTCAAGCTACACACTTTACGTCCAAGAATTGATAGAAATGAGTTTAGATTGAGTGAGATATGGCTAAAAAAACCCAGCAAACTAAACTGGGGTTTTGAAGAAGTTAGATAAATAGAAGGATTTGCTTTAAGCTAGAACTTGAGTTTTAAGAAGAATTTGAAGCTCATTTTTTGTGTACATATTACTTATACTATAAAAAGTCTATGTCTAAAATCTCATATCAATTGAGACTTTGATTAGGGAGTAATGGCAAATTTGTTCTTGGGTGTCTAGGGTTTTGACTTTTAAAGGTATCTGCCAAGGATTTGGTGATATCTAACGATCGGCAATGATTTCACAGCTCAAAAATAATGCGACAATAGTCAAAGGTATGAAATATGTTTTCCCAAATTTTGAGCGTATTTGAACGGCTGGATCTTTAATTATGAATTTTCAAGTTTCAAGTTGAGATTTGACTTCTAAAAGTATCTGCCAAGGATTTGGTGTTATCTATTGATCAACAATGATTTCACAGCTCAAAAATTATGTGACAATAGTCAGAGGTATGAGATATGTTTTTCCAAATTTTGAGCTTATTTGAACAGTTGGATCTTAAATTATGAATTTTCAAGTTTCTGATTTGGTTTTACTTATATAATTACTTGTTAATATTTTGATGATATCTGGTGATCAGTAATGAATTTACGGTTGAGAATTTTTGTGAAGATGACTAAAGAAGTGAACTCTATGTTTCCAAAATTTGAACTTATATAAACGGCTGGATTTTGATTTATAAATTTCCAAGCTTCTAGTTTGTTGATTTATTATACACATGGTTTTGTGGCTATAAAAGAAAAGTTTAAAAAAGTTTGTGCATATTGGATCCAACTTGATTGTAAAGAGGGACCTTGCGTCTACCTGAAGCGGACTTTTGTCACGACAACGTTGTATCTCGCCATCTATTCGAGGAAAAACATGTCGTTCTTGAAGATCTTCATATCGGTTGCGTCGTCTTGAGGGTTGTGACAGTCGCAATGTCTCATCCGGTAGGTCAGCAAATGAAGGCTCTTGAGTCAAATCCGCTGGCTCTTGATTTTCCATCTCCTTAGCATCACAAAATACAAAGAAGCTACAAACAAGGATAGAAAGTTGAATGTTATCTTGCCTACATCTTGTTTCTTTTATAGGAAAAGTCTTCATCTTGGTTTCGATGGATGTTGTTGATGAAAGGTCTCCACCTTCCTCGCTGCATTCGCCAAATTTTTTGCTGGTTCCCATGTGCGCTCACTAATATCGTATCCGTGCCAGTGAACAAGATATTCCAACCTATTTCGGCGCCGCCTTGAATCTAAGACTTCTTCTACTTCAAATTCATCATTATTGTTCACTTCTATAGGAGGAGGTGGCACTTGTCTTCTTCTTGGTATGTTCATTGTCTTATATGGTTCAAGAAGAGACACGTGGAATACAGGGTGGATCTTCATAGACTCTCGTAGGTGTAATCGATATGCAAGTGGATTAATTTGTTCAGAAATACGAAAAGGTCCAAGCTTACGATAGTCCAACTTGTCACAAGGTCGCGTAGTCTTGATATTGCGACGAAGTAGCCATACCTTGTCGCCTACGTTGAGTTGTGGTTGTTCCTTTCGATACGCATCAGCATTTATCTTTTGTCGTTCTTGAGCTTCCTTTAATTGTGCCTTCATTGTTGTATGTAGTTTTGACAAATGATTTACCAAGTCTTCCGCCGCAGGATTGTCAACTTTCGAATAGTCAAAAGTATCAAGTCGTAGATGGTAACCATAATTGGCAAAGAAAGGTGTTTGTTGTGTAGAAGAATGTATCGTATCATTATAAGCAAACTCTGCCAATGGTAAAAGAATTGTCCAATCATCTTGTTGGTAGTTGATGGTACATCTCAAATACTGCTCCAAGATTTGATTTACGCTGTCGTGGTGAGAGTCTTAGCCCTAAGAAACACTGGGTCTTTTTTGCCTCTAGTTTCTTAAGTGCAAGATGAGATTCATAAAGCTCATAAAATTGAAGAATTTACATAAAAACATACTTTATTAATCCTAACATATTCTGTCTTTAGAAAACCGCCCTCAATTTTGCCCATAAATCCTAGGATATCATATCAATTGAAGCAAAATTTAGATACAAGGTACTTAAAAGAGTAAAGAAGCAAACCCCATAAACCTTTTGATTATAGCTCATGTGGTTAGAGAGAACCATGTTGTCAAAGTAATTCCTCCATGCTGCCTTTGATTCTAGACCCCTTTGCTTCACACCTTCATTGCTCTTCATTAAAGAAGACCTAAGTGCTGAAATTTGGTAGGCTTATAGCTTATCTCATGTTGTAAACACCCTCCAAATATTGCTCCAAGAGCCTTCTCCAAACTTGAGTTATAGGTTCCATCCTTCTTCTTTAATTTTGCCTTCTAACAACTCTGGATCCGACCACAATTTTCCTCATAACTCCTCGAATATAACTCCAATAGCAATCAGTTTTTTACACAACTTAATAGACTCATATATCTACAAATCCCAACAAATTTTACTCAAAATACTACTTTGATCACAAAGATATGCTCCCTCAAACTTCACTGATTTGGAGATAGACCCCTGTCACTTTGAAAGAGCATAACATTTTATTTATAAGACTAATGAGTATCAAACTTACACTCATCTCTTCCTTAACTTACATAGATCATGTCTATCAAATTTCACACTCAAATTCGTCTCCTAAATCTCTTTATACCCAAAAAAACCCACACACATGCACTGCCCATACAAACCCTCAACCTTGCCTTCACTCTATTTCTCTTTTCATTCAAACCGGTTACAATTTCACTCATAACTCTTTGCTTAGAGGTCATATTGACTTGAGATTTTGACACAAAGTAGTTAACTCTATAAGGAACAAAAACCCAACAAATTTCGCCACTAAAGTCTAAGTGGTTTCCAAGAACCAAGGCCCGAAATTTAGTAACCCTCTCTGCCCTAGTCTTAAACACCTGCAACTTTCACGACTCATATCTCCCTTGATACTTAATGAAAAGACATGAGAATTGTCTCTATGAGTTCCTTATCTTGTCTACTACAAACCCACAAAAACTCGCACCTAAAATCCTCTCTAAGCTTCTGCTACACACAAAAACGTATACTGCCTATCAAAAAGAAACCCTATCTCTCCAAAAAAACTCTCCTCCTTCTTCTTCACGACCCTTCCTTGTCATCTCCCTCCTGGTCTTCTTTATCCTCTTGGTCAAAAAGACCTCTTAGCCCATGTCTTTTCCACTTCCTCAACCTTTTTCTTTTTACTAACTTGAAGAAATTTCACTTTTCAAGGTAAATTTCCATTGTATCTTCTTACTACTAATTTCCTATCAACCTTTCTTCTAATCTTAATCTTTTTATTTTAATGCATTCTTTTATGTTTTTCACACTATGTTTTGATTTACAACACGACATCCACCCCCTCCAAACCTGCACATCCTCCGGCATGTGCCAACTTAACCATCTCCGTTTGTTTTATTGTTGTCATTTCTTCTCCATCTTCTACATTATTTGAAACTCTTAGTATTGATTTAGCTTATTTCAATGGACCATTTTTCCCTATCAAAAAATCTCCTAGATATGATTTTTCTCTGAAAGCCATGAATAATCAAAGCTAAAATCATATCTTGAAGTTCTCCAAGCTTCACTTTTTTCCAAAATAAATGATAATAATCCTCCTTCCTTTCTTTATCACATTCAAAGTTATAGTTGTCAGCATAAATAAGTATCTTTGTGTCTTTGTGAACCATCTTTTCATTTGTGATTTCTTCAACTATGCATTCTTGAATTTGGATGGTCTGGGCTTTTTTTATTAAGCCTTGCGCTCCTCCATATTCAAATTCACCTTGATTTTGGATACATGTTGTATCCATAATAACCCTTGTATTACTCATATTCATTCCAACAAACATTTGTAAAACCTCATTTTCCATTTTTCCATAAAAAAATTCTTCTATTTGTTCAACTTTCTCTTCTTGAGCCTCATTAAAGCCAATTTTTTGCTCTTTTTGGTAACCATCATTAAAAGTGGTATAAGTATATGCCTTTGCTTCTTTTTCTTCCATGTTGTCGGTGGTATCCTCCTTCTTCCTTTGAAGTTGAAGAGAAAACATGTTTAAAACTTCTTCTTCCAAATCAGCAAGTATATCATTATTCACATCTTCTTCTTCAACCTCATGACTCACCTTATCATCCTCCACAACCATAACTCCTTCTAAGCTTGATTTACATTCAATAAAAAATACTTGACCAATCTTCTTCTTCCTCTCTTTAGTCAAACAAGTGTCAATGGCACTTGTCATCACTGTCTCCACTTTCTCAATGTCCTTCTTCTTCTTTTCCGTACCCCTTTCTATGTTTTCTTCTATTCTTTGCTTTGGAATTGATGCCTTCTTTGGTTGTGAAGATGAAAGAATATTTTGTGGTGGTTGATTTATTATTGATCCTTCTTTTGTCTTTTCCTCTATACCATCACCCTTTTGTATTTGCTTCTTATTCATTGGTTCTTCATCTTCATCTTCTAAATTCCTTCCTCTTTTTACTTCCACATACACATCTTCAAAATCTTCATTCTTTCTTTCCTTGTTTAAAGAAGCTCTGATGCTAACTGCATCAATTAGATCATCCCATCCTTTCTCTCTAATGGCTTGAGCTCCTCTAATCATAGTTTCACGATTCTCAAGACATGGAACTTTAACATTATTTTGCCAAGCCACAATTTGATAAGAATCTGCATTATCTAAATCTCTTGGCTTAGGCTTCGTCATTCGATCTTCTATTAATTTTTTCATTCCTCCTTTAGTAAAGTTAGTGTCCAAAGGAAAATTTGTAGATGCATCTCTAATCCTTCCTTCTTTGAAGGTAATGATGCCTTTCTTCATGGCATCAGCAAATAATTCACAATCACTACGTTTATGATCAGAATCATCACATCAAATGCACCTCATGACATATCCCCTCTGTCCTCCAGAAGTTTGAGAGATACTTGGCTTCATATTTTTTTTTAAAGCACTCATCTCCACTTTCAGCTCTTTCAATCCCTTCACCAATTCTTCTAGAGTGTCCTCATCTAGAGCCTTACCCTTTGGAGAGTTTGATGGTATCATTGAAGATGTCCTTGTAGTTAGTGGTGTTGAAGCTTCCATATTTATTCCATACCCTTTAGCCTTTATCCGATGTTGCTTTGCAATAAGACTTATTGAATCCTCCAACTGTCTCCAATTGGTACTAAAACCTCCTTCAGCTGCTCCATCTTGAAGAAGAAGTAATAGTCTATCCTCCAAAGCTTCATTTGCAGCTTGTAGAAATAACTCTGATTTTCTCACTTCAAGAATCTTCTTCTCTGTTAGTGAGAGTTGTCCAAATTTCTTTTCAAATTCTCTTAATAACTCACTTGGTCCCATGTTGTTACCTGGTTGTTGTTCCACCCAATCAAGGAAATTCCTTTTGGACATCCTTTCTTCATCTTCATCAAAAAACTCATCTCGAAGCCTCTCTTCAAATTTGGCCCAAGTAATCTCAAAATTATTTTGATGAAGATGTTTCACCTTGTCTCTGATCTCTGGTACAACTGCCAAGTCAAATGTCTCTATCATCTTCTCCTCTGAAATTTGATAGATTTCCATCTCACAAGTATAATTCCTTAAAAAATTTGAAATGTTCTTCCCACTGAATCTTTCATTCTTGGAAATAACAGCTTTCAAAGCTTTTGTAGCTCCTTGTCCAGCTGCATTGGCAACTTGTTGCCCTCATAAACATTTGCATGGCCCTAAAGAACTCCTCTGCAAAGTTTTGACTACCTCCTTGAGCTTGACTACTACTGGTTCTATTATCCCCCATCTTGCCTTAAAAATCTTGAAGCCTTAGAGCTCTCTCAGTGGAAGCACCAAATGTCGTGGTGAGAGTCTTAGCCCTAAGAAACACTGGGTCTTTTTTGCCTCTAGTTTCTCAAGTGCAAGATGAGATTCATAAAGTTCATAAAATTGAAGAATTTATATAAAAACATACTTTATTAACCCTAACATATTCTGCCTTTAGAAACCCGCCTTCAATTTTGCTCATAAATCCTAGGATATCACATCAATTGAAGCAAAATTTGGACACAAGGTACTTAAGAGAGTAAAGAAGCAAACCCCATAAACCTTTTGATTATAGCTCATGTGGTTAGAGAGAACCATGTTGTCAAAGTAATCCCTCCATGCTGCCTTTGATTCTAGACCCCCTTTGCTTCACACCTTCATTGCTCTTCATTAAAGAAGACCTAAGTGCTGAAATTTGGTAGGCTTATAGCTTGTATCATGTTGTAAAAACCCTCCAAATATTGCTCCAAGAGCCTTCTCCAAACTTGAGTTATAGATTCCATCCTTCTTCTTCACGACCCTTCCTTGTCATCTCCCTCCTGGTCTTCTTTATCCTCTTGGTCAAAAAGACCTCTTAGCCCATGTCTTTTCCACTTCCTCAACCTTTTCTTTTTTACTAACTTGAAGAAATTTCACTTTTCAAGGTAAATTTCCATTGTATCTTCTTACTACTAATTTTCTATCAACCTTTCTTCTAATCTTAATCTTTTTATTTTAATGCATTCTTTTATATTTTTCACACTATGTTTTGATTTACAACACGACAACGCGCTCCGTTTATCCATCAGTTTGAGGATGGAAAGCTGAAGATAGCTTTATATCCACCTTTAGAATCTTGAAAAGTGTTCTCCAAAATCTCGATACAAACTGAGTTCCCCTATCCGATATAATATCCTTAGGTAATCCATGATAGCAGTAGATATTGTCAAGGAAAAGTTTAGCTGTTTCTTCGCCTGTGATAGATTTTTTACATGATATAAAATGTGCCATCTTAGTAAAACGATCTACTATCACGAATATAGAGTCATAAGAACCTGAATTTGGAAGATCCGTGATAAAATCCATAGACACAGAAGACCATGGTTGTTCTGGAATGGGTAATGGCTGAAGAAGTCCGTAGGGTCGGTGGCGAGGAGTTTTTGATCTTGAACAAACATCACATGTTTTTACAAAATCTTTGACTCTCTTCCACATTTGAGGCCACCAAAATCTCTAGATATCAACTCTAGAGTCTTATTGTACCCAAAATGTCCTGCTGCCGGGAAGTCATGACGAGCTTGAAGAACACGTAATCGTGCTTCACCTTCTGGAACATATAAGCGCCCTTCGAAATAGAGTAGATTTTTCTTGAACTCAAACTTCGAAATATCATGAGACTTAGAAGAATTATTCTTAATTTCATGAATAAGAGATCTGAGGACATACTTAACTGGACTTGCTTGAGAAAAGTTGAATCAACAGTTAATGTTGATTTCGTTGCCCGAAGATGAAATTGCTCCGGCTTCAAGAGGGTCGTTCTTTGTTGATCAAAAGTTGCATCTCCTTCTTTTGGTGCAAGATAAGAACGTCTGGAAAGTGCATCGGACAAACCTTGTTGTTTTCCTGGCCGATATGTAATAATGAACTCGAATCTTGATAGAGACATGCTCCAACGAGCCTGACGACGATTCAACACGCGTGCTGACATGAAATACTCGAGGTTCTTGTGATCCGTATATACGGTGACTGGACTTGAAGCGCCTTCTAGATAATGACGCCATTCTTGAAAAGAATCCACAATTGCGAGAAGTTCTTTATCGTGGATTTCATAGTTGATCTCTGCTGTCAAAAATTTCCTGGAATGGAAAGCTACTGGATGGAGTTTGTCATCTATTTCCATTTGTGACAATACTGCGCCCAAAGCAAAGTCTGATGCATCTGTTTCCATAAAGAATGCCTTGGAAAAATCAACACGATACAAGATTGGTGCAGAAGTAAAAGCTATCTTCAAAGCTTCAAATGATGCTTCTGCTTCTTTATTCCACTCGAGCTTGTCCTTACAAGTCAAACGTGTAAGTGGGGCTGCAACTTGAGAGAAGTTCTTGATGAAGATTCGATAATAATTGGCAAATCCCAGAAAGCATTGCACATCTCTTACTGTTCTTGGAATCTTCCAGTCTATGATTGTTTGGACTTTCTTAGGATCCATCATGAGGCCATTATTCGATATGATGTAACCTAAGAAGTCAACTTGAGTAGTGTGAAATACACACTTTTCCATCTTGGCGTACAACCCTGTTTCTCTAAGTTTTTGTAACACACGACGAACATGTGTTTCATGCTCTTCTACATTCTTAGAGTAGATTAAAATGTCGTCTAGATAGCAGACAACAAAATCATCTAAGAATTCACGAAAAACATCGTTCATGAGATGTTGAAAAGCGGCTGGTGCATTCGTGAGTCCAAAAGGCATAACATTATATTCAAAGTGTCCATACCTTGTTCGAAATGCAGTCTTCCATTCATCTCCTTCTTTGATGCGAACCAGGTTGTATGCTTCTCGTAGATCTATTTTTGTATAGATCTTAGCTTGATTCAGTTGATCAAGAAGTCCGGAGATTAAAGGTAGTGGATACTTGTTCTTGATAGTGATCTTGTTAAGCCCTCGATAATCCACACACATTCGTAACGATCCATCTTTTTTCTTCACAAATAGAATTGGAGCTCCTGCTGGGGATTTGGAATGGCGTATGAAGTTCTTGGCCAGATTTTCTTCAATATACTCTTTGAGTTCTGCCAACTCATTTTGTGATAGACTGTAGATTGGTCCAAATGGAGGTTGAGATCCCTCCTTGAGATCAATTGAACAATCATATGAACGATGCTCCGGAAGGATATCGGCATTTTTCTTCTCAAAAACATCTTGATAATCTTGGTATTGGCTTGGAAAGCCACTTGAAGTGCTTTTACTATCAGAGACGGGTGTGGCATAAATAGCAAAAGTTGATCCTCCTTTTGCTTCATGCATAAAAGCTTTTGCACCTATAAGTACGGGTTTTACTATACTAGACTTATAGCTTTTTACTTGGTCGACGGAAGTGTTAATAACGTTTTGAGAAAAATGAAGTCTACGAGAATTCCAATCTATCTTAGGATTATATTTTTCTAACCATGATAGACCTAAAATAACTGGATTAGATGGAGATTTGATTATGTTAAAGGTTACGTAACTATTATGACCGTCTATTGTTACTTTTATAGGGTGGGTCTCATGAGTGACATCTCCAGAAGACAATGGATGACCATCTATGACTTCTACATGTACAGGTTTAGTTTTTTGTACTAGAGGTATTTTACGACTTCTAACAAATTGTTCATCTAAAAAACATGCTGAGGCTCCTGAATCTAATAAAGCAGAGGCTTTGTGGTTTTTAGGTCCTAAATATAGTTCTATTATAAAACAAGGAGAGGGTTCTGAAGAGAGGATAGGACCTTCTTTAGGAATTGTACAAGATTCCAGCTGCACGGTCCCTATTGTAGCTGGACAAATTCGTTTTCCGACATGTTGTCTCCTTTGACCGCCGTACCCCTCATTTTATAGTTGCATCGTTTCTTTGGGCAATGTTGAGCAGTGTGCTTAGGTTCTCCACAATATAAGCATAATCCTCCCTGGCGACGACGAATCTTTTCTTGCTCAGTAAGAGGTTTGAAATGTACTGCGTCAATTTGCATGTCTTCTACTTCCGAATGTACATTTGGTGAAGATGTTGCCATTGAGTAATAACGTTGAGTTTTCCTTGTACGATTCTCGGATTGAAACTCAAAAAGTCGATTGTCACACTTTACAGCAAAATCGATTGCTTGACTCAATGTTTGAGGATCAGGTAAATTGAGCATCAATTTCTTTACTTCATATTGCAATCCATAAAGAAATTGACTGATGAGTGCAGCATCATCCCACTTGATATCGATTGCAAGTTGTCAAAATTGTGAAGCATACACTGTTACAGAGCGGTTTCCTTGTCGTAAAATTTGGATCTTGTTTGTTGCAACACGAGCTGCATCGTGTTCACCATACATAGATCAAAACTCCACCAAAAAAGCTTCCAAATTGTCCAGTATGGGATTTCGTTGTTCAAGAAAAGACGAAAACCATGATAATGCAGAACCAAAAAGTAGAGTTCCAATAAACCTGACTTGTGATCCTGGAGTTGGATAGCTTTGCGGTTGAAGTTCGATTGCCAATTGTACTTGATTGATGAACCCTCGAAACTTTGATCTCGTACCATCAAATTTCTCGGGTAAGGCAATTCTTGGTTCTCTGGCGCTTACAGGGTGTTCTACAATTGGAGAAGGAATGTGATTTGATGCAGGTGTTGAAGCAGCTCCAATCATCTCTACATCTCCACTTTCTGCTATTCTTGTTCTTTCTTGTGGTGGTAGATTGAGTTGATGCATTGCAAGCATTAACTCCCTTAATTGTTCTTGCATTTGTGCCATTGCAGTCTTCATTTCGATAAGCTCTGCCATAATAACACTAAGAAGAAAAGAACTATGTGATATTGCTCAAGGCAAAAGAAAAAGAAAGACTTGATAACAAAGAAAATGCTAAGAACAATATCAGTTTAGAAGTGGGTAATCCGCAACTTCTAACACGCTTATGTCTTGTCAAGAGAAAGGGGTAATCCACTCTTACTCAAGAAAAGACAAAGCTCTGATATTGTAAGTGTACTCTTGTCAATCTGTCAAGGACAAGAACTCAACGGAAGCAAATAAGTAAGTGAAAAACACTCTCAAAGAAATATAACAAAATAGAAACAAGGTAGTGTATATATTAAAAGAAACTGGAATGGCTATTGCCAAAAGACAAGACACTAGAGACTCTTGAAATCAAACTAGAAACAAGAAAGGAGTTGACAAGAGTGAAGAAGGCTTCACTCTTGTCTCTATTTATACTATCTACCTAAGAGCTAAGTGGCGACGTTCTATAGGACCTCCAACATGTATCCAATTTACAAGACACGTGTCCAAGTTGCAAGACACGTGTCAAACTTGCAGGGCAAGTTTCCTATATGTTCGCCACGTATTTAGCTTGGTCTTCAAGCTACCAACATGTACGACATGTGGCTAACTTATTGACCAAGTTTCTAATCCAAAAGTCTACTATGGACACTTATAAAGTCAAAGTAGCGTCTATGAAGTTTCTAGGAAGTTTTTCTAAAGATATTATGGAATTGACTTGCTTTTACCTTCTTTTATCTAGTTCTATCTGATCATATAGGTAACTATGTATATGTCCGTGACAAACGGTCATTCCAAGTGGACCAGAAATTATTTTTGGAGGATCTTTTGAAGGTCGCAATAAAGAGCAAATTCTTGGATAGGATGTTGGTCTAATAGAGGTTATATCTGGAGGTCATCGACGCCATCTCAAGGGACCTGTTGAACCGATAACCAATGAACAAAAGATGGAATATGTTGCTTCTCTACTTCGATAAATTTTAAAAATTTTACGCATGTGATTTGATCATCAAATTGCTTTGGCTCCTCGTGAAACTCTTTGCTAGAAGGGAAGGTGATATCATGGACATACTTTAAGCCATTACTAGAATTTTTTGTAGTCTTCTACAACCTTCTATAGCTTTTTAGAATCTTCTAGAATCTTCTATAGTCTTTGAAAATCTCCTAAAATCTTTTTTAAGCTTCTAAAATATTCTAAGATATTCTTAGGACCCTCTAAAATCTTCTTCAACCTTCCAAGACCTCCCGTAGATTTTTTAGAGTCTTCCAAAATCTTCCTCAAGTTTCTAAAATATTTTAAGATACTCTTAGAAGGTCCAATAGGACAGAAGGCCTCATAGTATAAATAAAAGGCAAGACTGGGGAGTACCTCAATCTTGCTAACACAAGTCTTGGAGCAATCGATAGTAAAACCTTGTTCTTGATATTAATCTAGTTTCTTATTCTTGATTTAGTTCTTGTTCCTGTCCATCTAGTTCTTTGTTTTTGAAGTTATTTTGGTTCTGATTTCTTCTCTTTGGTTCTTGGCTAACTTGCTATCTTGCACCCTTGACAGCTGTTCCTTTTTTATATTGGTCTTTTATTACTGATAGGAAGCATTGTCGTGAAATAAATATATCCATGTATAGAAACCTTACTGAACTTTCTTTTCTTTAAAATTTTATTAAGTTCTTTCTTTCTTCTTACGAATATAGATTTTTTATATAATTTTGAAAAAAATTTCTCACTTTTTTTTTTCTCTCTAAAAAAAAGAAATTTGGCTAAATTTTACATTATCTTTAATGTCAACTTTAACTTTGATTTAGCCTTGAAAAATTCTTTTATTTCTTTTACTTTTTTCCAATCTTAGGTTATAATAGATTTAGGATTAAATTTGTAGATATAAGGAGTTTTGACTTTGAAGTTGAATTTAGGATTTTATCAAGGATAAATAGAGGTTTGGATATCAATAGTTGACTATCATTAATAGTGCTGACTTGGAGGATTAAATTTGGTGTTTTTATAACTTTAAACTAT
This sequence comes from Physcomitrellopsis africana, assembly GCA_036785485.1. Lineage (NCBI taxonomy): Eukaryota > Viridiplantae > Streptophyta > Bryopsida > Funariales > Funariaceae > Physcomitrellopsis > Physcomitrellopsis africana. The sequence goes on along the minus strand of JAWRVF010000711.1, from coordinate 14,952 downwards.
TAGCTGTTGACTTGGACTTTGAAGACCTTAGCTGTGACTTCTTTGACGAGCTTGGAAGAAAAAAAGATGGAAACTTTTTAGCAAGTCTAGGGAGGTATTCAAAGAGAGCTTCTTCTTGGCATGAGTTTAGATAGTAGAAACGCATGGTTCAAAGCTTAGATGAGAGAGTTATACTTGTTTGAACTTAGGCTACTTATATGATATCTATTATTACTTTTTTAGGTATATTAGGAGTTTTAAGATACTAACAAGAAATTAGAAAGTTGGATTAGAAATTAGACTTCAAGTTAAATATTTTACATCCAAGAATTGATAGAAATGAATCTAGAATGAATAAGATATGGCTGATTAAAACTAATAAACTAAACTAGGATTTTGAAGAAGTTAGATAAATAGAAGGGTTTGCTTTTAGCTAGAACTTAAGTTTCAAGATGAATTTTAAGGTTATTTTTTGTATACATATCACTTATATTATAAAAATTCTATGTCTAAAATCTCATATTAATTGAGACTTTGATTAGGGAGAAATGGCAAATTTTATTTTCGGGTATTTAGGATTTTGACTTTTGAAAGTATTTGATAAGGGTTTGGTGATACCAGTTGATTGGCAATGAATTTGGATTGGAAATTTTGTGTGATAATGATCAAAGATGTAAGTTTTATGTTCCCAAATTTTGAGCTTATTTGAACAACTAGATCTCAGAATATGAATTTCCAAGTTTCTAGTTTGGATTTGACTTTTAAAAGTACATGTGAAGGATTTGGTGATACCAATCGTTTGGCAACGAATTTGGAGCAAAAATTTTGTGTGATGATGATTAAAGATGCAAGTTTTATGCTTTCAATTTTTGAGCTTATTTGAATAGCTGGATCTTGAATTATAAATTTTCAAATTTCCAATTTGGTTTTGGCTTTTAAAATCACTTGTTAATATTTAGGTGATATCTGACAATTGGTAATGAATTCATGGTTCAAAATTTTTTTGACAAAGATCAAAGGTATGATATTTATATTTCAAAATTTAAAGCTTATTTAAATGATTAGATCTAAAAATATGAATTTTTAAGTTTCTAGTTTGGTTTTGACTTATAAAATTACTTGCTAATATTTTGATGATATCTGGTGATTGGTAATGAATTCACAGTTGAGAATTTTTGTGAAAATGACTAAAGAAGTGAATTTTGTATTTCCAAAGTTTAAACTTATTTAAATAGCTGGATCTAGATTTATAAATTTTCAAGCTTCCGGTGTTGTGAAGTAAATACATCCATATATAGAAACCTAACTTAACTATCTTTTTTTTAAAATTTTATTAAATTCTTTCTTTTTTCTTACCAATCTAAGTTTTTATATAGTTTGGAAAAAATTTCTCACTTTCTTTCTTTTTCTTTGGCTAAAATTTTATCTTATCTTTAATCTTAACTTTAACTTTGATTTAGCCTTGAAAACTTCTTTTATTTCTTTTATCTTTTTTCCAATCTTAGATTTTAATAGATTCAGGGTTATATTTCTAGATATAAAGAATTTTGACTTTGAAGTTGAATTTAGGATTTTACCAAGGATAAATAGAGGTTTGGATGTCAATAGTCAGCTACCATTAATAATGCTAATTTGGAGGATTAGATTTGGGGTTTTTATAACTTTAAACTATTAATTGTTGACTTGGACTTTGAAGACCTTGGCTGCAACTTCTTTGACGAGCTCGGAAGAGAAGAAGAGGGGGTTTTTTTTTGGCAAATCTAGGGGAGTATTTAAAGAGAGCTTCTTCTTGGCATGAGTTTAGGTGGTAGAAACAGAAACGCATGATTCAGAGCTTAGATGAGAGAGATATGCTTGTTTGAACTTAGGCTACTAATATGACACCTACTATCACTTTTCTGGGTATATTAGAAGTTTTAAGATACTAGCAAGAAATCAAGAAATTGGATTAGAAACTAGACTTCAAGCTATATATTTTAAGTCCAAGAATTGATAGTCTAAAATGAGTGAGATATGGCTGGTTAAAACGAGCAAACTAAACTAGGATTTTGAAGAAGTTAGATAAATGGAAGGGTTTGCTTTAAGCTAGAACTTGAGTTTCAAGATGAATTTGAAGCTCATTTTTTGTGTACATATCACTTATACTATGAAGAGTCTCTGTCTAAAATCTCATATCAATTGAAACTTTGATTAGGGAGTAATGGCAAATTTTGTTCTCAAGTGTCTAGGGTTTTGACTTTTAAAAGTACTTGATAAGGATTTGGTGATATCTAACGATTGGCAATGAATTCATAGCTCAAAATTTATGTGATAAAGATCAAAAGTATAAATTATGTTTTCTCAAATTTTGAGCTTATTTGAATAGCTAAATCTCAAATTATGAATTTTCAAGTTTCTAGTTGGGATTTGACTTTCAAAAGTATCTGCCAAAGATTTGGTGATATCTAACGATCAGCAATGAATTCATGGCTCAAAAATTATGTAACAATGGTCAAAGATATGAGTTATGTTTTTCCAAATTTTGAGCTTATTTGAATAGTTGGATCTCAAATCATGAATTTTCAAGTTTCTAGTTGGGATTTGACTTTCAAAAGTTTCTGCCAAGGATTTGGTGATATCTAACAATCGGCAATGAATTCACAGCTCAAAAATTATGTGACAAAGATCAAAGGTATGAATTATATTTTTCCAAATTTTGGGCTTATTTGAACAATTAGATCTCAAATTGAAAATTTTTAAGTTTCTAGTTTGGTTTTTACTTATAAAATTACTTGCTAATATTTTAATGATATCTGGTGATCGGTAATGAATTCATGGTTGAGAATTTTTGTGAAGATGACTAAAGAAGTAAACCCTATGCTTCCAAAGTTTGAACTTATTTAAACGACTGGATCTTGATTTATAAATTCTCAAGCTTCTGGTTTGTTGAATTATTACACACATAGTTTGTCACTATAAAAGAGAAATTTAAGTTTGTGCATATTGGATCCAACTTGATTGTAAAGAGGGACCTTGCGTCTATCCGAAGCAGACTTTTGCCACGACACCGATTTGTTGGTTTATTACACATATGGTTTTGTAACTACAAAAAGAAAAAATTAAGAAGATTTGTGCATATTAGATCTAACTTGATTGTAAAGAGGGACCTTGCGTCTACGCAAAGCGGACTTTTGCCACGACAGCATCATTTAGAAGCCAAGAGATGTTACTGTCCATGAAATCTTCAATGACCATTGAATCTAGGTTTTTTAGGATATTGTTGATGGAATTGGCAAACTTTCTTAGGTGCATTCTTAAAGTTATCTAAGGATTTTCATATTCTTTCGCTAACTCCATAGCCCTTTTAATGGATGAAATATTCCAATTATCCATGTCTTATATGTGAATCCAATATTTCATCCACCTCATATTTAAGCTCTTGATTGACTTCAACTGGAGTTGGTGGTGGAATAATTCTTCCAATAATATTTGATTTATAATAGGTTTCTAAAAGCGAGACATGAAAGACTGGATGAATGTGCATGCTACTTAGTAGTTTGAGATGAAAACTTACTACATTTACTTGGTGTAGAAGTGTAAAAGGTCCAAATCTTTGAAAATCTAATTTCCATGATGGTCGATTTGTTTGTATATTTTGTCAAAGTAACGAGACACAATCTCCTACTTTGAAATTTGGTTGGTTCTTGTGATGAATGTGTGCATAGTCTTTATATCGATCTTGGGCTATTTATAATTGGAATTTCATTTCTTTATGGATGGTTTTTAAATAAATAGCTTGATTTTTTGCAGCAAGGCTTTCCACATCTTCAATTTGGAATGGATCTGCTCTAAGATGGTATCCATAGTTTGAAAAGAATGGAGTTTGTTTTATTGAAGAATGTTTGGAGTTATTATATGCAACCTCAGCCAATGATAGAAAGTCCGTCCAATCATCTTGTTAATAATTTATATTACAACAAAGATATTGTTCTAAGATCTCATTCACTCGTTCTATTTGACCGTGAGTTTGAGGATGATAAGCAGATGAGAGATTGACCTTGACCTTTAAAAGTCAAAATAGTCCTCTCCAAAAGTTTGATATAAATTGCGGTTCTCAATCTAAAATAATATCAATTAGAAGGCCATGTATTCGATAAATATTATCAATAAAAAACTTGGCTATTTCTTCCCCGGAAATAGTCTTGTTGCATGGTGTCGTGTTGTGGTTCAGCTACCATGTGAAAAAATTATACATATATATTTAATATATAATTTTCTATACAATTAAATGAAAGCTATAATAGTGGATTTTTGATTTGTGAGATATAAGAAAAATAATACTGAGGTGTCTCTGAGTTAGGGTTTTAAGCACCTGCTAGGGATTTTTAGATATTGGACAATTGGAAAAGAATTTATAATTAAGATTTTTTTGTAGTAAAACTTAAGAGGATTATCTACACTTTGAAGAAAATTTTATAGAAATTAAATAATTAGATCAAGAGTTATTAGACTCTAAAGATCAAGAAGAAATAAGTCTTTGTAGGTGAATAAAGTTTTGAAGGATTTTTGTGGAAATTTGAACCCTTTTTGTACAAACTTACTTGAATACAAGAAGGTTTATATATACAACTTCTCTTTTGCAAGATTGTTGTATTATTTATCTTTTTATTAAAGACAAATCACTTGTTGGAGTTTTACCAATAATTTTCAAGTGAATTCTCTACAGCCAGGTACCCAATGTATTTTCAGATAGAAAATCGCGCCATACTACAACGGAATAAAGTATGCTATCTTGATAAGATAATCTACCACTACAAAAATTGAGTCTTTTCCATTTGAAATTGGAAGGTGTGTAATAAAGTCTATAGATAACGATTGCCATAGGCCCTTAGGAACTGGAAGGGGTTGCAGAAGTCCATATAGTTGGTGTCTCAAGATCTTTGTTTGCTCACAAATTTCACATGATTAGATGAATTTTTTCACCAATTTCCACATTTGAGGCCACCAATAGTCTTTTGATATCAATTCTAAGGTCTTATTAAAGCCAAAGTATCTAATTATTAGAAGGTCATGTCGAGCTTGAAGAATTTGAAGTCTTGTAGGTCCTTGAAGAATATATACGAGATTCTTGAAGTATAACAATCCATCTTCCAATTTGAAATTATTATTATTTTTTACATGTGTATTTTTTAAACATTGTTAGATGCTCTTTATAAATAGATCTATCTTCATTGCTTTCTTGATTTCCATCTTGAGAGTTGTATTTGTATAGGTATATATTATCAATGTCTTTAACTGCAAATTGGACGGTTTCAACATAATTGATTTTTGTTGATTTAATATAATATCTTCTATTCTTGGTGCAAGATATGATCGTCAAGAAAAGGCATTTGATTTTCTTTGAAGTTTTTTTAGATAATATGTAATCACAAAATCAAATTGAGATAATGACATGCTCTATTGTACTTGTTGACAATTTAGAACTTGAGCACTAATAAAATATTCCAAGTTTTTGTCATCGATATATATCATGATTTTGTGTTGAGTCCCTTCCAACAAATGGCGCCATTCTTTAACAGCATCAGCAATTGCCAATAATTCTTTGTTATGGATCTTATAATTGATCTCTGTAATTAAAATTTTTTAACAGTGGAATACTACTGGATGTAATTGACTATCATCACCACTTTGAAAGAGTATAAATCTCAGTGCAAAATCTGAGGCATCCATTTCCTAAATAAATGGTTTTTTTGGATCTGCGTAGACAAGTATAGGAGCAAAAGTGAAAGATTTTTTTAGCTTCTTAAATGCTTCTTCAGCCTTATCATCCTAAATAAATTTGTCCTTACTTGTGAGTCACGTTAATGAAGCCGCAATCTTGGAATAATCTTTGATGAAGATTTTATAGAAATTTGCAAATCCTAAAAAACATTGTACATCTCTAATTGATGACGGTTGTTTCCACTCCATAACAGTTTGTATCTTCTTTGGATCCATGAAAATCCTATTTTTTTAAGCGATATATCCCAAAAATTTGACTGATAGTTGGTGGAAAGAGCATTTCTCCAATTTGGCATACAATCCACTTTCTTATAATTTCTCTAATACCTTCCATACATGATATTCATGCTCTTCTTCATTCTTAGAAAAGATCAAGATATTATCCAAGTAGATGACTACAAAGTCATCTAAGTATTCTCGTAAGATATCATTCATCATATGTTGGAAGATTACAGGTGCATTTATAAGTCCAAAAGGCATAATATTGTACTCAAAATGTCTATACCTTGTATAAAATGCTATCTTCCATTGATCTCCTTCTTTAATTCTGACTAGGTTGTAAATACCTCTCAAATCAATCTTCGTAAAAATCTTTGTTTTTTCTAATTATTTCAATAATTTTAATATTAATAGTAATGGATAGCGATTTTTTATAGTTATCTTATTTAGACCTCAATATTCAATACACATATATAAGGAACTATCCTTCTTTTTCACAAATAATATAGGAACTCTAGCATGTGATTTTGAATGTCAAATAAAATTCTTGGTTAGATTTTCATCAATATATTCTTATAAGGCTATAAGCTCCGTTTATGAAAAATTATAAATTAGACCAAATAGAGGTTGAATTCCATCTTGTAATTCAATAGCACAATCATAAGGACAATATTCAAATAATATGTCTACTTTTTTTTTTCAAATATGTCTTCCAAGTCACAATATTAATTAGGAATATCTTGCTTCAGTTGCTCCGTTGGATCTTTTATTGGCAAATCATACAATGCAAATGCATCTCCTTTTTTTGCTGCTTACATAAATGCTTTAACTTTAAAGAATATGATAATATCTCATTTCTTCTTTTGATGTGTGGATCTGAGGAAATCTACTGCATATTCCAATCAATATCAAGATTATGTAGCTCAAAATAAGGGAGTCCAATGACAATAGGATATGTCGGACATCTACTGATGTTGAAAATAATTTGTGATACTTGATCTCCTAGTATTACTTCTAACGGTTGGGTTTCTTTGACAATATCTTTTGATGCAAGGTTTTGTCCAACAATGACTTCAACGGGTGTAGGATAGGTCTTCTTTATAAGTAATAGATTGTGTCTAGTTGCAAAATCCTTATCCATAAAGCATGCTGAGGCTCCAATATCTAAAAAGACTTTAGCAAAAATTTCTTGTTTCAAGGTTCTTATATATACAGGAAGTATAAAACAAGATGTTGGATCCAGAGGTAAAAAGAGACCTTTTTCTAGTGCTTTAGATTTAGGGGTGTTCAACTGCAAGGTCCCTACTATGGCTAGACATCTTCATTTTCTAACCTTTCTAATTTGGATATTATACCTCGTACCTTGAATTCTCTAGACTTATTTGGATAATTTGCTACCTTGTAATTGGATCTTCCACAATATAGGTATAAATTCTCTTGCCAACATCTAGTCTTTTCTGTTGGTGTTAATGGCTTGAATTGAGTTGCATCAATTTGTATAGGTACAGGATATGTTAATGGCTTTTTCAATACTCTTAAAGATATAGCAGTCGTATCTTGATAGGTATTACTAAAAATTGATCACCTTTCTTGTTGTAGTTCAAATAGGCGATTGTTATAAGTAATAGCTTAAGCTATGAGTTCCTCTAAGCTTTCAACTCTTGACATCGTAATCAATAAATTCTTTACATCATTCTTTAGGCCATAACAAATTCAAGTCATAAAAGCCTTATTATTCCAATCAAGATTACAAGTAAGTTGATGAAATTCTACAGCATAAATTATAGCTGAACATTGTCGGATTATATGTTGTCTTGTTTGGAAATGCACAAGGCACCTGGTTATGGAAGGTAAAATTATGTTTATAAATAATCAAGAAATCCTAATAGATTTCACTTATATATAAAGAATATAATTCAAATTTCAATTCAAAAGTATTTAAAAACACTCGTCTTAGTAACATCAACCATACATATATTCCAATTGCCTCATTTCTTTCATAATTAAGCAATTTTTATTTTTCTTTGTAAGTCCTAATCCTAATCAGTGAATTTTAATAAGCTATAATTTTTAATTAAATTATCTACTTAGTATGAAATTTTGCACACAAATATTGGTATAAGCCTTCTATATGCTCAAAAAAATTCACTCCAATCCAATTTATAAATTGTGAGAAAATGACCAAAAAGTGCACTGATGACACTCAGTCGCCAACTTGAAAATTGATGTAGAAATTCTAGTGGTGATTTCTCCTCCTTCAAATATTAACCTTAGCTCAAACTTAGTATATAGCTTGATCTCTTAGTCTTCTATCATTATGCCAAAATTAACATTGATCCAATTAGTTGATCTTTAGTTATCACAAAATACTTAATTCTTAGTTATCTTGGATTATTAGAAACTTAAGATATTTAAGAAAAGATTTATAGAAGCCTCTTAGATTAATTCTTGCTCTAATAGCTAAAAGATAAAAGTTAGTTATTAAAATTTTCTTCTAGGTTATATAAACTAGTTCATGGCTTTTAAAAAAGCCATAAAGTTAATAAAAATAGGATAAGAGAAGTAAAAAGTTAGTATAGTAGATACCAAGATTGAGTTGAAGATAGGATTAAGTTTAAAAACCCTTAAAATAAATTAGATCAATACTCAGGAGAAGACTAAATATGAGACAGGGTCAAAATTAGACCTTTAGCCACGTAAACAACCACTGAAGGCAAGTGTTCAAGACATTTGAAGATCGGTGATTAGGATTAGATAGCCAGCTTGAAAGAAGTTCCAAAGGCATTTAGCTTGTGACCATAGGATTTTGGAAGACTTAACAATTGCTATTCAAAGTTAGGGTTTGTATTGGTCTTTTGGATTTTATATAAGACAATGATGGCTTGCATTGTTGAGCAATTCGTGCAATTTGTGTAGCATCTATAGTTCAAAATTTGATATTATTTGGACTGTTGGATGTGCTAAGTGTATATAAATTTTTTTATTAATCTAGCAATGCAAAGAGGAGATATTTGAGCTTTGATACAAACAATTGTCGGAAGTTGGCAGTTTAGAATTGGATAGGATTTCTATGATAACTAAAGATCCACTAATTGGATCAACATAAATTTTGGTATGGTAATAGAAGACTTATAGGTTGAGCTATATACCAAGTTTGAACTGAAGTTAATAGTGGAAGAAAGAGAAATCACCACTAGATTTTCTACATCAATCTTCAAGTTGGCAGCTGAGTATCATCATTGCGCTTTTTGGGCATTTTCTTGCAATCTGTAAGTTGGATTGAGCTAAATTTTTCTAAGTATGTAAAAGGCTTATATCGGCATTTGTGTACAAAATTTCACACTAAGTGGATGGTCGGATTAAAAGTTATAGCTTGTCAAAGCTCATTGATTAGGATTAGGACTTACAAATGAAAGTAAAAAATTGCTTAGTTATAAAAGAAACAAGGAAATTGGGGTATATGTATAGTTGATGTTATTAAGAGGAGTGTTTTTAAATACTTTTGAATTGAACTTTGAATCATATTCTTTATATATGGGTGAAACCTATTAGGATTTCTTGATTATTTGCAAACACAACTTTATCTTCTATAGCTAAGTGCCCGATGCATTCTCGAACAAGACAATATGTAATATGACACCGGGTATCAATTTAACCTATCCTAGGAATTTTATAGCCCAACCCTATCCTCAACTCACTCTTAATATCAATCATGCTAGTAACTTATCTTTTTATTATATTTTTACTCTTTTATGGCCTTTTTAAGGTAGTAAAAGAATTACTACACCTTAGAAGGTAAAATTATTAACTAATTCTTATCTACTAGCTATTAAGTGAAGAAAATAAACTAAGAGGCTTTCATAAAAATCTTGTTAAAATATGTTGAATTCTTGTTGAATTAAGATAATAGAATATTGATTAAAAAATCATTTTTAATCATAGTTTCACCATATAATCGTGTCACAATACGACAACATTATCCTTGTTATAGATTTTGGATCTTCCTCTCTCCCACCCTCTTTCGATCATTGTCTCCAAATACAGTAGTAAATCTTTCCATAAAAGCTTCTAAATTATATAGGATTAGAGAATTTTTTTCCAATAATGGTGCAAATCATAATTGAGTACTTCTTGATAAAAAGGTGCCTACAAAAGCAACTTGAGTGAACCTATCTAGATAACAAGAAAGATATAGTTGTAAGTAAAGTCGCACTTGTTGTACAAACCCTCGAAAGTTGGATCTGGTTCCATCAAACTTATCAAGCATATTAGCTTTTGGCTCTTTTATGACAACCTTTGGAACTTCTAGAGAAGTTGTGTACATAGCTTGTCTACCACTTGCTTCTCTTAATCAAATAATCTCTTGTTGCAAGTTATGAATCTCTCACTTAGTTTCTTTATATACTTGCTCTATTCGCATTTTTTTTTTTGCGTTGCGGAAGAATGCCATTTTTTCTCGTACCATATCCAATAGGGCTCAAAGATTTATAAGAGTTGTTATTCTATTCTCTGTTTGTGAGGATGCACCTCCATTAACCTCATTTATTTCCATCTTAAAAAATAAATAAATAAAAATAAAATAAAATAAAATAAAATTGATAAGCCGTTAGTATTTTTTATATTAAAAGGAATACTTTTAGATAGTTAGTTTAGAAGAGGATAATCTGCAACATCTAAAATGTAGTGATATATCTTAAAAAAAGGATAATCTACTCTTTCCAAAAAATAATCAACTATAACAAGTAAGCATATCAATCTAGAGGGGAATAGTCCACACTCCTCTAGAATGCAATAGTATCTTGAAGAGAAGTAATCCGCTCTCTATCAAGAGATCTAAGCTCTGATATGATTAAATAAGTCAGTTTTGACAAATTATCAGGAATGCAAGATAGTAGATTAGCCAAGAATCAAGGAGAAGAATTCAAAATCAAAATAACTTCAAGAACAAAGAACTGGATGGACAAGAATAAGAATTAGATCAAAAATAAGAAATTGGATTAATATCAAGAATAAGGCAATACTCTGGATTGCTCCAAGACTTGTATTGGCAAGACTGAGGTACTCTTTAGTCTTACCTCTTATTTATATTATGAGGCTTTATGTCCTATTGAACCTTCTAAGAATATCTTAGAATATTCTAAAAGCTTGAGAAAGATTTTAAAAGACTCTAAAAATTCTACAGAAGATCCTAGAAGGTTGAAGAAAATTCTAAAGGATTTTTAAAGAAGGTATATGAGATATAAACCAAATCCTCTTTTTTTGGTTTATCAAAGGATCTTAAGGCTCTTCTTCCAAATTCTTTTCTTGATTGTAAATGTCTTTTCTCTCATGATCTCTATTTATTCTTTCTAATTGTAAATAATTGCTGTAATTCTACTCTATTGTCTGCTCACTAATTAATTGCATCCATACCTTTCATCTCTCAATTCAACTACGCTTGATTGAGGATTATTAGTGCACCCTACTATTGCTTTCATCATCATGTGCTTCACGACTTCTTTGTTCCTGTACAACACAATCAGAATGTTCTCCCATACCTTGCACCTTGTTGATTGTTTCTCCACTTTGTATGTATTAGACCTCTCAGTAGCCACACAATCAACTTTGTTATCCTTGTTCTGATTCTCAAATCTCAGTTCTCCAATACCATATCTCCAAGTCATCAGAACATAGAGTGTTAAACCTTAGGGATTTCCCATCCAAAAGCTTGATGGATCTAAAAAAAACAATGGTCACCTCTATCGACACCACGTATTATCCTACAAGTCATCGTCCCTCAAAATTGCACTTCTCTAATAATCCCAAAAAATCCTTGAGTATCAATTTAGTCCACAACCTTACTTCTACCATGCTGCCGAGTGAGCACTTGTCATTTCTTGTTGGTTGTAGACTTTGCACCGCAAGTGATCCCTAACAGCACTATTATAGTAGAAAGAATTTGCCTTAAGAAAGCGTAGAGCTTCTAGCTGCTATTAATTACTCAATCAAGATTTACGTATAATAAAATCTCAAAATTTATATAAAATATTTCATCATAGGGCTATTACATCTAATATATAAGTCTTATTTCTTCAAAATACTCAAAATATAACAAATACTCTAAAACCCTCATTCCCTCGTAAGAAGGGAATTTTTTTCAAATTTCAATAATCCATAACTTTTAATCCAATTGTCCAAATCCACTCAAAATTCATATAAAGTACTAATATATTCTTAACAATTATCATTATAAATTTTAACTATTGATTCAATACAGATCTTTAGATATTACAAAAATCCTAATAGTAGCTTCATATCCTTATTTGTATACATCCATATACTAAATCCTTTATATCTCAAGAAATAAAAGTTTAAATACTATGAAACTTTAATATATAATTTTTCAATATAATAATACATCTTTTTTGAAATTTTTAGACAAAAATGCATCAAAAAGCTCAAGATATGGCAAAATCCATCACTATCAACAAAATCGTCTATTTATTGCCTTGAAATTCAATCTACTATCTTTGGCTTCTAATATCTTTTTTTTAAAATTCTAAATATAGTAATTCTTCTATATTAAATATAGATCTTAAAATCACCTTTCTAGTTGTATCTCTTGATCTCTAAAAGCTTTTATATAATTCCTTGTATGCTCAAAAGAATGACAGTAGGTACAATTTATCTACTTTAACTTCATGTGCCTACTTTTTCCTCATAAAAACTCTAAATCTCTCAATTCTTATATCAAAATTATAGTACAAAAAATAAGCTTTTTAATCCTAATCTTTGATTTTTGAATGCTTTGTTTGAAGTTTCCAAAACCCTTGTATTTCTCCTATTAGACATAACCATTGACCAATAGGAATGAAGAACTTCACCCCTTTCTTTCATTTATCCATAATTTATCTTCATCCTTCCAAATAAGCCTCTTGGTAGTCTAATTCTTCTTCTTTGGATCCCAATTGCCTTTTAAGACTTTGTACTAAATATTTAGGTCTTATATAATTTAAACACTATAACTAAACTAATTAAAAATCTAAAATAAAGTTTCTTATACCAACTCCCTTTAAATTACTTTTCTAACTATTATAACACATATTAAAATCTATGAACATATTATATATTTTGATTGGATTTTACATACTATAAGTAATTACAGTATGATAGCGCCGTGGTTAATGGTTGTCAAAATCTATTGCCAAAAATCTACTGAACTATCTTCATTTTTTATTTTTCTTTTTTTCTTTTATTTTTAAGTCGCAAACTCACACTTATGGAAGATTGCAAGGGATTTGTTTAGAGTTCTTTCCTACCTCATTTTCACACAAAAATATTAACTCCAAAATAATTACTATTTTAAATAAATTTTTTCTACTTCTAATTATTTCAAAAAAAAAATTTTTTTCCTTCTTTTCCTTCTTTTTGCTCACTAATCTTAATTTCTATCCCCTTCTTATTTAAGAATAATGACTACCACTTCTCTATTTTTTTCTAATTTTTATATTTTTCTTCTTAATTACTATTTTTACTAATTAATTATATTAATTATCTAATTTATCCTTCTAACTTTAAATCTTTAATTTTTCTAAAATTTTCTAAAATTTTAAGCCAAAGTAATTTGAGGCAACAAATTTTTTGCTTACAATCCTTGTAGTGGTTGATTGACTTATAAAGATAGCTCATTTTATTCTTTATAAGTAAACTGCTTCTAGTGAAGAAACAATAAGGCTCTTTTTTAATCATATATATTGATATCATGGCCTACCGGATGATATTATATCTAATCAAGGATCCTAATTCATATCTAAGTTTTGGAATTGTTTTTTTAAAATATTGAAGATAGACATTAAACTTTCTTTGACTTTTCATCTTCAAATTAATAACTAAATAGAATAAGTTAATCAAGTTTTGAAACAATCTTTAGGATGCAGCAATAGCTATCAATAAGATAATTAGGTCTCATATCTATCATTAGTAAAATTTATATATAATAATAATTTTCATGCCTCAATTCAGCAAATACCGTTTTATTCCAATTATGGATATCATTTGAAGCTTGATCTAGGAAGTACGCCAAAGAACAATAATCTAACAATTGAAGGATTTATAAAACATCTATTCCAATATCAAACAATCTTAAAGATTTAATTGTAAGCAGCTTAAGATACTTATAAGATATTTGTAAATAAATTCAAAAATCAACTCTTTATTTTTTATATTAGAAATAAAATATGGCTTCTTTGATGGAACATCAAGATTAAGTAGCTATGCAATAAATTGCACTATTGGAGATTAGGACTATTTTCTATCAAGAAGCAAATAAATCTAATAGCATATTACTTGAAACTGCCATCTTTTATGAAGGTACATCCAATTTTCTATATCTCTCTTTTAGAGTTGTATAGAGAGTTTCATATTTTAAAAAGAATATAACAATCACTACCTAGTATCAAAATCAAAAATCATTAAGAATACAAGGTCAAAAAGGTATTTAATTCATGGCAAAGATAGGGCAAATTGGAATATCTTATTCATTGGCATGGCTATGATATCAATAAGCGCTGTCGCGTGGCGTGAACTTCTATCTAGGAATACACTGGGTACCTAGCTGTAGAAAATTTTACTTAATATTTATTGGCTAAATTCTAATGAGTTATTTGTCCTTAATAAGAAGGACAAATACACACGATAATATAAGAAAAAGGTTTTGTATGATTAAAACCTCTTATTTTTAAGTAGGTTTGTACATAAGTTTTCTCTATGATATATAGAAAATCCTTAAAAACCTTTTAAAGATTCATCTATATATCAAAATCATATCATGGCTCTATACATCCACCTTTTACACCTCCATAAAGTCTTGGCTCCCAAAACACCTTTAGTATGCACAAAAGTCCAAATTTACAATAAAAAACCTTAAAAATATATTTTCCCGCAAAGGATGTTTTTCTTTCCAAACTTTAGAAAATCATATCTTCTGATCCAGCTGTTCAGTCTTCTTCAAACTTT
>JAWRVF010000710.1:0-189780 GCA_036785485.1 Physcomitrellopsis africana | reverse complement strand
GAGCTTGAAGAACACGTAATCGTGCTTCACCTTCTGGAACATATAAGCGCCCTTCGAAATAGAGTAGATTTTTCTTGAACTCAAACTTTGAAACATCATGTGACTTAAAAGAATTAATCTTAATTTCATGAATAAGAGGATCTGAGGACATACTTAACTGGACTTGCTTGAGAAAAGTTGAATCAACAGTTAATGTTGATTTCGTTGCCCGAAGATGAAATTGCTCCGGCTTCAAGAGGGTCGTTCTTTGTTGATCAAAAGTTGCATCTCCTTCTTTTGGTGCAAGATAAGAACGTCTAGAAAGTGCATCGGACAAACCTTATTGTTTTCCTGGCCGATATGTAATAATGAACTTGAATCTTGATAGAGACATGCTCCAACGAGCCTGACGACGATTCAACACGCGTGCTGATATGAAATACTCGAGGTTCTTGTGATCCATATACACGGTGATTGGACTAGAAGCGCCTTCTAGATAATGACGCCATTCTTGAAAAGAATCCACAATTGCGAGAAGTTTTTTATCGTGGATTTCGTAGTTGATCTCTGCTGTCGAAAATTTTCTGGAATGGAAAGCTACTGGATGGAGTTTGTCATCTATTCCCATTTGTGACAATACTGCGTCCAAAGCAAAGTCTGATGCATCTGTTTCCATAAAGAATGCCTTGGAAAAATCAACGCGATACAAGATTGGTGCAAAAGTAAAAGCTATCTTCAAAGCTTCAAATGATGCTTCTGCTTCTTTACTCCACTCGAGCTTGTCCTTACAAGTCAAACGTGTAAGTGGGGCTGCAACTTGAGAGAAGTTCTTGATGAAGATTCGATAGTAATTGGCAAATCCTAAAAAATATTGTACATCCCTTACTGTTTTTGGAATCTTCCAATCCATGATTGTTTGGACTTTCTTAGGATCCATCATGAGGCCATCATTCGAGATGATATATCCTAAGAAGTCAACTTGAGTAGTGTGAAATACACACTTTTCCATCTTGGCATACAATTCTGTTTCTCTGAGTTTTTGTAAGACATGACGAACATGTATTTCGTGCTCTTCTACATTCTTAGAGTAGATTAAAATGTTGTCTAGGTAGCAGACAACAAAATCATCTAAGAATTCATGAAAAACATCGTTCATGAGATGTTAGAAAACAGCTGGTGCATTTGTGAGTCCAAAAGGCATAACATTATATTCGAAATGTCCATACCTTGTTTGAAATGCAGTTTTCTATTCATCTCCTTCTTTAATGCGAACCAAGTTGTATGCTCTTCGTAGATCTATTTTTGTATAGATCTTAGCTTGATTTAGTTGATCAAGAAGTCCAGAGATTAAAGGTAGTGGATACCTGTTCTTGATAGTGATCTTATTAAGTCCCCAATAATCCACACACATTCGTAATGATCCATCTTTTTTCTTCACAAATAGAATTGGAGTTCTTGCAGGAGATTTGGAATGCCGTATGAAGTTCTTGGCTAGATTCTCTTCAATATACTCCTTGAGTTCAGCTAACTCATTTTGTGATAAATTGTAGATTGGTCCAAAAGGAGGCTGAGATCCCTCTTTGAGATCAATCGAACAATCATATGGGCGATGCTCCGAAAGAATATCAGCATTCTTCTTCTCAAAAATATCTTGATAGTCTCGATATTGGCTTGGAATGCCACTTGAAGCCTTTCCACTATCAGAAATGGGTGTTGCGTAAATAGTAAAAGTTGATCCTTCTTTTGCTGCGTGTATAAAAGCTTTTGTACCTATAAGTACAGGTTTTACTGTACCAGGCTTGTAGCTTTTTACTGGATCGGTAGGATGTTTAATAATATCTTGGGAAAAGTCAAGTCTACGAGAATTCCAATCTATTTGAGGGTTATATTTTTCTAGCCATGACAAGCCTAGAATAACTGGATTAGACGGAGATTTAATTATGTTAAAGGTTACATAGCTATTATGACCATCTATTGTTACTTTTATAGGACGGGTTTCATGAGTGACATCTCCTGAGGACAATGGGCGACCATCTATGACTTCTACATGTACGGGTTTAGGTTTCTGTACTAAAGGTATTTTACGATTCTTAACAAATTGTTCATCTAGAAAACATGCTGAGGCTCCTGAATCTAATAAGGCAGAGGCTTTGTAATTTTTTGGTCCTAAATATACATCTATCATAAAACAAGGAGAGGGTTCTGAGGAGAGAATAGGACCTTTACTGGGAATTGTATAGGGTTCCAGCTGCAGGGTCCCTATTGTAGCTGGACAAATTCGTTTTTCGACATGTTGTCTTCTTTGACAACCGTACTCTTCATTTTGTAGTTGCGACATTTCTTTGGACAATGTTGAGCAGTGTGCTTAGGTTCTCCACAATATAAACATAATCCTTCTTGACGACGACGAATCTTTTCTTATTCAGTAAGAGGTTTAAAACGTACCGCATCAATTTGCATGTCTTCTACTTCCGAATGTACGTTTTGTGAGGATGTTGATGTTGCCATTGAATAATAACGTTAAGGCTCTCTTGTACGACTCTCGGATCGAAACTCAAAAATTCGATTGTCACACTTCACAGCAAAATCAATTGCTTGACTCAATGTCTGAGGATCGGATAAATTGAGCATTAATTTTTTTATCTCATATTGTAATCCGTAGAGAAATTGACTGATTAGTGCAGCATCGTCCCACTTGATGTCGGTTGCTAGTTGTCAAAATTGTGAAGCGTATAATAACACTGATCGATTGCCTTGTCGTAGGATGCGAATCTTGTTGGTTGCAACACGAATTGCATCATGTTCTCCATACATCGATCAAAATTCCGCAAAAAATGCCTCCAAATTATCCAATATTGGATCACGTCGTTCAAGAAAAGATGAAAATCATGATAAGGCAGGATCCGACAGTAACGTTCCAATAAACCTAACTTGAGATCCTTGCGTAGGATAACTCTGAGGTTGAAGTTCGATCACCAGTTGTACCTGATTGATGAATCCTTGAAACTTAGATCTTGTGCCATCAAACTTTTCAAACAAACTGATTTTTGGTTCTCTAACGTTTGAACGGTGCTCCATCATCGATGAGGTAGCATGGTTTAGTATAGATATTCACGTAGCTCCAACCATCTCTACATCTTCACTTCCTGCTAATCTTGATGCTCCTTGTGGTGGTAAACTGAGTTGATACATTGCAAGCATTAGTTCTCTCATTTGCTCTTGCATTTGTGCCATTGCACTCTTCATTTCCGCAAGCTCTGCCATGATAATATAATAGAAAGGAAGATGTCTATTCTTACTTCAAGAAATACGGAACACACACTCAAAAGAAAAAAAATTCTAAAAACAATATCAGTTTAGAAGTGGGTACTACACAACTTCTAATATGCTTATGTCTTATCGAGAGAAAGGGATAATCCACTCTTAATCAAGAAAAGACAAAGCTCTAATACTATATGTGTACTCTTGTCAATCTGTCAAGGATAATAATTGGATGAAGTCAAATAAACAAGTGAGACCTCTTTCAAAGAAATAAATATAAAGAAGTATATATATTAAAAAGAAACTTGAATGGCTAATGCCAAAAGACAAGAAAACTAGAGACTCTTGAACTAGACTGGAACAAGAAAGGAATTGACAAGAGTGAAGAAGGCTTCATTCTTGTTTCTATTTATACTATCTACCTAAGAGCTAAGTGGCGACGTTCTATAGGACCTCCAACACATATCCAATTTATAAGACACGTGTCGAACTTGCAGGGCAAGTTTCCTATATGTTCGCCACGTATTTAGCTTGGTCTTCAAGCTACCAACATGTGCGACATGTGGTTAACTTATTGACCAAGTTTCTAATCCAAAAGTCTACTATGGACACTTATAAAGTCAAAGCAGTGTCTATGAAGTTTCTAGGAAGTTTCTCTAAAGATATTATGGATTTAACCTGCTTTTACCTTTTTTTATCTAGTTCTATCTGATCATATAGGTAACTATATATATATCCGTGACACTCGCCCTAGTATGGGACATTATCGATGGCTGAAAGGACCTATCAACTACCTTCAAAGGGAACAATGATCTGAGTATGTGGCAAGCACAATTCGACGTATTTTGAACTTTCTCAACATGTAATCACCGCTCCTCATGGAACTCGTCCCTAGAAGGGGGAGTAATGTCTCGGACATAAGATTTACTCCAGTAAATTATCTAAGTAATAATAGACTAATAGAAGTAGATAAAATAAGTTGATTTGATAATATGTGATAGAAAAGCTTCCTAGAAGCTTCATAGACGCAAAATCACCTTTATACATATCTATAGGTGATTGATAGGTTAGAAACTTGGTCAACAAGGTAGCCACATGGCGCACATGTTGGTAGCTTGTAGAACAAGCTAGCCATGTGTCACACATTTTAATAGCTTGTGGAACAAGCCAAGTACATGGCGCACATGTGAGAAACTTGTCGTGCAAGTTTGACACGTGTCTTGCAAATTAGACACGTGTATGAAGTCCTATAGAATACCGCTGTTGTGGTAGAGAGAATCTGTCTCAAGAAAGCGCTGGGCTTCTGGCTGCCACTAATTACTCAAACAAGATTCAAGTATAATAAAACCCCCAAGTTTATATAAAAGAGATCTTCATAGGGCTATTACACCCAATACATAAGCCTAATTTCCTCAAACCACTCAAAACATAACAAAATACTCTAAACCCTCATTCCCCCGTAGGAAGGGAATTTTTTCCAAACTTCAATAATCCATAACTTTTAATCCAACCGTCCAAATCTACTCCAAATTTACATGAAGTACTGATGTATTCTTCACAACTACCACCACAAATTTCAACCGTTGATTCATTATCAATCTTTAGATATCGTCAAAATTCTAGCAGTAGCTTTAAACCCTTGTTTACAAACACCCATGTACTAAATTCTTCATATCTCACAATTTAAAAGTCCAAATGCTATGAAAATTTGATGCATAGCTTCTTAGCATAATAATACACCTTTTTAGAGATTTTGAGACAAAAATTCGTCCAAAAACTTAAGATATGGCAAACCCCATCACTATCAACAAAACGGCCTACTTACTGCCTTGGAATTCAATCTACTGTCTTTGACTCCCAATAACTCCTTCTTTAGTACTTCAAATGTAGTAATTCTTCCACATCAGGTGTAGAACTTGAAATCTTCTCTCTAGCCGCACCTCTCGATCTCCAAAAGCTTTCATACAACTCCTCCAATCCTCAAAAGAGTGACAGTATGTCTCATATTGACACCTTATTTTCAAATGGCTATAACTTCTTTACCCTGACTCCAAATCCTCTAATTTTTGTACACAAATTGTACCCAAAATCCTAAACTTTACAACCCTAGTCTTTGTTTTTCTAATGGCCTCCTTGAAGTTGCCGAAATCCTTGTTAAGGTCGCAGGCAGCCTCCTCAAAGCCCATTGGGCATGGTATTCGACCAATGGGGATGAAGTTTCTCATTCCTTGCCTTCATCCGACCATGCCTTCATTTCATCCCTTCCAATTAGCCTGCTACTAGCTTATATTTTCATCCTTAGGCTCCCACCTTCTCTCAAGGCTTCATACTAATCATTTAGATCTTATAACTTTTTAAATATCATAATCAAAATAAGTAAAAATAAAATAAAGTTTCTTCTATCAATCCCTTTAATTTATTTTACTAAGCATTCTAACACATATCTAAATTTATAAACATATTATGATTTTTGAGTGGATTTTACATACTGTAAGCAATTTCAGTACGACACCGCTACGTAGCTCTTAGTTAGATAGTATTTATAGAGGCAAGAGTGAAGCCCTCTTCACTCTTGTCAACTCCTTTCTTGATCCTAGTCTAGTTTCAAGAGTCCTCATGTTTCCAGTCTTTGGCAATAGCCATTCCAGTTTTCTTTTGAACATACATACTTTCTTATTTTATTTTGTGACTTTACTTTGACACAGTTTTCATTAGATTATACATCTTTTTCTAGTTTATGTCCTTGACATTGTGTCATGTTTGAAGTTGATGAAGGTCATCGCTTCAAAATTTGTGTTAATGAATTAAATCAAGTTTTATACCTTCTGTTCAATATTGTGTACTTTAAATGGTTTTTTAAATTAGCATTGATTTGAGATGTTAAAATGATTTCCCATAATTGTTTTACACCAAATTTAAAGAAGCAATTATTGAATTTGGCTAAAAACTCAAATGCTTAACTAAAAATAAAAATATCAAGTAGATTCTGAATTATTTTATAATTTAAAAAGTAAAGATATTGATTAATTAGTGTGATAATATTTTTGTTTGATTTTGATAGATAACTGTCAAAAATATAATGTATATACAAATACAAATTGATATTTTTATGAAGGATTTATGATTTAATTATTGGATTTTTATGTGAAAATACAAAGCTTGCAATGTAAAAAAAATAATCCCAGAAAATCCTTAAAATTGTGAAATAATAACCAAATTGTAGAATCTATTTATAATTCCAAGATGAAACAAACAATATGAAGTTATCACTAAAAGAGAGTCTAGAAAGAAGTGATACGTTAATCAATAGGATGTAATAGGCCCTAATATTAATAAACATTCATGTGCATTAGTACAAGCATTAAAGATATTTGTATTGAAGAACATCAAGGAAACAAAGCCAAGAGTTTATGAAGGGATAGAAAACTTCCTATCTCAAATATGACGAGGTATCCATCTCCAACTCAGCAAATATTCAAATAAAAAAGGATTTACAAGTGGCACAAGGAAAGCTGGAAGGAAGGAAGGGAAAAGGGAAAAGAGGCAAAGTTGGGGGGGGGGGGGGGGTGGGCATCATGGTGGAAGCCATTTTTCGAGGCTGCTGAAAGGTCTCTTGGGGCGAGGCCCTCTGCACCCACATCCCACGAGTCTGCCACTTACTTACTTACGTACTTACTAACTAACTAACAGCACCTGCAACCAAGCAATTCAAGGAATAGGGGAATGTGAGCCTGAAGCTTGGATTGGAGAATCGTTTCCCCAGATTCCCTACCTTATTCCGTGCCAAGGCGTGCCTCTGATCGTGGGACCGTCACTAGGGTTGGGCTGGGCTGGGCTGGGCTAGAGTGCGATACTGGACCCTGCAGCCCCGCAGTGTTTTAGGGTTGGGAGGGCCGTCGTCACTACCTCTCTCTCACGCTCTCCGTGTGGTTTTGGCTGCGTGGTGTTCACCTCTGCGGTTCCCTCTTCCTTCCTTCCTCTTTTCTTCTTCTTTTTCTTCTTCTTGCAATGGCATACGATGGCAACCGTGACTTTGGAGGGGGTTACGATGACTCTTACGATGATCGTCCTGAGTTCCGTGATGGCTTCCGCGACCTGCAGTCACCTGAACCCGGTTTTGATACCACCAACTACGTCCCCGACGTTGTTAGAACCTTTGTTGTCTATCTCTACCGCCACATCCGCGAGAAAAATGTATACGAGATTCACCAGATGTACGAGGGCAGTTTCCAAAAACTCAGCGACCGCTTGTTTAAGCAGAGCAACTGGCCCATCGTGGACATGATTGCTCCCTACGTCGAAAACGATCATGTCTTCTGCCTTCTCTACAAAGAAATGTGGTTTCGCCATGTCTACGCGCGCCTTCAGCCCACTCTTGAGCAGCGGTGCGATTCGTGGGACAACTATTGCAATCTCTTCCAGGTCATCCTTCACGGCAATGTCAATATGCAGCTCCCTAATCAATGGTTATGGGACATGATTGACGAGTTCATCTACCAGTTTCAGTCCTTCTGCCAGTACCGCGCTAAATTGAAGCAGAAGACCGATCAAGAGCTGGCTGTTCTGAGACAGATTGATGAGGTTTAAACCTTTTTTCCCTTAATTTCACTTCTGTTTCTTGATACGTTGCAGTTTCAGAGTGATTAACTTGCTCTACTCCGTCTTATTTGAAGTCAGTAACTGTGTCCTTGCTGGATACACTCGATAATTTGTTTCCCAAGCGACCCGCGCATGTTAAATCTTTTGTGCTCTAAACTCTTACACAAGTTCCTATCACAGCCTCCTACCGAACACCGCTTTCCTGGTCAGGAGGTAGGGAACAGACTGCTTTTTCGAATGTTGGATGGAGACGGAAGGCGGGGGCTTAAGAGGGAACAGTTTCGCATCTAGTGTTAGGGGTTCCTGTATTAGGTCAATGAACCTCGACCAGCCTGGTTTCCACCTTCTCAAAATATAAAATTCACTTAAGAGTAGAGTCTGGGGGTGCTCCCGCACTGTCCTCACCTTGGTTACTCCAATATACGAGCTTTGCTTGGGGCTTTGTTATCAATTTTTCACCGTTAGGTCTTGAAGCGCAACCCTTAATACACGTTGATCAGTTTATGGCTTTGCCCTCTGTTGTTTATGTCCGCCGCTTGCATGCACCAGTGGTCGTGCGTTTACATTTTAATATGATTTTGTTTTATTATTTTCTGGCCGACATCATATCGAATCTGTTTTAACTGGAGGGTTGAGCAGGTATGGAACGTCGTTGGAGTGTTGAACTACCTACAAGCATTGATTGAGAAATCAATGATTCTTCAGATTCTGGAGGAAGAGAAGGAGGGAAATGTCACCTTCACTGCTACCGATGGTTATGATTACCATGGTGGAACGAATGTGCTGAAAGTCCTGGGGTACTTCAGCATTGTGGGTCTGCTGCGGGTTCATTGCTTGTTAGGTGATTATCATACTGGTCTCCGTGCCCTCGCACCTATCGATATAAACCAGCCTGGAGTCTTTAACACTGTTATCGGGTGTCAAATTACAACGATCTACTATTATGGTTTCGCCAATCTCATGTTACGAAGGTATTGTTTCTACCATTAGATTTCTTCTCATGAGGAGGTTCTGACGATTTTGGCTTATGTGGAATCCATTTGACGTGCGTAGTTCTGAACACGGTTTCTTAGTTCGGTCTCTTAATTTGAGATGACGTATTCTGTATTTGTTTTCAGATATGTGGATGCCATCAGATCTTTCAATCAAGTACTCTTGTACATTTTCAAGACCAAGCAGTATCACCAGCGTTCATCACAGTATGATCAGATTTTGAAGAAGAATGAGCAGATGTATGCTCTTCTCGCCATCTGCTTGTCGCTTTGTCCTCATCCGAAGTTGGTCGAGGAAAATGTTAACAATCAGTTGCGGGAGAAGTATGCTGAAAAAATGTTGCGAATGCAACGCAGCGATGAAGCCATGTTTGACGAGCTGTTCTCTTACGCCTGTCCCAAATTCATCACTCCATCACCACCGAATTATGACGAGCCTCTTGTCAATTTTAATCAGGTTTGACTCTTTTATGAGCGACGTTCATGTGTGGGTCTTATGATGCTAAACTCGGAGTCATATATCGCAGTTAACTTAGTATTTTGTTATAATAAATTTTGGTCATCTGACCAATTCACTGAATGCATGGATGGTGTTGAAATTTTAGGATGCGTATAGGTTGCAGCTGAAGCTGTTTTTGTCCGAGGTTAGACAACAGCAACTTCTTTCTAGCATCCGGAGTTTCTTGAAACTGTACACTACCATTTCCATTGCCAAGCTTGCATCCTTCATGGATGCTGACGAGCCCACTCTTAGGTTCATTTCACCCTTCTCATTTTATTTGATGTCACTTTTGGTATTCTCATATTAGGTTTCTGAAATATTTGGCGGAAACTCATGGTTGTCTCGTCAGATACTAATTAGATTGTACACTGCGACCAGGGTGGCGTTGCTCACGTATAAGCACAAGGTACACGTGATTAATAACGATGGGAGTGTTCTGTCTAATGCTGATGTTGACTTCTACATTGATGACGTGAGTTATTTCCTTACCCAACTTACAATTCTGAATATTGTATACTAGCTTCATTTCCTAGATAGGTCAAAATATTGTAGTCAAGAGGATTACCGCAGAGCGTAATGTATGGTCACTCCTTTGCAGGACATGGTCCATATTGCTGACACGAAGGTTTCGAAACGCTTTGGTGACTATTTTATTCGTCATATTCAGAAGGTATTTCACCTCTTTATTCTCTCCTATTTGCATTTCCTTTTTATTTTAAGGTATATAAGATCATAAGTGGATATAAGTATGTGGAGATGAGTTGGCTTGCAATTCTAATTAACTTCAGCATTTTTGAAGCGCATTACGGATAATGTTTTGGTGGTTGGTGGCAGTTCGATGAAATTATTAATGAATTGGATCGCACTCAGCTGGAATAAGTATGTGGCTTACATAGCCTCAGTTACAGGTAGTTTCATTGCTTAGATCAGTCCTCTCTGAAATGTTTGCAACGGTTCCTTGAGTTACTGCAATGCACAATGATATCAGTTTTTCAATTTTTAATATCAGCAGTTTTAAATCTACAAGATCTTGCTTTACAATCATCCCAAGCTACCAATGATCTTTCAGTATTTGCGTACTTTTATGTAGATGTTGTCACATGTGCATCGACTGAACATTCCATCCATCACAATCCAGTTACGATACTAGGCAGGTAGACATAAGCACACGTTAAAAGAATTCATGATAACTTATTTGGGAACTGAACTTGATTATCTTAACCCATTTTGGCCACCGTTTTTTGAGGTAGGTAGTTGCACGTATGGATCATACATAAAAGATGAATCGCCATTCAATGCGTAGCAATGAATATACTTCAGAGGTCACAATTTCCATCACATTGCAGTATTGAAGGTACTGGACATTTAGAATTTTTAGAATTGGACGTGGATGTAGTATTCATGTAATGATTCATTTGTTAGTAGTTTCTGATTCGACGTCGTGTCCACTGTTTGGCACGCCCGTTGACAGGCAAACTATCTGAATGGACAACTCTTTAATACCTAGTAGATTGTGATGATTCTTTCACCACATAATTTTTGTTTACTGGTGAGAAGTCTGCAAGAATATTTGCCTTGGAAAGCCTCTTAGAAAGTTTAATTTTACATTGAAAAGACTTTACTATGTACGTCTTAATGTAAAAGGTAATTTAGTGATTGGTTTCTTAATATTCTTTGCGAATAGGGTGGTTGAGTATATACTTGAATGGATTTTTCTTAATGTACGTTCTGTTTTCAGCGAAGGCAAACCACACTTGGGCTCAAAGAATGTGTAGTAACTTGGTGGAACTAGGGTAGCAACTGCACTTGATAGTAATACTTCGCCTGATGAGACTTTACACTCACAGAACAAGGGCTAAACTCCATGTGTTTTCCTGAATAAATAGCTGGTCTCAACATTTTCAAAAATTGTCGTTTGGGTAAAAGTGTTGAAGTGGCTTATGTATGTAGGTGGTGTAACAAGTTTGATAAATACACCTGATAATTTTTCCTTCACAAGAATTCCACTTCACTATTGAAGATCCAAGGCGGGGAGTTGCAGTTATCCGTAGATGCGACGCAAAATAGGTTATTAATTGTACATAAGCCAGTTGAAGGTTGTAACCAAAGGATAGGTCCTATTCAGAGTATGCATGCTATCAGTATATCATTATTTAGTTTAAAGAAAAGTTGATTGATAATATTTTGACATTTTAGTATTCTTATTACTATTATTACTAAATATTTTTATATTTCAAAATTGAGATATGAATTTTGCAAATTTGTGGAAACTGTTATTTTATGATCCATGCAACATTAAGTAATGTTTATACAATCATGTGTATTATCAAAAAACTATTTTTTGTATTTGGCTTATTCAGTTTATGATACTTTACTACATAATTTGCTCTTTCAACTTGTTGGCTAATTTGTTCAAAGATTGGATCAAACTTTGTCATATTTTGAAATAATAGCACTGTTAGTTTAATTGACCTTGATAATATAGGTGCATCATTACTCATAACATTAGAGTGACATTCAAGACTCTATATCACATAAATACCAATACATAAAGATGTTATTTGAACTAATATCATCAATTGTTCAATGATGATTTACAATTATTTTACAATAGTTCGGTAAGTCTGTAACACATTGGGTTTGCAATAATCCAAATAAAATGTATGTAACAATAGCTAAAACAGTTTCTTGACTTCAGATGGATTCTTTTCTCAGACTTGTTTTTAAATTATGTTGTTTCTCTTGCACTCTTTTGTACGTGGTTAACACACTTTTCCCATATCACTACTCTGTATCATTTGTTAAGTTGAATTTCTATTGTGAAATAGTCCACACATTATTAATCTGAAAAGATCATGAATACTTTTAGAAGTTTATGAAGTTAAATCTTACATGTTATTTAATCCTTGCATAGATGACGGCACATAATCAACTATTCTAATTTAGATAATATGAGAAAAAAATGAATATATAAATATATAAAAATATGTATATTTATATATATTCATTTTAATTATTGGATGTTTGAATATATTTATATTAGTCTTGTTTCAAAACACTGCAATTCTTGAAGAATGAAATTTTAATTTATACTTTCACAAAAATAATATTTAACATTTGAATAACATATGTAGTGCTCAGATTCTGTAATAATAAGCAGAAATAGTAAGAATTTATTAAAATTGGTTAAAGAGGAGAATTTGACTAAACACATAATTTCTTAGTAAGAAAACTAAGTAAAAGCTAATATGAGTTTCAAATATGTTTTATTATTTTCATTAATCAATTAATGTTGTAAGCATTTCTTTAGGAATAATGTGTAGCATTATTTTTTTTAACTTAAATGACTTACTTTCAAATTAATTAAAGCTATAATGTTGAAATGTAAATTTGCATATTGTTTTATTATTTACATTTAATATTTTAGAGTTATATAACCATACAAGTTTAAATTATTTATAGATGAAATGATACATTTAATTTTGGATTATTAAATGTCATTCAAAACAGTGGTAGTAACAGAACAAAAGTAAAAATTATTTTCATTGCTACAAACATGTCAATATGCAACACCATTTTTCAAACCTTGCAAGTACTACATTTAATATTTTAAAATCATGTTCATTAATAGTTTTAATTAAGATTGGTAAAAATTGTAGAATACAGATGTTCTTGAAGCTTTTCTAAAAACCTAAAAAGTCTAAAAACTAAATTAATGGAATGAAAGAGAAGTTGTCCTACGTTTTTTGTAGTTGAAATTAGTCTTTATTTATTTTTCTTTAACTTACAAATTTTCTATTAGATTGATTTATTTTATTTCAGCTTACAAAATTGTTCATACATTTTGTATGTGCAGTCTCTTCTAATATTTACGTTCAATCTACAATAATAAATATTTAGAAAATTTGAGGATAATATGATTCAATTACTCTTTGAGAAGTACTTTTACAGATGAACAAAAAATACATTATACAAAGTACTTGAAGATTTAATCGTTCGACTCAAAAGTTGGTCTTCTGCCTCTTACTTCAGCATTAATTTTTACATGTTTAGCATACATATGTTTTCGTTTCTGAGTGTTTAACCTAAAACATGAGAAAGGTATCGAACATAGTTCCATCTTTAACCTAAGAACATGACTTAACGAGGAGGGTGGTTGGATTGAAACACATCAACTGATTAATTTGATTGAAAAGCTTTATATCCTTTCCAGATTATGGATATTTGGTCTGCTAAACCACCTTATCAGAAGTACCACTTCGCAACCTGGCGAAAATTCCCTTCAAAATGAGAGACGACCAAGGATCATCCTTTCCTCACTGGTTATAGGAACTTAGAATTTGAAATTATCAACTTTCGAATTGGATTTTCAGTATGTCCTTTACCTACCATTTCGCGTTAGTGGTTCATTTTCACACTTAACCAGCCTCACTAATGTTCATGTACATAGAAAAACAGGCCCGTCTGCAAATCATTTTGAAGAAAGTACCGTCCAATCATATGTGAATTTCATGATTGGTAGCAACTGAATCTGAACACCATTTACAGTGCAGGTATAGTATCTCTGCATACAAAATCGTAATCAAGAAAGACAAATAAAACGCTCAAAGTTCATGACACAAAATTGAAAAGATAAATATCATATGTCCTCTTACGGGTTACTCAACTCATATCGTTGCCTACGAAAATAAATTGGCATAATAAATTAAGCAGTCAGAGGTTTGCCTTTAAATCTTGAGATGGCCCCTAGCAGAGGCCAAGGTTTTGGTGTTCTGCAAAAGTTTCTGCACATCATGCAAAACCCTCAGTAGGCAGAAAATGAAACGAAAAGAAATAGAAAAGGAACAGAAAGACTCCTTTTGACAATTATACACCGAGATAAGATCTTGGCCTTGGGTAGTACCTTCGAAATAACGACATGAAACTTAATAGAAGGAGAACAACTCAAAACCAGTCATTGAACACCTAACCTCACGCGTAAATGTGGCTACAGCCTTGGCACCCTCTGTTGCAAGCTCCAGAACCTTCTCAAATGTTTCTGCTGGCACCTTTGAATCCATCTGTAAGAGTACATGAAACAAAACTACAAAAAATTACTTTCCTTCAGAGGAACAGATGTCTTAATTGAAAATTTAAAATTGAAACCAAATCTGGTAGAGAATAATTTTGCAACTCTTCCGGCTTGAGAGAAGTGTACAACAAAAAATTGGTACTTCACCCAAGCGTAAAGGATTCTCTGTCTAAAGCAACAAGTTTTCAGGGGTCACAACGATGACGTAAGCTATAACTCAGATTTAGTGCCAATTTTTCAATGGAATCTCGCGAGGGGGCTCGTAGAATACTTTTAACAGCGGACCTAGAAATGAAATTATGCCCAGAGGAAATACCTGCAGAAGTGACAACTTTTCAAGCTTAGGAAAATATCCGACAACTAAGTCTGGTCCTCCCCCACTGTCTTCCTGGTAATTTAAGTCTGAGAAAGTGTAAAATGCATGACTTCAGAATAAATAACAGCAACACTCACACAAAGTTTAGGGTTTAGTGCTACATCGTGAATAGGACTACCAAACTAGTTCGAAGACTAGAAATGGTCTTGTAAATATCAATGTAGTTCCATCTACCACTAGGATAGTGAGGAAGCTGATACAGAGAATATCTGTTCTTCAAGATATTGTTGATATGAAAAGAAAGGAAGATACCCAACAGAGGGGTGGAGTTCAGGTAGCCAGCGGCGCACGAAACGACAAGGTCTCGCATCGGAATTCCGGCATCAGCAAGTGCCATAGAAGCTGCATTAATACATGCTGCTCTAGTTCCTGCACAAAAATGCCCAGACCTTGCTTAAGAGTGCAAGCACAAGCAGAAAAATGGTAATGAAAACCAACTGCTCGAAGTACTTCCTGGTATATTGAACGCATTTTAAAGTTCTCATGCAATACATTGGATTGTTGCCAATAGTTTTTTCTAGTACAACCGCATAAAGCCTTAACTACGAGCACGATAATTATCTCTCGCTTCCAAAGTTAGCACAACAAATTGTGTAAAAAAGAAAGTATATAATTATCTGAGCTGCAAAAAAGAAAGTATACAACAAACCGATTTGCCAAACATAAAAAGCACTAACCCCCGTCTGCTTGAAGGACTTGGACGTAAATATCTATCTGCATGCGAGTCAAGGAGACATTTGAGAATGAAATGATAATCAGGGAATTCACGTATTGATCCTTATACTTCGTACAAAAAAAAACCAAATGAAAAGGGGTGGGAAACTATTGTAACACTCACTATAGCAAAATTTATGACAACGTATGAAATTGCAAATAGTGAGTTCTTAAAGGGGTACAAAACAGCCAAAACCTGCGAACGAGGCAAAAGGTGGGTCATGATAGCAGCTTCCAATGTTTGGCCGATCACGAGAGAAAGTTCTGTTGCACGCCTGCGAATAGTCCAGGCAACACTTTCTGTGAAAATCAACTGGGACTATCTGCGTTGTTTGTTGTGCTCCATGAACTTAAAACTGAATGTGATGATGCGAGAAACTCCTCTTCTTCGAAAGTAGGAAGAAATATTGGAACACTGTCCATGCGAAAAACATTTCAAATCATAACAAAGGCATTACACTTACTACAACCTGGCACCAATTACTAACCAACTGCTACTAGTGACTAGTGTTGCTGTGGCTCGATAAGGTTAAAAAAAAAAGGCCAATATTCCCGTGCACCATACCTATCCGTCTTGCCTCGCCGTCTTCGCTCTCCTGTACTGAAAGCTGCCATGCTGTACTCACACCGTACCTATATTGATGAAGATAATAGAACCGAAGAGGACAATTAGAGGTTGCAAAATTGTCGTGAAATTGATGCAAAACCCAAGAGCGGCATGCAAAATAGAATGCGCAGACGCTAGGTGCAGGACGGGAAGTGACAGACGGCGATGATGAAAAATGGCGGAGGCGATGGAGAGGCGGAGAGGGTATGAACGAGAACTAACCAGGGCTTTGTCGTGGAGCTGGTGAGCCTTGTTGTGGACCTCGTGAGGACCGTAGACAACGGCCATGACTTGGGTGTTGCCCATGTGAAAAACGGCGGAGCCATCGGCAGAAGGGACGACACCAACGACAGCATGCAGGTGGCGCATCTCGGGAGGACGACGACCATCAAGGCGGAGGCCTTCGGGAGACACGAACTCCGTGGCCATGGAGGAGGAGAAGCAGCAGGGGGATGGCAAGCGAAGGGCACTTTTGATGCAAACGATCGCCTGGCAACAGCGAACGGAGAAGACAGGCGCACACACCCTAACACCCAGCAGCGCAGCCCCCTCTCCTCTCCCCCGCCCAAAAAAAAACAGAAAATGAAAAATTAAAAAAGAATGGGGACTGAAGAAAAAGGAAAAGGAATAAGCTCTCCCGCGTGCCTCGCCGTCTGCTCGGTTTCATACCAGCGTGGTGTGCTACTTGCTGAACGGAATCTCTCTGGCTCTGGCTCTGTCTGTCTCCCTTCCCAACATCCTCACAGGGTTGTCTGCTTTCCTGACTCTGTTCTTCTCCTCTCAACCCTCTCTTTGCATATGCTTACTTATACATCCCAATCTGTTGTAATATGATGCACACCAAAATTCATGCCATACCCCATAAAGTATGCCTTCTAATAGAGTAGCGACTCATGTATTAGTCAAGCTATGACAATAGAGAAGCCCAAGTAAGGAAACTAGATGGAGAAATTTTCTACAACCAATGCTGGTATTTTGCTCATGTCTCCATGTAGCTATTGTAATAGGATGTAACTTTGGTACCAAGGCAAATGAAGTTACTCCATCACTTGAATTTTTGGAATGTGACCTTGCTTAGTCTTTATTGGTGAGTGTGTATTATTCAAAAATAGATTTTCATTCTCAATCTTCCTCTCTAATATTCTTTAAAATCTAATTTTAACTATTTGATAACATCAATTTTTATTCTTATTAAGAAAGAATAATAGAAAGAAGAATATCTTTAAAATTCTATATTATAATATTTAAAACAAAGAGATTGAATAATACAACAAAATTTAACACCAAAGAGAATAATAGAATAAATATTGTATATACAATAAATTAAAATGTTATAACTCTATTAGAAATTGATTCAACCAACACAATTTGTTAAATCAACCAAACAACCTCCAACTATTGTTACAAATGCAATAACTAATGGCATAATTAAAAAAATAAAATTTCAAGTATTGAACCAAAAAAATACTTTGATATTAAGACAAATGATTGTCATAGATAAGATTTACTCCAATAATCATTTAATTAAATGAATAGGTAGAAGTAGGTAAAAGTATGTTAATTTGATAATATCTTAAAGAAAAGCTTCCTAGAAGCTTCATAGATACGGATTCACCTTTATACATGTCTAAAGGTGATTAGTAGGTTAAAAACTTGGCCAACAAGCTAGCCATGTGTTGTATATATTGGTAGTTTATAAAACAAGCTAGCCATGTGTTGTATATATTGGTAGTTTATAAAACAAGCTAGCCACGTGTTGTACATGTTGGTAGCTTGTGAAACAAGCTAAGTACGTGGCGCACATATAAGAAACTTGTCTTGAAAGTTTGACATGTGTCTTACAAGTTGGACACATGTTGGAGGTTCTATAGAATGTCGCCATGTAGTTCTTAGATAGATAGTATATATAGAGACAAGAATGAAGCCTTCTTCACTCTTGTCAACTCTTTTCTTGTTTCTAATCTAGCTCAAGAGTCTATTGTATTTTCTAATTTTTGGCAATAGCCATTCTAATTTTTTCTTGAATATACATATTTCCTTGTTTCTATTTTGTCCATTTTCCTTTGACATAGTTTTCATTAATTTATGCATCTCTTTCAGTTCATGGCCTTGACAAATTAACAAGAGTGAAGTTATAAAATCAGAGCTTTGTCTTTTCTTGATTAAGAGTGGATTACCCCTTTTTCTTAATAAGACATAAGCATATTAAAAATTATGGATTATCCACTTCTAAATTGATATTGTTTCTAAAAAAATTTCTTTGTTTTGGAGTGTTTTATTTTCTAGTGAGAGAAGACACTTTTTTCCTTTCTATTGTATTATCATGGCAGAGCTTGCTGAAATGAAGAGTGCAATGGCACAAATAGAAGAACAAATGAGAGAATTAATACTTGCAATGCATCAATTCAATGCACCACCTCAAGGAGCAATAAGATTAACAAGAAGTGAAGATGTAGAAATGATTGGAGCTATTTCAAGCCATACTATTTTATTTATGATTGAATATAGTTCAAGCATCAAAGAATTAAAGATTAATTTGTTGGAGAAGTTTGATGGTACCAGATCTAAATTTTGAGGATTCATCAATCAAATACAACTGGTGATTGAACTTCAACTCCAAAGTTATTCAATTCAAGGGTCACAAGTCAAGTTTATTGGAACACTACTTTTAGGTTGTGCTTTATTGTGGTTTTCATCCTTTCTTGAACAACAAGATCCAATATTGGATAATTTGGAGGTATTTTTATTGAAGTTTCAATCTATGTATGGAGAATATGATGTAATTCATATTGCAACTAACAAGATCTGTATCTTGCAACAAGGCAATCGATTAGTGATATTATATACTTTACAATTTTAACAACTAGCAATTGATACTAAGTGGAATGATGTTGCACTCATCAACCAATTTTTCTAAGGATTACAATATGATATAAAAAAAATTGATGCTCAATTTATCCGATTTTCAAACATTGAATCAATTAATTGATTTTGCTATGAAATGTGACAATTTTCTTTTTGAATTTTATTCTGAGAATTGTACAAGAGAGCTCCAATGTTACTATAATATAATGGCAACATCAACGTCTTCTCAATACATACTTTCAGAAGTGGAAGACATGAAAATTGATGGAGTATGTTTTAAACTTCTTGCTAAACAAGAAAAGATTCATTGTTGTCAAGAAGGATTGTGCTTATATTGTAGAGAACCTAAGCACACTGCTCAGCATTGTCCAAAGAAATGGTGCAACTACAAAATGAGGAGTATGGCTGTGAAAGCAGATAATATGTCAAAAAATAAGTATGTCTAGCTACAATAGGGACCATGCAATTGGAATCTTGTACAACTCTTAATAAAAGTCCTATCCTCTCTTCAAAACCCTTTGCTTGTTTTATATTAGATATGTGTTTGACACCTAAAAATCACATAGTCTTTGCCTTATTAGATTTAAGAGCCTCATTGTATTTTTTAGATAAAAAACTTATTAAAATTCAAAGAATATCTTCAATACAGAAAACTAAACATGTTGTCATATTATGATACATTTATGTGGTGAAAAACATGAACAAGAATGATTTCTATTTAATATTCAATTTTCTTGATTCAATAGGAATTTAAGATATTTAAGAAAAGATTTTATGAAAGCCTCTTAGGTTATTTTTTTATTTTAATAGCTAATAGATAAAAGTTAGTTATTAAATTTTTCTTCTAGATTGTAGAAATTCTTTCACTGCTTTTAAAAAACCATAAGTTAATAAAAATAGAATAAAAGAGATAAATAATTAATATGATTGATACTAGGATTAAGTTGGAGGTAGATTCAAGCTTAAAAATCTTTAGAATAAGTTGGATTGATATTCGGGGATCAATGGTTGTCGTGGTAGAGAGACTTTGCCTCAAGAAAGCATTGGGCTTTTAGGTGCGACTAATTACTCAATTAAGATCCAAGTATAATAAAACCTCCAAATTTATATAAAAGAGATCTTTATAGGAGTATTACACTTATTACATAAGCCATATTTCTTCAAACCATTCAAAAGATAACAAATGCTCTAAAACCCTTATTCCTCCGTAGGGAGGGAATTTTTCTTAAACTTCATTAATTCATAACTTTTAATCTAACTATTCAAACTCATTCAAAGTTTACATGAAGTATTGATATAGTCTTTACAACTACCACCACAAATTTCAACCATTGATTCTTTACCAATCTTTAGATATCACCAAAACCCTAGCACTAGCTTCAAACCCTTGTTTACAAACACCCATGTATTAAATTCTTTATATCTCACAATCTAAAAGTCTAAATACTATGAAACTCTAATATATAGCTTTTTAGCATAATAATACACCTTCTTAAAAATTTTGAGACAAAAATTCTTCCAAAAACTCAAGATATGGCAAATCCCATCACTATCAACAAAACGGCCTACTTACTACCTTGAAATTCAATCTGTTGTCTTTGACTCCTAATATCTCCTTCTTTAAAATTCCAAATATAGTAATTTTTCCTCATTAAGTGTAGAACTTATAATCACCTCTCTAATTGCACCTCTTGATCTCCAAAAGCTCTCATAAAACTCTTCCAATCCTCAAAAGAATGATAGTAGATACAATTTGTACTACCTAATTTCAAGCGCCTACTCCTCCCTCATAAAAACTCCAAATCTTTTGATTCTTATACCAAAATTATAGTACAAAAAACAAGTTTTCTAATTCTAGTCTTTGATTTTCAAAATGCCTCCTAAAAATTTCCAAAACCCTTGTTCTTCTTATAGGCAACCTCCTCAAAGCCTATTGGGCATGACCATTGACCAATAGGAATGAAGAACTTCACCCCTTATCTTCATTCATTCATTCTTTGTCTTCATTCTTTCAAATAAATCTATTAATAGTTTAATTGTTCATCTTTAGGCCCCAACCTTCTCTCAAGGCTTCATACTAAATATTTAGGTTCTATATAATTTAAACCCCATAATCAAACTAAATAAAATCTAAAATAAAGTTTCTTACATCAACTTCCTTTAATTTACTTCACTAACCATTCTGACATATATCTAAATTTATAAATATATTATGTATTTTAAGTGGATTTTACATACTGTAAGCAATTACAGTACGACTCCATATATGGGATAGGATCAAAATCAGACTTCTAGCCACAAAAATGGCCACCTAGGGCTAGATATTAAGTCATTTGAAGATCAGCAACTAAGATTGGAGAGCTAACTATAAGCTTATTTCAAAGGCATTACACTTATTTTTATAAAATTTGAAAAGATTTAATAATTATTATCTAAAATTAAGGTTTGTATTGAGTATTAGATAATAAAAATAAGACCAACATTCTTGGCTATTATGTGCAATTGGAGTGACATCTGTATATTAGGAACATATACTTTGGAGGTTCACAAAACCTTCTAGGACATTCTAGAAGTTTCTCAAGTTTGTAAAAGTCGGTTGAAAAGCTTTTTAGTTGATGAAAGTCGGTTAAGAAGCTTCTTAGATAGTGGAAGGAGCTCAAGAGGCATCCCAACTAGTAGAAGGAGCTCAAAAAGCATCCCAACTAGTGGAAGGAGCTCAAGAAGCTTCCCAATTGGTAGAAGCTGCTTCAGAAACTTCTTGGTCTGATGGTAGCCACTCAAAAAGCATCTTAGAAAGGAATATATATAGGGATTGAAACTAAAGGATTCTTCAATCTCGACAACACATCTCTTAGAATCCTAACTCATCTTTCTTGGTGTTGTTTGTATATTCATCTATTTAATTTAAATTTTTGATTTTCTTTAGGAAATCCTGTCCTAGTTTCAAGTTCCTTGTTCTGTATTCTTGTGTCCTTGACAGTTTGTCGAACATGATCACATCTTTAATATCAGAGTTGAATCTTTCTTGTTAGAGAGTGGATTATCTCTCTACTTGAAGGTATACCAATGCTTTAGAGGTTGCGGATTACCTTCCTCTAAATTGATATCTTCTTCATTACAATATTAAAGCTTTGTCCTTCTTATGAGAAAGTGGATCACCTCTCTCCTTGAAGGTTTTGACCGTCTTAGAGGTTGCGGATTATCCTCTTCTAATCCGATATTGTCTTCTTTTAGATTCATTTCTTCTTTCTCTTAAAATGGCTGGAGGCCAAGACATTAATATGACTGAATCTTTTAAATCCAAGTTAGATGCCATTATAAATACTTTTACTATTTTTATCTATTAGGACTGCAGAGATTGAAGGGATTGTTGCAAAGCTTCGTAACAATGCAACAATTGGAATATCACAATCTAGATTGCATCCACTCTCAACTTCTGTGCTTGATGATGCAACACTACCTATAAGTGATTTGAGTTGGTAATGACTTTGTAATGGCTTTGCAAAGTCAGGGTTGATTTTGAGTGACTCTGATTTATGAAATATATTGGGGTTTATATTTTTGAACATTTTGTGAGATTGATTTTAGATCTACAAGTGATATTTTGTAGATTGGTGCATACAGTAGTGCTTGTAGAATATTGTAAATTTGAAATTGATCTAATAGTTCAATCAAAGAGTATTAAAGTTTATATGGATTGTGGTCTCAAAAATTGGGAATTAAGGGTCAGTTAGGTTTCCTAAGATTTCTAGCAATCTACTTGTTGGATTAGAGTGAAATTTATGTGTATGTGTAGAAGATTTAATTTTCTACATGCATGTGAAATTTGAAAGCAACTAAACGGTGTACAAAGGAGATACTGGTATTAAACAATCAGCATTAAGGTTGGAGAAAGAGGTCGGCTGCCACTTGATTGAAATTTTGGGTTGAATTTCTTGCTGGTAAGTTTGATCATCCTCAAATTTTATTTGCTTGCTGCTAACTTAGTTTTTAAAGAGTGTATAAATTTTTAAGTAAGATCAACAGTTTAGTCAATAGTTATTGAGGTTCTAAAATTACCTTAGGAATTGCTTAGGGCTTGATTAGGATTTAGTTAGGATTTAGGGTTGGATTTAGTTAGGATTTATTTTAGGGTTTGTTAGAATTTAATTAAGATTGACTAGAATTTAGTTAGGATTTAATTTAGGATTTGTTAGGATTTGACCAGGGTTGATTAGGGTTTATTTTAGAGTTTGTTAGGATTTGACCAGGGTTGATTAGGACTTTAAGATTTGTTAGGATTTGACCAAGATTGACTAGGATTTAGTTAGGATTTTTTTAAGGTTTGTTTTAGGATTTATTAGGATTTGACCAGGATTTAGTTAGAATTTATTTTAAGATTTATTAGGATTTGATTAAGGTTGATTAGGATTTAATTAGGATTGTTAGAATTTGACTAGGGTTGATTAGGATTTTAAGATTTGTTAGGATTTGATCAAGGTTGACTAAGATTTAGTTAAGATTTATTTTAAGATTTATTAGGATTTGATCAAGATTGATTAGGATTTAATTAGGATTTATTTTAGGATTGTTAAGGTTTGACCATGGTTGATTAAGATTTAATTAGGATTTATTTTAGAGTTTGTTAGGATTTGACCAAGGTTGACTAAGATTTAAATAGGATTTATTATAGGATTTGTTTAGGTTTGACTAGGATTTAGTTAAGATTTGATTAAAGATTATTTAGAGATTGATTAGAGAGATTAAGACTAGTTATTGTTGCATATTTTTTTTATCTTCCATAGCCACGTGCCTGGAGCATTCTCAAGCAAGACTTCACGATATACGACAACGTTACCAAAACCAGGAGTGCAATTGTTCAAAAAAACGACAATATTCAACCACAGTAGGAACCATGTGACTAGACAATCCAATATTACAAAACTATTCAGGTTCCTCTCTTTCTACTCAACTTGCTCGTTGTTTTATAATCCCTTTGTACTTTGGCCTTCAGAAGCTTCAGACAATCGCCTTGTTAGATTTGAGGGCATTTGCTTGTTTCATAGATGAGGCATTTACTAAGCTTCATAAACTTTCCTTAGTATAGAAATCCAAACCCATTCATATAGAGATAATAGATGAACAACCTTTATCCTCGGATAGTGTCATCCATGAAACCATGCCTATAGAAGTGTTATTTAAAAATCACAAAAGCCAGATTGTATTCAACATGATTAGAATTCCTTTGAATCATGTTATTCTTGGGCTATCTTAGTTGGAGAAATATAATCCATCTATAGATTGGAGGTTATAAAGAATAATATTTTCAATAGAGATCCTTCAAAGAAAGATTCATAAAAAGCCACGAATTGATAAACCTTTATTTATTGGAATAAGAACTTTTATAAGATTGATTGAAGAAGGTGCACCGTTTGTTATTTATGCAACTCCAATTTCAGAAGATATGACTTCATCGAAAATTATTTCAAAATAATATAGTGAATTTCAAGACGTTTTTTAGTAAAAGAATGCTAATATATTATCGGAGCACTGACCCTACAATTGTGCTATAGATCTTTAGGAAGGGACACAACCACCTTTTGGCCCAATCTATAATCTTCCTCAAAATGAGCTTGTAGTATTGAAAGATTATATTAACAAAAATCTTGCAAAGAACTTTATCATGCATTCAAAGTCTCCAGCAGACAAACCTATATTTTTTGTGAAGAAGAAAGATGGTTCTTTATGAATATGCATTGATTTTTGAGGATTGAATAAATTAATAATAAAAAATTGTTATCCACTACCATTAATTTCAAAACTCTTGGAACAACTTGGCCAAGCCAAGATCTATATTTGAATAGATCTTTGCAGAGCATACAATCTGGTATGGATCAAGGAGGGAGATGAATGGAAGACCGCTTTTCGGACAAGGTATGGATATTTTGAATATAATGTCATACCTTTTGGATTAACAAATATACTCGCTATCTTCCAACATTTAATGAATGATATCTTTTGAGAGTATTTGAATAAATTTACAGTGATTTACCTTGATAATATCTTGATCTACTCAAAAAATCTAGAAGATCATGAGGGGCATGTCAAGCTGGTATTATAAAAGCTGCAAGATACAAGTTTGTATGCCTAACTGAAGAAATGTATATTTCACCAATCCCAGATGGAATTTATTACAGTCCTAATATTGGTGCACGCAGATTTCATGAAGGCATTCTATTTGGAGATTGGTGCTTTAGATTTTTCATTAAGGATCGTATTTTCATAAATAGATATAGACAACAAATTCCATCCTGTTGCATTTTATTTTCAAAATTTTTTTGCTATTGAAATTAATTATGAAATCTACAATAAAAAATTTCTTCCTATTGTGGATTCTTTCCAACAATGGTGTCATTTTCTTGAAAGAGCAATGAATCTTGTGAGTGTATATATAGATCACAAGAACTTAGAATATTTTATGTCTGTTCGGATTCTTAATTGTTGCTAAGCTCGATGGAATATGTCACTATCTTGATTCAACTTTGTCATCACTTATTGCCCTGGAAAGCAACAAAGATTGTCTGATGCTCTATCAAAGAGATCATATTTCATACAAAAATAAAGGAGGCAGCGTTTGATCAACAATATACAATTTTGTTAAAATCAAAGCAATTCCGCCTTTGTGCCACAATTGCATGAGTGCCTATGGATTCTAATTTTTTTAATAAGATACATGTTGTAACTATTAATGATGCTTTGATTTTTCATGTCAAGCAGCGCTTGAAAGAAAATGTTGATAAGTTCAAATTTGAGGAAGATCTTTTATACTTTAAAGAACGTTTGTATATCCCAGAAGAACCAATACGACTTCGCGTTCTTCAATCTCGCCATGACTTTCCTACTATGGGTCATTTTGGATTTAATAAGACCTTGGAATTTATTTCTCGAGATTTTTGGTGGCCTCAAATGTGGAAGGCAGTAAAGGACTTTGTGCTCTCTTGTCACACATGTTTAAGGTCTAAGAATCCTCAACATCACCCTTATAGTCTGTTACAACCCTTATCCATTCCAAGATAGTCATGGTCTTCTATCTCAATGGACTTCATTACAAATCTACCGCCATCCACTTTATTAGACAATATCTTTGTAGTGATTCATCGACTTACAAAGATGGCTCACTTCATCTCTTGTAAAAAAATTGCGTCTAGTAAAGAAATGGTAAGGCTTTTTCTCAATAATATATATTGATATCATGGCTTATCAGATGATATCATATCCGATCAAGGATCCAATTCATATCTAAGTTTTAGAAATATCTTTTTGAAATATTGAAAGTAGATATTAAACTTTCTTCGACTTTCCATCTTCAAATTGATGGCCAAATAGAACAAGTTAATCAAGTGTTGGAGCAGTATTTACGATGTAGCATTAATTATCAACAAGATGATTGGACTTCATATCTATTATTAGCAATTTTTGTATATAATAATACTATTCATGCATCAATTCAATAAACACCATTTTATTCCAACTATAAATATCATCCGAAACTTGACTTGTGGAGCACGTCAAAGAACAATAATCCAATGGCCAAAGGATTCACAAAACAGCTATTGGAATACCAAACAACCTTGAAGCTTCAATTATAAGTAGCTCAAGATGCTTAGAAGGCATCTGTGGATAAATTTAGGAATCAATTGCCTACTTTTTATATTGGAGATAAGGTATGGCTTCAAGACTAAGCGGCCATGCGATAAGTTGGACTATCAAAGGTTGGGGCCATTTTCTATCCAGAAGCAAATCAATCTAATGGCATATCAATTGGAATTACCATCCGATGTCGTGTTGTAAATCAAAACATAGTGTGAAAAACATAAAATAATATATTAAAATAAAAAGATTAAGATTACAAGAATGGTTGATAGAAAATTAATAGTAAGAAGATACAATGGAAATTTACCTTGAAAAGTGAAATTTCTTCAAATTAGTTCAAAGGAAAAGGTTGAGGAAGTAGAAAAGACATGGACTAAGAGGTCTTTTTGACCAAGAGGATAAGGAAGACTAGGAGGGAGATGACAAGGAAGGGTCGTGAAGAAGA
The DNA here is from genome assembly GCA_036785485.1 of Physcomitrellopsis africana. Lineage (NCBI taxonomy): Eukaryota > Viridiplantae > Streptophyta > Bryopsida > Funariales > Funariaceae > Physcomitrellopsis > Physcomitrellopsis africana. The sequence continues at coordinate 162,737 of JAWRVF010000710.1, read as the reverse complement.
AGGAGGAGAGTTTTTTTGGAAGGCATAGGATTTTTTTGATAGGTAGTATATGTTTTTGTGTATAGAGGAAGCTTGGAGAGGATTTTAAGTGCAAATTTTCGTGGATTTGTAGTAGACAAGATAAAAAACTCATAGAGATAATTCTCATGTCTTTTGATTAAGTATCAAGAGAGATATGAGTCGTCAAAGTTGCAAGTGTCTAAGACTAGGGCAGTAAGGGTTACTAAATTTCGGGCCTTGGTTCTTGGAAACCACTTAGACTTTAGCAACAAAATTTGTTGGTTTTTTGTTTCTTATAGAGTTAATTACTTTGTGTCAAAATCTCAAGTCAATATGACCTCTGAGCAAAGAGTTATGAGTGAAATTGTAACCGGTTTGAATGAAAAAAGAAATAGAGTGAAGGCAAGATTGAGGGTTTGTATGGGCAGTGCATGTGTGTGGGTTTTTTTGGGTATAAAGGGAGTTGAGAGACGAATTTGAGTGTGTAATTTGATAGACATGATCAATGTAAGTTAAGGAAGAGATGAGTGCAAGTTTAATACTCATTAGTCTTATAAATAAAATGTTATGCTCTTTCAAAAAGACAAGGGTCTATCTCCAAATCAGTGAAGTTTGAGGGAGCATATCTTTATGATCAAAGCAGTATTTTGAGTAAAATTTGTTGGAATTTGTAGATATATGAGTCTTTTAAGTTGTGTAAAAACTTAATTGCTATTGGAGTTATATTCGAGGAGTTATGAGGAAAATTGTGGTTGGATCTAGAATTGTTAGAAGGCAAAATTAAAGAAGAAGGATGGAATCTATAACTCAAGTTTGGAGAAGGCTCTTGGAGCAATATTTGGAGGTTGTTTACAACATAAAACAAGCTATAAGCCTACCAAATTTCAGATCTTAGTTCTTCTTTAATGAAGAGCAATGAAGGTGTGAAGCAAAGGGGGTCCAGAATCAAAGGCAGCATGGAGGGATTACTTTGACAACATGGTTCTCTCTAACCACATGAGCTATAATCAAAAGGTTTTTGGGGTTTGCTTTCTTACTCCCTAAAGTACTCTGTGTCCAAATTTTGCTTCAATTGATATGATATTCTAGGATTTATGAACAAAATTGAGGGTGGGTTTCTAAAGGTAGAATATGGTAGGATTAATAAAATAAGTTTTTATATAAATTCTTCAATTTTATGAACTTTATGAATCTCATATTGCACTTGAGAAACTAGAAGCAAAAAAGACCCAGTGTTTCTTAGGGCTAAGACTCTCACCATGACACCGCCATGAAGATACATCCAATTTTTCATATCTCTCTCTTAGATACTTATAGAGAATCGCACATTCCAGGAAGAATACAACAACCATCGCATAGTGTTGAAATTCAAGACCACAAAGTGTCACGGATGTAGAATATAGAATAGAAGTCTAAACAAGAAGTTCAAGAAGAACTGACAAAAATTAGATTAATCAGATGAGCACAAGAACAACATCAAAGAGGTGAGCTAGAGCTCCAAGAAATGTGTTGTTGAGATTGAAGAATTCTTCAACATCGACTCTAATATATACTCCTATCTAGGAAGCTTTTCAAGCAACTTCTACTAACTAGGGAGCTTTTCAAGCAACTTCTACCAACTAGAAAGCTTCTCAAAGAACTTCTATCTACTTGAAAGATATTAAAAGGTTCTGGGAGATTTTAGAGAGTTCTAAGAACCTTCTAAAATATTCTAGAAGGTTTTGACAAGTATACCCTTGACATCACCTCCTCCTCAAACTTCGAGGTCTCTGAGAAGCCATTTGAAATGTATGCTCATAAACGTAGAAAATCAAAGATTTGATATATAGTCTTTGCAAAATATTCCAGCTCTTGTTCACGAGGCAGATAATTTATAGGTCCTTATAGCCACTGGTAATGACCAACACCTTCCACTTGAGACCATACTTGAACTTTTATGTCTTCATTGTAGAAGCGGCCTAAAAATATTATTTTGCTACTCCCTTCATGAGTTGATTCGACTTCAAAGACAATCATGAATGACATGTTACTTGGTATTCTTTGACATCTTTTTGGTTCTTTTAATTCTTCATGTTGAGGTCGACGCTATAAGCTACTTGATTGAGATGGCATCACTAGTGTACTATCATCATTTCCACTAGCCATATCTAAATACACTTTGAGTTTATATATCTTGAAACTACAAAAAAATAAAATGTAATAAGTTATATTTTGATAAGACCTGGATCCTGCTTATACATTCTTTCGGAAAAGGCTTCATCTTCACGTTTTGTCAATGGTTGACTTTTGGTTTAGCAGGATATTGTCAATGAAATTCTTATATCTTTTGTGATATATTTGTTACATTTTCTGTTGGCTCTCAAATCTGCTTGTTTACATCATAGCCATGCCATTGAATTAAATATTCCATTTTCTCCCGTCTCTATTGCGAATCAAGGACTTATTCTACCTCATATTCTATGTGGTCCTTGATTTCAACACAAGGTGGTGGTGGCTGTATTCGTCTTGATAAAGTTGATTCGCTATAAGCTTCTAGAAGAGAAACATGAAAGATTGGATGTATCTTCATGGATGTGGATAATTTCAACCGATAAGCCACAGGATTGATTTGTTCCTGAATGCAAAATGGTCTCAACATCCTATAATCCAACTTATAGCAAGGTTGAGTGGTCTTGATGTTTTGTTGCAAGAGCCAAACCTTATCTTCATTTTGAAAAGCAATAGAATCCTTCTGAAATTTGTCTGCAGAAGCTTTGTACGAATCTTGAGCTACTTATAATCATCTTGTTGATAGTTGATTGCACATCATAGATATTGCTCCAAGACTTAGTTAACTCACTTTGTTTGACTATCGATTTGAAGATGAAAGACAAAAGAGAGTTTGATATCTACTTTCAGTATATCAAAAAGCAACCTCCAAAACTTTGATATAAATTGAAGCCCTCAGTCCAAAATAATGTCATTCGATAAACCATGATATCGATATATATTGTTAATAAACAATCTTATTGTTTCTTCATCAAAAGTTGTTATCTTTGTAAACCGATCTACCAACACGTAGATAACATCAAATCTTGTAGAAGGTAGAAAATCTATGATAAAGTCTATAGATACTGAAGACCATGGTTATTTTAGAATTGGCAGAGGTTGTAAAAGCCCATAAGGGCGATGTCGAGGATTCTTTGATCTTCAACAAAGGTCACATGATAGTACAAAGTTCTTCACTACCTTCCACATTTGGAGCCACCAAAAGTCTCGAGAAATAAGCTCTATTATTTTGTTGAATCCAACGTGACCTACGGCTAAAAAATCATATTAAGATTGAAGAATACAAAGTCGAATTGGTCCTTTCGGAATGTATAGTCGATCTTCAAAATATAATAATCCATCTTTAATCTTGAACTTGACTTTGTCAATGCATTGCTTCACATCTAAGACTAATGAGTCATAGACTTGTTCTAAAAAATCAGCATCAATTAATATGATCATAAAGGTGGTACGGAGGCAAAACTGTTCTGGTTGTAGCAAAGTTATACATTGCTAATCAAATGCTATATTTTCAGCCTTGGGTGCTAGATATGATCTCCTCAATAATGCATCTGATAATCCTTGTTGCCTTCTTAGCTGATATGTAATGATGAAGTCGAATTAGGATAATAATATGTTTTATCAAGCTTAGTGATAATTCAAAACTCAAGCTGTTGTGAAATATTCCAAATTCTTGTGATTTATATATACAGTAACTGGATGTGCAGCACCCTCTAATAAATAACGCCACTCTTAGAAAGAATCAACTATTGCAAGCAACTTCTTATCATGAATTTCATAATTGATTTCTGCTACCAAAAACTTCTTTGAGTAGAATGCAACTGGGTGAAGTTTATCATCCTTCTCCATCTGTGATAATACAACTTCTAGCGCAAAGTCAGAAGCATCTGTTTCTAAATAGAAGGCCTTTGTAAAGTCGGGATGTACTAACATAGGAGCTGTCGTAAATGTTGATTTTAACTCTTGAAAAGCCTCTTGTGCTCGAGTACTCCACTTGAGCTTGTCCTTTTGATGTCAACTACATTAATGGGGTTGCAATTTGTTAATAGTTTTTGATAAAAATGTGATAGAAGTTGGCAAACCTAAGAAAACATTGCACATCCCATACCGTCTTTAATACTATCTAATCTATTACTGCTCGAATCTTCTTCTGATCCATCAACAATTCTTTGTCTAAAATGATATAACCAAGAAATTCTACCTTGGGTTGATGGAATACGCATTTCTCTAATTTGGCATATAATCCCCAATCTTGAAGTTTTTATAACACCAACTTCATATGATCCTCATGTTCTTAAATATTCTTAAAATAGATCAAAATGTCATCAAGATAACAAACAACAAATTTGTCCAAATACTCTCAGAAAATATCATTCATCAAATGTTGAAATATAGTTGGTGCATTGGTCAATCCAAAAGGCATAACATTATATTTAAAATATCCATACCTCATCCGAAATATTGTCTTCCATTCATCTCCCATCTTTACTCGTACAAGATTGTAAGCTCCACAAAGATCTATCTTGGTGTATATTTTGGCTTCACCAAGTTACTCCAAGAATCCGGATATTAGTGGTAATGGATATTGATTCTTCACAATGATCTTATTCAAGCCTCGATAATCCACACACATTTATAATGAGCCATCTTTCTTCTTTACAAAGAGGATAGGTGCACCTTTTAGAAATTTAGAATGCCGAATAAAATTCTTCATAAGATTTTCTTCAATGTAATCCTTCAATGCTGAGAGTTTGTCTTGTGATAAATTATAGATTGGGCCAAATGGTGGTTGTGCTCCCTCTTGGAGAACTATAGCACAATCATACAATCGATGCTCTTTTAGCATGTCAGCACTCTTCTTTTCAAAGACATCCTTGAATTCTTCATATTGCTCTGGAATAATCAAAGTTGGAATTACATCTTCTCGTGCTGTCATTGCAAAGATGAGAAGAGGTGTATTATGCTTGGCTTCCTTCATGAAGGCCCTCGCATCTATGAATAAGAGTTTGTTTCTAGACATTATCTTAGCAGGTTCTATCATTAAGGATTTTGTTGAAAATGTTATTTTCCGCAACCTCCAATCTATCAATGGATTATATTTATCAAGCCAAAATAGCTCCAAAATGATTGAACATCAAGGGATCTTCATAATATTAAACACAATGCTACTTTCATGATTTTCAAGACGTACCTTCAACTGTTTAGTTTCATGAGTAATATCACTAGAAGACAAAGGTCGGCTGTCTATGACTTCTATATGGATAGGCTTTGGTTTCTTCACAAGAGAAAATTTGTGAAGCTAGGCAAATTCTTCATTTAAAAAGCAAGCACATGCTCTTGAGTCTAGTAGAGCATCAATTTATAATTTTGAATATCAAGAAATAAAGATACCGTAAAGCAATGAGAAGGTTGAGCTGAAAGAAAGGGACCTTGATTAATTTGGGGTGTTAAGATGTTCAGCTGTACGGTGTCGTATGACGTGGCCTTCTATCTGGGAATACACCGGGTACCTCGCTGTGAAGAGTTTATTTGAAATTTGATGGCAAAATCCAACAGGTCATTTGTCCTCAATAAAAAGGACAAATAATACAAAAATCTCACAAAAGAGAAGTTATATATATAAACCTTCTTGTATTCAAGTAAGTTTGTACAAAAAGGGTTCAAAATTTCACAAAAATCCTTCAAAACTTTATTCACCTGCAAGGATTTATTTCTTGCTAAACTTTAGAGTCCAATAACTCTTGATTCAACTGTTCAGTTTCTATAAAATTTAGTTCAAAGTGTAGATGATTTTCTTAAGTTTCATCACAAGAAAGAATCAACCATAAATTCATTTCCGATCGTCTGATATCTCAAAATCCCTAGCAGGTGCTTGAAACCCTAGCTCAGAGACACCCGAGCACTATCTTCCTTATATCTCACAAATCCAAAATCTTAATGCCACAAAATTTATGCACATAGTCTTGTGACATAAGCATATACACTTCTGAAAATTTTGAGCCAAAAATCTATCAAATTGCATTAGATATAGCTCAAAATGTAACCACTATGTAAGCAGGTCACTTACTGCCCTTAAGGTTGTAAGCACTAACTTCAACTTCCAATGTCTCCTTCACCCTAGCTTGGTTTTTATCAAGCCATACCTGAAAAGTGTAGCCGTGAAAGTGCTCTCTTTAATCCTAGTCGCCGATCTTCAATTGCTTTCTGTATGCGCGAGTTATATTCAAAAGAGTGACAGTAGGTCCAAAATCAACACCTTAATTTTGGGCGCCTATAACTTCTTCATAAAAAGTGCAAATCACACAAAATTTGCACCTAAACCAGATCCAAAAACCTAAACCTTATGATCCTAGCCTTTGATGTTCGACTCCTCTCGAAAAACAAACCCTAATTCCTAATAAACCCTCGGGTAGCCTCCTTGAAGCCCATTGGGCATGGTTTTTGGCCAATTAGAATAGAGATTTCTAACATCTACCTTTATTCATCCACATGGATGGCCAAACTACCCTTTTTACATTAAAAACCCTTTTCTAACCCTTCTTCTTATAAGATTTACATACTTGGTGCTTTAAGCATCAAATAAAAGAAATAAATAAGATCTTAAGGATCACCAACGTCTAACATAGGTGACTTAAGATATATACAAGTTACTATCAATATAAAATTAACTTCAAAAGTCACTACTAAAAGGAAAATAAGGTTGTATAAATCTTAATTATAATCCTTTTAATAGATCCTTTCTAAACTAGCAACCCAATCACATTCTATAACTAATAAAATTCACTGATATGACTTTCATTTAGATAAGTAGTAAATTGTACATTAAATATACATGTACAATTTTTTCACATAGTAGCCAAACCACAACACAACAACGGGCCCTATTGTGGCTAAGCATCTTTGATTTCCTGCACGCTTGTGTTCTTGAGTCTTGTTGTTTGATGTGTCTATTTTTTAGGACAATTTCTGACTATATGGTCTACCTTTCCACAATATAAGCACAAGTTTTGTTCAAATCGTCGCTTCTTTTCTTCAGTTGTGAGCGGCTTGAAACGAACCGTATTGATTTGCATGTCTTTTATATCAGATTGAGCTTCTATAGTCTTGATAGGAGCAATTGAATAGAACTGATTTCCTAGTGGATTCAATGTAGCTTTTAAATAATGGTCTTCACGTCGTTGAAAAAGCTGATTGTCACACTTCACCGCTTGGCTGATTGCTTTGTTGAGTGTTTGAGGATCGAATAGAGATAGCAATAAATTCTTCACGTCATCTCTGAGTCCCCAATAAAATTGACTCACCAGTACTTCTTTTTTCCAATTGATATCATAAGCAAGTTGTTTGAAGTTCGATGCGTAAACAGATGTAGAGAGTGATCTTTGATGTAGAGAACAAATCTTGATGGTTGTCCATTGAGCTTTATCATGTTTTCCAAATGCCTCCTTGAATGCTTTTAGAAAGGTTTCAAAATTATTCAAGATAGAAGATTTTTTTTCAAATAAGGGGGCAAACTAAGATAAAGCTTATCTAGTAAGTAATGTCCCCACTAATCCAACTCGCAATTCCTTGGTTGAATAGCATTCTAGTTGCAAAAATATTACCAATCAAACTTGTTTTATAAAACCACAAAATTTTGATCAAGTACCATCAAACTTCTCTAGGAGACTAACTCGAGGCTCTTTGTACTGCGATGTAATCAAATTCTCACATTGAGATGTAAATAGCAGTACTTTTTTTAATTAGAGGTGATTGTACTGTAGTCTGAGCCACTCTTACTCTTGTAGCTCCAAGGAGCTTAGCAAAATTTCCTTCAATTTGAGCAATTCTAACCGCTAGAGTATTAAAGGCATTGATGATCACATCTAACTTTGATTCCAAAGATTCTACCATATTAATATCTTCTATACTAGCCATATTAAATAAAGAAGAAGGAATCAATACTAGTCCAAGGGAGGATAATCCGCAATCCTTAAAATGCTCAAGTATCTCCAAAGAGAAGGGTAGTCCATTCTCTGCCTCAAAGAACTAAGCTCCGATATTGATAGAAGGGCAGTCTCGAATAACTGTCTTAGTTGCAAAATATAGACTGAAAATCTAAATAAGAAGTTTAAGAAGAACTGACAAGAACTTGATTAATTAGATAAGTACAAGAAATAACACCAGTGAGGTGAGTTAGAGCTCCAAGAGATGTGTTGTCAAGATTGAAGAAATCTTCAGCCTTAATTCCAATATATACTCCCATCTAGGAAGCTTCTCAAGCAGCTTTCACCAACTAGGGAGCTTCTCAAGCAACTTCCACCAATTAGGAAGCTTCTCAAGCAACTTCTACTAATTAAGAAGCTTCTCAAGCAACTTCTATCAACTAAAAAAATGCTATAAGGCTCTAGAAGGTTCTAGAGAGTTCTAAAAACGTTTTAGAATATTCTAAAAGATTTTGATAAGTGTATCTTTGATAATGGGAATTCTTTCCAATATTGATACCGTTATTGTTGGAATTATATATAAGATTGATTATATATTATTTTTTGACTACAAAGTTCTATATTATCATATCTAATTTTATTGGGTCGGTTGTGGCTATATCAAGCCAAAGCTAGGAATGATTGAGGCCGTGGAATGTTGACTATTAGGAAGGGTAGAAAAAAGATTATATTACAAATGTACCCAGTTCAATATCATAGAGAATCTCAAATTTTGAGTTCCAAGGCAACATCTGAGAATGAAGATCAACCTGATGTAGAATATGATGAAGTTATTAATTTAATGAAAATTGGTGATAAGTCAATTCACGCTTAGAAGCAAGGTATGTTATACCAATATGGAGGACTCGGAGAATATTTAATATATCCGGAGGTCATAGCAAATTCCAATCACGCTATCGTTGATTAGATAAATAATCTCTTGAAGTTAATACATTGGAACTAGAAATGGGTAGTTCGAATTTGTCGGATTATATAAAAGATTCAGAGCAGGAGAAGAAAATCAAATAAGAGGTTGTTGCGGAGCCTGTGTGCCAATCCGTTAATCTAGGCACCAATAAAATATCCTAAATTATCAAATTATATACCAATATTAGGGATATAAAGCTGAGAAATTGGAAAGAATTCTTTCTAAGTCATAAATATGCTTTGCTTGATGATATGCAAATTTAAAAGGTATTCTTGCTAAAGTTTGTGAGCATTGAATTACCTTAGAAGAGGATGCTATACCAGTTCGTCAAAGATAACATTGCCTTAATTCAAAACATTCCCTCATGATTAAAAAAGAAGTAGATAAATTTTTAGACGTAGGCTTTATATATTCAATGTCATATAGCAAATGGATTTCACCAATTGTGATAGTACCAAAGAAGAATGGAAAAATCTGAATCTGTCAAGACTTTTGTAAATTAAACATGACGACCAAAAAGGATTATTTTCCTTTATCTTTTATAGATAGTATACTAAATATAATAGCCAGACATGAATGTTATTCTTTTTTGGATGGATTTTTAAATTACAATCAAATTAAAATTATATTAGAGGATCAATTAAAGACTATTTTTACTACGGATTGAGACACATTTGTTTATAAAGTCATGCCATTTGGATTATATAATGCCCCAGTCACATTTTAAACGATAATGATGTAAATATTTCAGGATTATTTATAATTGTCAATAGAGATATTTTTAGATGATTTTTGTATATTTAGTATGATAGCTGACTATTGGAAATGTCTTAGTCAATGTTTGGATCAATGTGATAAATATGGAATATCTTTGAACTGTGAGAAGTGTCAATTTAGAATATCATCGGGAAAGCTTTTAGAACACATTGTTTCCATAGTTAGTATTGTTATTAATCCAGATAAAATTATTTGTATATTAGCCTTGCCAAAGCTAGAAACAATGTCGGGTGTTCATGGTTTCATAGGCCATGCCAATTATTATTGGTAATTTATTGATTTATTTATAGTGATATGTCAATCTTTAACTAATCTCTTAAAGAAACCACCATTGAATGGATCGAATCCAATTTAGACCAAGCAGTATACAATTGTGTTTGAAGAATTGAAGCACAAATTAGTGTCTGCACCAGTATTAGTTGCATTGTATTGGACGAAATTATTTTATGTTTATGTTGATGCATCCAATATTGCTATTGGATCACTGCTAAGTTAGAAGCATGAAAAGGATTTAGATCATCTAATATATTATGCTAGTCAATAATTTGTTGCTGCGGAACAAAATTATATATGATTGAATGAGAAGCCTTGGACATAATCTACTCTGTATAAAAATTTCAGCACTATCTGCTTGGTTATCCATTCGTGTTTCATATCAAACATGATGCTCTTAAGTATATAGTCAATAAACCTCAATTGAGTGGATGCATTGCTCGATGGATGTTACTTCTTTAAGAATTTAATTTTATTATTAATATTTGATCAGAAAAGAAACATGCTAATACGGACCATTTATCCCGTTTGACCAACATATTGGAAAATGAACCTATCAATGATGCACTTTTTGATGCAAAATTATATGCTGTGGATGTAATTTCACCAAAATATAGTGTATTGGTTCAATACTTGACATTCCAAACATTCCCACTTACTTATAGCGAGAAATTTAAGCGGCGCCTGATTTTGAAAAGTGCTCCATATACCATGATCGGTGATATTTTATATAAGCAAAAGAAGGATGGAATATTACACCATTATATATTTCAAAGTGAAGTATATGCCATATTGGAAGGTTGTCACCTTGATAGTTGCGGTAGGCACTTTGTCGATGGTAGTATTGCTCGAAAAGCTTTAGTGGCTGGTTATTGGTGGCCAACAATGTTTTTTGATGTATACCAATATATATGACGCTGTGATCCTTGTCAACATATTGATAGACCTACTGGTACTATTACCATGCCGTTGGTACCATATTTGGCACAAGCATTATTTAAAAAATGGAGTATTGATTTTGTAGGATCAATCGCATTAGCCTCACGAAATGGACATAAAAGATATATTTTGGTAGCGACCAATTATGCAATAAAATGGGCTGAAGTGGTGGCAACAAAAAATCATAATGCTAATATAATAGGCACATTTTTATATGAGAACATTATTACTCGCTTTGGATATCCCAAAAAATTGGTTAGTAATTGCAGCATCCATTTTATTAATTCTATAATTTCAACCTTGACAAATAAATATGAGATCAAATATCAAAAAATAACGCCATATCATCCTCGAGCCAATGGACAAATTGAAAAGACCAACAATATTTTGTACAAAGTTTTAACTAGGACAATGTTTGATGTAAGAACGAACTGGGATATAAAATTGTTTGCAACTTTGTGGATGTATAGTACTATATATAAAGTGACTATCAATTCTACACTATTCTAATTGGTGTATGGGCAAGAGGCAATATTACCAATTGAATTGGAAGTTCAGACTTGAAGAATTACGTTGGATGAATGTCTTGGTGATAAGGCATCCTTCCAATATTGTTTAGCACAATTGGAAAAATTAGATGAAGTTAGGGCTACAACTCTTTTAACTATGGAAGCTACACAGCGCTGTCGTACTGTAATTGCTTACAATATGTAAAATCCACTCAAAATATATAATATGTTTATAGGTTTAAATATGTATTAGAATGATTAGTAAAGTAAAATAAAGGGGGTTGGTGTAAGAAACTTTACTTTAGATTTTACTTAGTTTGATTATGGCTTTTAAATTAAATAGAGCCTAAATATTTAGTATAAAGCCTTAAGAGGCAATTGGGGTCCAAAGAAGAAGAATTAAACCACTAAGAGGCCTATTTGGAAGGATGAAGACAAAGCAAGGATGAATGAAGACAAGGGATGAAGTTCTTCATTCATATTGGTTGAATACCATGCCCAATGGGCTTTGAGGAGGCTGCCCGCAACAAGAAGAAGGGTTTTAGCAACTTCAAGGAGGGCATTTGAAAATCAGAGACTAGGTTTAGAAAGCTTGTTTTTTGGGCTACAATTTTGGTGTAAAAATTGAGAGATTTGGAGTTTTTATGAGGAGAAGTAGGCGCTTGAAGTTAAGGTGTGCAATTTGTACCTACTGTCACTCTTTTGAAGATCGGAGGAGTTGTATGAGAGCTTTTGGAGATCGAAAGATGCGGCTAGAGAGGTGATTTCAAGCTCTATACCTAATGTGGAAGAATTTTTACAATAAGAGTTTTGAAGAAGGAGATATTGGAAGTCAAAGACAATAGTTCGAATTCCAAGGCAGTAAGTAGGCCATTTTGTTCATAGTGATGGGTTTTGCCATATCTTGAGTTTCTATATGAATTTTTGTCTAAAAATTTCCAAAAAGGTAAATCTTTGTGCTAAGAAGCTATGCATCAAAGTTTTATAGCATTTGGGCATTGGGTTTGTGAGATATGAAGAATTTAGTACTCGGATATTTGTAAACAAGGGTTTAAAACTACTGTTAGGGTTTTTACGATATCTAAAGATCAATAAAGAATTGATAGTTGAAATTTGTTGTGCTAACTAGTAAGAGCACATCAGTACTTCATGTGAAATTTTAGTAGATTTAAACAATTAGATTAAGAGTTATAGGTTAATAAAGTTTAGAAAAAATTCCCTTCCTATAGGTGAATGAGGGTTTAGAGTATTTTGATATAGTTGAGTGTTTTTGTGAAATAAGGCTTATGTATTGGATGTAATAGCCCTGAAAGAAAAAAAATTATATAAATTTTGAGGGTTTTATTATTTTGGATCTTAATTGAGTATTTAGTTGCAGCCAGAAGCCCAGTGCTTTCTTGAGGTAGATTCTTTCTACCACGGTAGCGCCATTATAATAGTTATTATTATAGTAAATTACATCCTAAATCTTTTATGTCTAATAATCTAGTGCTTCTTTATGATAGCCAATTTCACAATTTTTTGAAAAAATTCCAAGTTTGTTGATATGGATCGTATCGAGTAGTAGAAGCCTTTCCTAATAGTTCACTTCAATTGAGAGATTTTATGGGTACTCAATTTACGACAAGAATCAACGAAAATTGGTTACGACTTTATTTTACGTAATCTCGGGACAGATTTTAAAATTGGGAGGAAAGAGAGAGTACTTATTATTGATAGATTGCCTATATTGTAGGTGCATGATGGTTAGAAAAGAGAGCTGATGGTCAATTGGGGTACTACTGCCGCTTTATCAGGAAAATCAAATGTAAGGTTACGGTGTACTTGATTAGAGATTATGGATTCAAACCCAAATAAAAGGTTAGAAGCATGATACTTAGCGGAAATTGCAAATATTATTGTGTGAAGCATACACATTGGAGTGTAGAGTTTATTTCAGTGAGCCAAAATAGTATTAGCGTAAACAAGGAGTGCAAAATACATTATAGTCCATAATGTTGATGGAAAGATTGAAGAGAGCTGTGGACAGAGAAGAAAGTGTCTAAAATGTGAGGAGTAAGAATAATTTAGAATTGCCATCTCTAAAAGTGATCACCAATATAGAACCAATGAAGTTGGAAATTTGTTGGATCCCACAAAGATAGAGAGATTTTAAAAACACGTAATTACATATGTTTTTGAGAGAGTCAAATAATTTGCTGCCAATTGATGTAGAATTGGTGGTGGAATATATAACATACTACGACCTAGAAGATGGTTTGAGTGTAGTAAAGGAAAGGATAATCAAGATAGATAAGGATACCTTGCAGAAGGTACTACATCTTTCAATTAGTGAGCTTGCAGTGGGTGTCAAACTATCTAGTGACTTTCAACCATGTAGTTATTTTAAAGGTGGCATATTATTATTGAAGAGGAACCAGGGTTGAGAGGTAGTGGAGGCGCTCACATCGGAGCTTATAGAATAGATGCAGTTTGTTCAAAAGTAGTTAGGTTTGAACCGACATACCACCTACATATTCAAATGGCTCTTGTTTGTAACCATAGGAATATTGGAAGGAATGGTGTTCAATTGGACAACATTTGTAGCAACCAAAATCCATGCGAAAATAGTAGGCAAACGAAAGACGGGAAAGTTCACATCCTTGCTGTGTTCCAATTATGTACACTCCGTAATTGCGTATACGTTGAGTCAAACATCACCGGTGGTGGAAAAAATTATATCTTCTTCAGTGCCTCCACGATGTATTTGAAGTTTGACAACACTGATAGCTAGCCCAGAGATAGTAGTGAATGAAGTCGGGGAGTCAAGTTGATTGGCGGAACAAGAGGCCATTCTAGTGACTATATTAGCGCGGGCTCCAATTCTTTCAATAATGGAGGTGGTAACTGAGATTCCACTTACTAATACCAGAATAATAGAAGGAAGGAGTCTCACGGAAGTAATATTGGATCAAATTTTTCAATTACAGCTTATAGTGAGTAAGTTGGAAGAAAACTTAAGGATGACTTAACAATAGAATAGATTCAAGGAGACTTTTTAGTTTTTCTTTAAAAACTTAGACATCAGTATTTATGAACTAATGTTAATACAGGGATAGATCCTATGTAGAGACATAGAAGGAATATCTGACACTTTTTAGAGTATGAGAAGTGAGGTGTTCACAAGAATTACAGAATGTGGGATTTGAAAAGGAAGGCGTTGAAGAGTCAGTTGCAAGCAAAACGTGAGAATGCAACAAAATTAGGCTAGAAAATGATGAAATTGGGGGACCAATACAAAATTGAAATGGATAAGCTATGGATAGAAATTGGTACCTTAAAGGCTGAAGTAGCAAAATTAAAGGGCAATGTAGCCAATATTGGTTGATCGTAGATACCTGTCTTGCCAATTTTGAGTATTGATAAGTTGGAAGAGAAGATGAAGCAACAAGAGTGCCAATTAGAAGTAAAAGATTCCAAAATTCTGCTATTGGAGGCTCAAGTTCAAAAATTGGGAGTGGATAACAAGGATTTATCAGTCCAATTGAAAGATAACCATATGGATTTATTAGAAGAGGACGAGGATTTAGAATTAGAACTAGACGCAAAAAAAACCTCCTATAGAGAATCCTGGAGTGTCTCAATTCAAAGAATCAGCTTCATAACTCAAAGTTTTTTTCTATCAATTTTGTGTTTATGAGGGCGCTGTACAATTAGGAGTGGGGCTATGTAGAATAGATAGATAATTTTGAAAAAATAGAGTAAGGATTAAAAATTGATATATTGGATGATTAATCCAATTTTTGGCAGATATATATGATAGCATAAGAAAGTTAGTTGGAAAAGCAGTTAAGACAAGAAAGATGACGATTAGAGTTTCAATTTTTAATATAAAGAGAATAAGGAAGAAGGAAACAGGGACCGAGTGTGACAGTTGAGAGCCGGGATAAATTTAGTGTTACCTCTCTCTTTTATTTTTTTTTGTATTAGATTGTAGTGGAACATTTGGATAACATTTTGATTCATCGTACTATGTAAACTGAGAAGTATAGTAATAAAACAAAAAATTAAATTCATATATGGATGTGTAGAGATTGAAATTATATGATGATTGAATTTGGTGTGGCAAATTGGCAACCAAAGACAAAACATATCGATACAGTTTGAGTGTGAATGAGAATGTTATGCCATATTAATTGTGAGAGTTGAGCAGTGAAAGAAAATATTGGAGAGATGATTCATTTTGGAAGACGTTCTTAGTGAGAAGTTATTTCTAGTGATTGGAGTGTGTAGTAATTATATATAGTGTGTCAAGATAATGCAAAATTACCGATTGTTCTTATGAGATTATTGGAAGTTGGAGAGATTGGGGTTGTTTAGAGCATTTGCATGTTCATTGGACTCTACCATTCAGGAGTGATTAATTGTATGGCCCTAGCAATGTATCTCATGTATTTAATCTTTTCTTGTATTCAAATCCCTCTTTATAGATTTATTCTAGGCAATATTGGTAGAATAAGTAAAATGATAAATCACAATATGCATCTATTATTTTTTGTAATTAAACAGCTCTATATTAATACTATTAAATTCAAATTTTATATTACTATTATATATTACATTTTTTTTTAAACTTCCTATAATTGCTAAAACTTCAAATTATGAATTCTTAGCTCAAAACATTTTAAACATAAGAATCTTGATATATTTTATATATAAGGATTTTATACTATAACAAAAATAAATATTTTTCAAAGAAAATTTGACCAACTCTAGTAGAGATTATTGATGGACAATCACTTGTATTTAGAGATATTATTAAAAAAATCAAGTTGTTCAAAGGGATATTAGAAAATCAAGTATTAGTATTATTTATAATATTATTTAATATTTTTAAATTTAATAGTATTTGAGCTTTTTTGATTTGAAATACATAATTCTAATATTAATTAAAAATTATAAAAGATCACTTTTAGACTTAGCTTAAAAATCCACAAACCATCTTGATCTTTGTTTATTAAAGCTAAGACATTTAAATAAGCCACAAAATTAAATATATATATATATTTATTATTTATATTATATCAAATATTTATTAAAATAAAAGTTTTTATGGACTTCAAAAGTAATATTAGAAATATTAAGATATATTTAAATAAATAAATATTAATACATTGCCAAAACACCATCTTTATGATTGTGCAACCAACCTTTAAAAAAAAGCTTTGCCATGATTTTGACTAATTTACAAATTGTCACAAAAACATTCATTACTCTAAAAAAATATATCAACTTAAATCTTATGAAGAATTTAATTTGACATTCAAAATTTCTTGTAAGGGCACCAATCTTCTTTGTAAAGAAAAAACATGGATCCTTTTGAATGTATATAAATTATTATAAATTCAATAAATTAACCTTTAAAAATTATTATCATTTTTTAAAAAATTGAGATAATTTTTTATTAATAGAATAAAACTAAGATATATTTTAAGATAGATCTATAAAGAATCTATAATTTAATATGTATTAAAGAAGGGAATAAATAAAAGATTGTAGTCCAAACTAAGTGTGATTATTTTAAATGTAATGTCATGTCTTTTAGACATACAAATGCTCCAATTATTTTTTAATATATGATAAATAATATATTTTGTGAATTTCCAAATAATATTCTTATATATTAATTTGGCAATACTTGTATCTATTCTAAGAATATAGAAAAGCATGAACAACATTTTTGTCTTGTTATTACAAAAATTTAGTAGTGTAGGACTATATACTAAGATAAAAAATATGTATTTCATACAATTTTAGAATTTTTGAGATATATCATTAAAAATAACAATTTATTCATAGAATCTAAGAAGATATAAATTATTAAAGATTTGAAAATTCTAAAAAATATAAAAAATATTTAATATATTTTGGCATTTATAAACCGTTTTAAAATATTTATCATGAATTTCTTTCAAATTGTTGTTTTACTTATATGACTAACTTGCAAAGAAAAATTGGAATAAAGTAAAGTTGCAAAAGTAATATTTTAAGATGTAATAAGATGCCACTGAGATTTTTCTAAATTATTTTTTTTTATAGAGATAAATGCATCAAATTTTATATCAAGTGTAATTCTTTACAAAAAGATGTAGATGATAGACTTCATCTTACTGCTTTTTATTCAAGAAAATTTTTAATAGCTAAAATTAATTTAAAAATCTATGACAAAAAAACTTATTTTTATTATAGATTTATTTTTAAAATGATATCACTACTTACAAGGAACTTTAAATATAATTATAAATTATATTTATTATTATAATATTTTATATTTTATATCAAAATGTGTCTTTAATTATTGCTAAGTTTGTTAGAAAAATCTTTATATCACAAATTATATTTAATATTATATTATATCTTAAAAATCAACAAGGCTTTTCAAATGCCTTATTAAGATGTTCTTACCTTGTACCAAAAGAGAGAGATGTTGCATATGATAAAAAATAGAAATTTTTTTTAAAATTAAAGCAACTATATCTTTGAGCTATTAAATCAATAATTTTAGTTGCTATTTTTTTAATAGAAATTATTTTAATATATTAAAAGATCTTCTTATATTTACTATTAAAAATAGTATTCGTAATGATTCTAACAAATTTGATTTTCAAGAAAATCTTTTCTATTATCAATGGCATTTATATATTCCATAAGGTCAAACACAATTTTGTGCACTTTGAACATAACACAGCTTTTTAACAACATAAAATTTTAAATATAAAAAATCTTCAAGCTTATTTTAAGAAATCTTTGATAGCCTTATATGTAAAAAGTTATCAAAGTATTTGTATAATCTTGTGATACTTGTTCTTAAGCAAAGACTCCACATCATCAATCCTATAAACTTCTTCAATCTCTATTTGTTTTAAAATAATCTTGATCATTTGTTTCAATAAACTTTGTTTTAGATTTTTTTGATTTTAGATTTTGACAATCTCATTTTTGTAATGATAGATTGCCTAATCAAAATGGTACATTATGTAACTTTTATAAAAAATATTATTAGTAAAGAAATAATCAAATTTTATTTATTTATTTATATTTATTAATATCATGGACTTCTAATTGATAATATATCTAGTTAAAAATCCTAATTTATATCAAACTTTTGGAAGATATTATTTAATATATTATAGATTCATAATAAGTTATTTTTAATTTTTTATTCTTAAATTGATAAACAAATAAAATATATAAATTAAGTATTAAAATAGTATATATAATATACTATCAATTATTATTAAGGTAATTAAACAACTCTCTTACTATTAGCATGATTTTTATATAATTATATGATATATACTTCTATTTAAAAAATAATATTTTTATCAATTATATTTATTATCTATAATTTGATACTTCTATCTTTTTAAAAGTTAAAAATTTAAAATAAATTAATTAGCCATAAAAATAAAAAAACTTCATAGGATATTGAAGATACATCTAAAAGAAACTAAAGAAGAATAAAAAAGTTAATACAAATTTATTTAAGAAAAAAACATATCTATATAAAGTTGGTAATAAAACATAGTGACTCTATTGTAATATTGAGACTAATTAATCTTATGACAAACTGAAATATTAAAAATTTTACTTATTTATCATTTAAAATTAAATTAATTAAATTACATATTTATTGTAATTATTATAATCTTTATGATATTACTATAGTAATTGCAATCAATATGCAATTTAATACATGGAATGTAATATATGGAATTTGAAGATTCAATATTGATTGCAATTACTATAATAATTACTTAATTACAATAAAGATTCATCTTATATTTTATGTGTTTCTTGTTAAACTTTATATTACAATCACTATACCAAGAAGAAAGCAATTACCATCACCTCTTATTAAAATAGATAATAATTAAATATTTGAAGTGGAAAAAGTCTTACATTCAATGCAATGCCAAAATAAATTCAAATACCTTGTATATTGGCATAGATATGATATTACTGAATGCGCATAGAAGCTATTTGAAGACCTTGTAAATGTGTCACAATTTTTTCTTATTTTTTATCAATGACATCTATCAAAATCAATGACCAACCATTGACAACAAAATGGCATTAAAAAAAACAAAACAAGTTTAAAAATCAATTCTTAGAACTTCTTTGTAATATAAATAACAAATATTTGGTAAATTCATTCTAAGAGTTGTCAAAGTACTAGATGTTGAATAATTACTAGATGAAGTATTTAACTTGCATCAACCTTCATAATATTAGAATATAAATAAAGATCTTTAAAAGATTTATATTCTTTCTTGATAGATGGCAAGATAAAATGTATATAATATAAAATAACAAAATAAAATATGGTAGCATAAGAATGTTAAAATCTTAAAAGATACTCTTGAATCTTAATGATACTATTAAAAGTTGATACTACATTTGATGATATATAGAGTATATTATTTGAAGATAGTTTTAAATGCCTTAGAAATAATCAAATAAATTGGGTGGTTTTCTTGTACTAATATATGATATTGTTGATGGCTTAAGGGACCTATCAATCACCTTTGTATAAAACATAGATCAAAGTTTGTTGTTAATATGATTTGATAGATCTTTAACTTCATTAATTTATAAAACTTGACTATTATTTATAAAATTTATCTTTTAATAGAGAAAATAATATAATAGATGCTTATATCACTTAAATAAATATAAGTAAATAAAAGTAGATAGAAACATGTTAGATAGATAATATCTTCTTTAAAAAACTTCAAGAAAGTTCTTTAGATGTAGTTTAGATCTTTGGATTTCTATAGAAATTTCACATGGAAATTTCACATGGAAATTTAGTTCTTTTTTACTTTTTATTTATGTCTTTTTTTATTATTTTTTCTTTTTTCAATGATATATGAGTATATTGTCTTTTTAAATTTTTAAAAAATTTACGTCCTTTTTATTAAAAAAAAAGCCAAAAATCACTTCTAATTATATTCTTTAATGACTTATTTAGCTTAAAGTTATTATAATATCAAATATAAAATTAATTTGATACTTAGGTAGTAAAATAATCCAAGAGCATGAAGAAAATTCTTTATATTAATTAATATATATTATTTTTAACAATAATAATCTAAAATATTTTATCCAATTATATTTAATTTTATATAATTATTAGCCATTTAAACTTAACATAGAATGAAATAAAATTATTTTTTATTTTAATATTTTTATTAAAGATTATCCAAGAATTTTTTGTTGGTAAAATGTTGGCTATTTCATATGTTATTTAGATTATAAATTACTATAAAATCATATTTTATAAATAAAATTAATTAGATAGTTATTTGCCTTGAAACCTAAGATTTATAAATCAAATGTGTAAGAATTATAAGATTGACAAAGAACACAACTTTATTTCTTAACTAATCATAACAAAATATTTTTAAAGCATATAATATGAATTTTTTTATTTTTTATTTATTAAATTTAATTTAATAATTAAAATATATAAAAGATTGATTGGTCTTATATACTTATCAAATCATGGACTACCATTGTTTTTATTGTAATGTTAAAATATATATATATATATATATATATATATATATATATATATATAAATCCAAATTCTAATAGATTATAATTGAAATTAATACTTTTATATATCAATGTTAAATAGTCTATTATTCTTTTTAATAGCATTTAATCAATATAAACTCTTTTGATTTCTTCAACAACTCGATAATAAGTTCTTTGATGTCCATATAGTTGCAAATAAAGTAACACTTAAATTAGATCATATTATTAAAAAAAATTATTATTACATAAATTTTTGGATGGAAAAATTTTCTTACTTACTTTTATATTTTTTGGATAGAAAGCTTTATTATATTTTAGTAGAATTTAGACAAAAATCATATCTAATTATGTTAGAAATATATTTATTAAAATTAAAGCTAATATTATACTTGTCATATTTCTAATAGCATAATACTAGCTTGTTTAAATAAGTAAAGATGTTGTTATATATACAAAAGTTATCAAAAAGAATTTGTACAAATAAACTTTTAAAGATAAAATATATATATATATATATATATATATATATATTTATATTTAATGATCTATTTATATATTACAAAGGTATTTATTTATTTAAAAAAAAAAAGATAATTTAAACAAAATTATTTTATTATATGATAGGTATTTTTTTAATAATAATTATATGTATATATTTAAAATTGAATTTTATTTGCTTCAAACTTCTATAAAAAATGTAGAA
Organism: Physcomitrellopsis africana; assembly: GCA_036785485.1. Lineage (NCBI taxonomy): Eukaryota > Viridiplantae > Streptophyta > Bryopsida > Funariales > Funariaceae > Physcomitrellopsis > Physcomitrellopsis africana. The sequence goes on along the minus strand of JAWRVF010000710.1, from coordinate 141,017 downwards.
GGTGGCTTGATTTTTTCATCAAAAAGTAATTAATAAATAAAATAAAAACTAGATCTATTTGACTTACAATGTTAAGCTTATAGTAGTCAATGTAGATTTTAAGTTAGATAATTTTTTTTAAAACTCTTATAATGAATAATATTTATAATCCATCTTCAATTATACAATAATATCTTATTTTTAATAATCTATCAATATTTGTTTTTATTGCCTTAGCATAGTTTAAACATTTGGATTTAATTTATTTGTATATTCTATTTGTTTACTAAAAGATGCTTGAATTTTCCATAAGATTAAATAAATATATTATAAAATTTTCTTAACCATTTTTTTTGTCTATTATAGATAACTCAAGTTTTAATTGTAAATCTATTTGTAAGTTACTTTTGGCCACTTATTGGTTTTTACTTTAATTTTTAAATTTTTTTTTTGCTTAAACTCAATCGAAGCTATTACATCTGGATTTAATACTTTACATTAAGACAATCTTTATCTATTTAAATATTTTCTTCTATATAAAAAATAAAATTATTTTATAAATTCAAGACTTATTAGTTTTAAAGATTGTTCTTTTATTTAGCAATTTAATTGTCTACTGAAGACAAAAAGTCTTTTTCTATAAATAAGTAAGTTAAGTTTTTTTAGTTTATCAATATTTTTATATAATTATAAAATATTAAGATCCTTAGTAATTTGTGTCAAGGTTCTTCTTATGTTAATTTAGGTAGTTTAAATAATATTATTTAAAATACATATAACTTGATAATTATTTTAAAAATATATTGTACATATCTTTGACATCTTTATTGTATATTATTGTCTCAATATTTGGTATATAATATATTAAACTATAATTTGCATTTCAAAGATTATCTTGACTAGGTAGACTAATATCTAATTAATCACTCTTAATTTGTAAAGAACTTATTGATATATTTAAATATTTAATATAATTATTTTATTTTAATTATAAGATTTATATTTAAGCTACCATTAAGAAAGATATCAATTTAAGGTTTCATTATTAATTTAAAGTAATAGGATTAAAAAGCTACAATTAATTCTAATGGATTTAATTTTAGCATCTTTATTATCTAGTATCTATAGTATTGATATAGATTCTAAAATCAATTGTAATTTAAATAATTTAGTTGAAATAGATTTAAATTAGAAAAAAAATATAATTATAAATTTATATTTTATAGAACTACTTACGTTTTTATCAAGGCCACAAATTAAAACAAATATATAAGTCAGTAAAAACTATGTCAAAGAAAAATGGACAAAATAAAAACAAAAGAATATGTATGTTCAAGAAGAAATTAGAATGGCTATTGCCAAAGATTAGAAAATACAAGAGACTCTTGAACTAGACTAGAAGCAAGAAAAAAATTGACAAGAGTGAAGAAGGCTTCACTCTTGTCTCTATATATACTATCTATCTAAGAACTATGTGGCAACGTTCCATAAGACCTCCAATACGTGTCCAACTTGCAAGACATATGTTAAACTTACAAGACAAGTTTCATATATATGCACCACATACTTAGCTTGTTCCACAAGCTATCAACATGAACAATACGTGGCTAGCTTGTTGGCTAAGTTTTTAGCCTACCAATCACATGTAGACATGTATAAAGGTGAATGCACATCTATCAAGCTTCTAAGAAGCTTCTTTATAAAATTTTATCAAATTAACTTATTTTTACTTACTTCTATTTATCCATTTAATTAGATGATTATTGGAGTAAATCTTATCCATGATATTATCCCCCTTCTAGAAATAAGTTCTATAAGGAGTGATGATTATGTATTGAAGAAGTCCAAAATGTGCCAAATTATATTTGCTACATAGTCTAATCTTTGCTCCCTTTGAAGGTAGTTGATAGATCCTCTCAGCCAACAATAGTGATCTATACTAGGATGAAAGGACCACCTTATTATTTAATCATTGTTGAAGCCTTCATAATTTCCTTTAAAGAAAATATTTGAAACTCTATCAAAAAAAAATTCCTACTTCTAAAAGTATCACCAAGCATTGAGAGTCTCTTTCAAGGTCATGATATCAAATACGTTATATCTTACCATCAATCCAAGAAAGAATATGTTGTTCTTGAGGATCTTCATTTCTATTTTGTTGTCTTGATGGTTGTAATAGTCATAATATCTTGTCTGATAAATTAACAAACAATGGCTCTTGAGCTGAATTTGTAGGTTGTTGATTCTCCATTTCTTTTGACATAAACAAATTCAAAGAAATAATAGATAGTGATACAAGATAGAATGAAACCTCTTTTGAATCTGCTTGGCTTTATAGCAAGGATTTTCTTAGCTCTTCATTATAATTTTGACAAATATCATCAATGAAACGCATTGATTTTTGCTAATGTATTTACTAGATTCTTGAATGGCTTCCATATGCATTCACTAATATTGTATCTATGCCTATGTACAAGATATTCTAGCCAATTTTGATACCATCTTGAATCCAAGACTTCTTCTATCTCAAATTCTTCATTGCTGTCTACTTCTATAGAAGCAATGGCATTTGTCTTCTTCCTTATATATCCATTGTCTTGTATAGCTCAAAAAATAACATGTAAAATATAGGATAGATCTTCATAGATTTTGGTAGATGTAATCAATAGGCAACTGGATTAATTCGTTTATAAATTGAAAATAGTCCAAATCTACAATAATCTAGCTTGTCACAAAAATAATTAGTCTTGATATTATGATGAAGTAACCATACTTTATCACGGACATGGAATTGAGGTTGTTTCTTATAATAGATATCTGTATTGATCTTTTGTCATTCTTAAGCTTCTTTTAATTGTGCCTTCATTGTTGCATGTAGCTTTGACAACCAATTTGCCAAATCTTCTACCATAAGATTATCAGCCTTTGAAAAGTCAAAAGTATCAAGTTGTGAATGATAACCATAATTTGTAAAAAATAGAGTTTGTTGAATAGAAGAATATATCAAATTACTATAAGCAAATTCTACTAAAGGTAAAAAAATTATATAATCATTTTGATGATAATTGATGATACATCTCAAATATTGCTTCAAAACTTGATTTACCCATTATATTTATTTATCAATTTGAGGATAGAAAGTTGAGGATAGTTTTATATCCACCTTCAGTATTTTGAAAAGAATCCTCTAAAATCTTGATACAAATTACGTTCATTTATCTGATATAATATCTTTTAGTAATCCATGACAGTGATAGATATTATCAATGAAGAGTTTAGCTATTTCTTCATCTATAATAGATGTTGTATACAGCACAAAATATGCCATCTTGGTAAAATGATCTACAATCATTAATATAGAGTCATATGAATTTGACTTTGAAAGATCCGGAATAAAATATATAAAATTAAAAGACCAAGATTGTTCTGGTATAGATAATAGTTGGAAAAGTCTATAATATCAGAGATAAGGAATTTTTGATCTTGAATAAATATTGCACAACTGTAGAAACTCTTTAATAGCCTTCTTTATTTGAGGCCACCAAAAATATCTTGATATTAGCTCCAAAATCTTATTATATCCAAAATCTCTTGCCGTAAAGAGGTTGTGATGAGCTTCCAAAGTACGTAGTTATGCTGCGCCTTGTAGAATATATAAACGTCCTTTGAAATAGAGTAGATCATTTTTTAACTCAAACTTGAAAGTATCATGAGACTTAAATGAATTATTCTTAATTTCATAAATAAGAGGGTTTGAAGACATAATTGATTGAATTTGCTAGAAAAAAGTTGAATCAACAATTAATGCTGATTTAATTGCTCAAAGATGAAATTACTTTGGCTTCAAGAGGATGGTTCTTTATTGATCAAAAGCTGAATTTTCTTCTTTTGGTATAAGATAAGAACATCTAAAAAGGGCATCGAATAGACCTTGTTGTTTTCCTAGCCAATAAGTAATAATAAACTTGAATCTTGACAAAGACATGCTCCAATAAGCCTAGCAACAATTCAACACACGTATTGATATGAAATAGTTGAGGTTTTTGTGATCTACATATACGGTGTCATATTGTAATTCCTTATAGTATATAAAAATTAGTTAAAATATATAATATGTTCATAAGTTCTAATATGTGTTTGAATAATTAGTAAGATATTTAAAGGAATTGATACAAGAAACTTTATTTTTATTTTATTTTACTTAGTTTGATTATAGTGTTTAAATTATATAAGACCTAAATATTGAGTATGAAGCCTTGATAGGAGATTGGGGGCCAAAGATAAAGATTTAAACTATTAAGAGGCTTATTTGGAAGGATGAAGGTAAAGCATGGATGAATGAAGGTAAAGAATGGATGAATGAAGGTAAGAGGTGAAACTCTTCATTTCTATTGATCAATGGTCATATCCAATAGGCTTTGAGGAGGCTGCCTGTAATAAGAACAAAATTTTTGGTGACTTCAAGGAGAGCATTGAAAAATCAAAGGCTAAGATTAAAAAGCTTATTTTTTGTGTTATAATTTTGATAGAAGAATCAAAAAAATTGAAATTTTTATGAGAGAAGAATAGGCACTTAAAGTTAAGGTATACAAATTATACCTACTATCACTCTTTTGAAGATATAAGGAGTTATATGAGAGCTTTTGGAGATTGGAAGATGTGGCTAGAGAGATGATATTAAAATCTACATCTAATATAGAAGAATTGCTACATTTGGAGTTTTTGAGAAAGAGATATTAGGAATAAAAGATTGTAGATTGAATTACAAGGCAGTAAATAGGCTGTTTTATTGATAGTGATGGTTTTTGCAATATCTTGAATTTTTAGATGAAATTTTGTCTAAGACTTTCAAAAAGGTATATTATTATGTTAAAAAGCTATATATCAAAGTTTCATAGCATTTGGACTTTTAGTTTGAGAGATATAATGAATTTAATACATAGGTGTTTGTAAACAAGGATTTGAAGCTACTCTTAGGGTTTTTGCAATATCTAAAGATTGGTAATGAATCAATAGTTGAAATTTGTGGTACTACTTAATAAGAATACATTAATACTTCATATAGATTTTGAGTAGAAATGCTTTTTTGAAGCAAATTCTCTCTACCATAACAACGTACATCAATAGTATGATTTAATCCAACTTCATCCATTAATTAACTCTTCTATTTAATATTGTCAATAATGATATTGTGATATTTTTTCTTTATGATTTCCAAAATCTCTTTTAATATAAATTTAATTTTAGTATTGACCACATTCTCTTCAAGAATTTCTTTTAAATTTGTTATTACTTCAATATTAAAGAGCAGTTTGTAAGTTGATAATTTATCTTTTTTTCCTATACCTTTTGATTTTTTTTTTTTTTTAATGCTATTAAAGCATCCTCTTAATAACTCTTGTGAAGCCATCTTATGAGTATTGTCTCCTTGAGTCTACTTCTTGCAAGAATTTCTTCCTCTTGTGTTATCAAAATCTTGTCTATTTGTTTCTTCTATCAAAGTTTCATGTTGACTCTTAGTAATATAGACATACATTGATATTGCTTCCACATGATTCTTTCAACATATAATTCCATGAATTATTGCAACAATCTTTAATAAAGCTTTCTGTGACATCTTTTTTTAATACATTATAGAAATGATAAAAGACCAAAATTTACTTCGTTCAATATTTCCAAAAAAATTTTGTTTGCCATCATCATCCACTCTAACACTATAACTTACAACTTCCATTGCTGCAACCCCATTTGCTATAAAATAATTCTTAACTAATGCTTTCATACCTCTCTTACCAAAGTTAGTTTGGAAAAAATCACCAATATCCTTTAATGCCACTTTTCCATCTTTTCAAAAAATAATGCTTTGTTGCACCATTTCATTGAATTCATCGCAATTTTTTTAAAAGTAAGAATCATCATTACACCAAATACATCTTTGCACATATCCTTGCTTAAAAGTAGCCTTTAAACTTGATGTAGAAGTCTTCTCCTCAAGCCTTTCAATTTTGATTTAAAGATCTTACATCCCATATATAATTTCCTCAATTTCTACATCTTCTTTCTTTGATATAGATATTGAAGGATGGATAGTAGGTATTATTGATCGTGAAGTAGGCACTTGAGTTTTAGATACTTGCACAAGTCTTTGAATACCAATCCTATTCTTTCTCTTTTCTTTTTTTACAAGTAATCCTATTATTTTCTCAACTCCTTTCCAATTTATTGTCAAACCTTTATCTTCTTCTTTATTTTCAAGAAAAATTTCTAACTTCTCTTATAATTTTCTATCAACTACTCAAAGAAACAATTCAACCTTCTTTGGTCTCAATATTATCTTCTCCACTTTTGATAATCAAGAATACTATCTTTTAAACTCTCTAAACAACTTTGTAGCTTATAATTTCTTATTAGGATGCTCAATCTATTTTAAAAGTGACTTCTTAATAATCCAATCAAAGTCTTCTAAGAAATACTCATTCCTTGATGCATGGAAGAATGTTTCTAAAGAACTTCCAAATTGTCTTACAATTGATCTCACATGTTCTCTTATCTCTGACATCATGGAAAATTTAAATAATAGAATCATATTTTTTTCAAAAATATAATTCATTTTTTACATATAACATTTCAAATATTTAAAAATATCAACCTTGTTAACCTTGTTAACCACTTCTTGTAATGCTTTGATTGCCAAAGCCTTCTTGCAATCATTGCCTTGTTGTTCTTGCATAAATAATATAAATACTTGAAACATATTTGTATTCTTTGGATCCAAGTATATACCTTATCCACTAGTAGAAAATCCACTTGAAGCTCTACTTAAAGATCCACTTGAAAATCCACTTAAAGTGCCATATAGAGCTCCATCAAAATATCCAAATTCAACTTTCTTATCTTCTTGTGCCATCAATTTTAAATAACCACAAATAAAATCTAATACCTTCTATTCCAAATGTTCATGTTGGATTCACTACTTATATTAATAAAAAGAATACAATTTGAATTTTAATTCAAAAGTATTTAAAGCCAATACAAAGTGCTCAAAAATACTCTTTTTAGTAACCTCAATTATACACAAACTCCAATTGCCTTGTTACTTTATAATTAAGTAACTTTGATTTTTCTTCGCAAGCCCTAATCCTAGTTAATAAGCTTTAGCAAGCTGTAACTTTTAATTTGATTATCTACTTGATGCAAAATTTTACATACAAATGCCATTGTAAGTCTTCTATATGCTCAAAAAATTTCAGCCCAATCCAACTTACAAATTATAAATAAAACATCTACAAACCGCACTAATATCACTTGGCTACTAACTTAAAGTTGATACAGATGTTCCAATAGCCATTTTTTCTTCTTCAATTATTAACTTTAGCTCAAAATTAATATATGGATTGATCTCTAATTCTTCTAATATCATACCAAATTTTATATTTTTTTTACTAATAAATCTTTAGATAATACAAAAATCCTAAACAACACCAAATTGTCAACTTCTGATACCTCCTTGCACTAATGATCAAATATCTTCCAACTGCACTATTAGATTATTACAAAATTTTATATACTTGTAGCACATCTAATCAACCACACACTACCAAATTTTCAATTATAGATGTTATACCAACTACACACACTAAAAAAGAGTGCTAGCTCTAATTTTATTACATAAAATCTAAATCACCAATTCAAAACCTGATTTTGAATAATAATTACAAAGTCATCTCAAAATTTATGAAAAATATTTTTATGCCTTTAAAAAAAGCTTAAAGCTAGCTCTTAAATCCTAATTGCTAATCTTTGAATGATTCCATACTTTGCCCTTGGTGGCCGTTTTCATGCCTAGAGATTTGATAAAAATGATTACATAAAAATAATTGCTTTAAAGATTAATTATGTAGGTGTGATCAAGAATTTAGAGCCTATATGAAGATTTTAAATATATAACAAGTTCTATATTAAAATCTGATTTTTATAATTCTAAAAGTATATTTTTTTAATAAAAGAATATTTTTTATTAGGTTATAAATAATATTAATAGACCATAAATAAAATTTATGCCAAAGAAAACAATTGATTATATAAATATAATCAAATAAGATAGTAATAATAAATAAAATAAAATAAAATAAGAAAAATTTAAGATCAAATGAAATTAAAAATAATATAAATGAAAGCAACACATTAAAAATTAGATTCTACCATCATCCAATATTACAAATTCTATTAGACATGGCAACAAGTTTAAGACACAAAGACATAATCAATCTAACTTGCTAAGCTACAAACCAAGATAGAAGTTATCAAGGCCAATTCCTTATATCAAATGAAGCATAAAATAATTGCTTATCTAAACAAACATAAACAAACCATCAACACATATATCATAGTATTTTGCAAAGACTTGGTTGTCTTCAACAAAAACTTAACCAAATAATCTAAGCCCATCTAAATACTTGTTCTAATTTAGACTAGAAATATAATAATAATAAGAATTGTTAAAAGAAGCGAGGCACAATTAAACCACACTACTTCTAGGATTAAATTAAACGTCTTTAAAGTTAGGCATATTCAATACCATAAACTTGAGATTTAATTTGGCAATCCTAAGTTCTAACAATAAAACTCAGGATAAAAGAAAAATAATTATAACAAAAATTCTAATCCAACTCAATTTGTTTGACTTAGATCACTCAAGTCAAGCAAGAGGATACAATATAGTCATAGACATAGATGATATTAGATTAGAATAAGTATTGCCCTCTTAGGTTAGATCAAAAGAATATTTACAAATTACAAAAGAAACATGAGACACATACCAAAAAAATTAAATTTGTAAAGAATGCTAAAAATTTATTTTGAGATATTATCAAAATTTATACATGTGTTGGTATAGAAAACATAACTAGAAATAAACTAATTTTTTATAGTTTCTATTTTTAAAAATATTTTATTTATATATCTTTTTTATTATTTTAAAAACTTTAAAAACTTTAAAAACTTATGAACAAATAAAATAGAATATCAAAAGTTTTAGAAAAATATGAAAGATTTAAGAATTATATGAGAAATATTAAAAAAATTTGAAGGTTTAAAAAAGTGCATAAAAGTATATAAAAAATTATAGAAATATCTACTAATTGATTGCTCTTGCAATTTATGATCATTCAATGACATTACATCTTCTTCTACAAATAAGTTCCATAAGAAGTAATCATGATCCAATTCTTTACATTTGTAACAAAATAAAATAAAATAAAATAATCAAGATCCATGTTTGAATTTAATCATTATAAAATAAATAGAAATGTCAAATCAACCAATTACATGTGCAACTTCTTGCTTTTAATTGCATAAAGATTATGACTCATTTTTAATCAAGTATTTTTATAGCATCACTAGATATTACCTTTCCAATATATAATTTTAATTCTACCAAATTGAAACTCAAAAGATGAGGCTTGGGCATTCCTTTACAAAACTCAATAGTAAACAAACCTGTAAAATGCCAACACTTTCTTGCTTTGAAGACACCTGATGCAACTAGAAGTTAATTCTCTAGTTGATAAAATAAAAATAAATCTTTGACCAATGAGAGGACTGATCTATATCCTTTGTTCGTTTCATTCCTTCGTTGTTTGTTTTCTTGAATGAAGCACTTCCATGAATCCATGAACTGGAGGAACTTTGTAGACTTGCTACTTGTTAGAACATGAAGCAACATGGTGCATGGGGCCTAAAAGTAAGTCAGTGACAGGTATGGAGGGAGCAGTGAGTGAGAGAAGGGCGAAGCGAATAGCAGGAGCGGGGGGCAGAAACCTAGCGATGGCACGGGCACCGCAATGTGGAGTGGGAGTGACATGGTTGATCCAGCAAGAATGGGTGACTTGGCCCCCCCGCCGCATCAGGCTCCTCTGTCGCTCGCTCGCTCCCTCGCTGCCTCCCTGCCTCCCTTGTATGCCCGCCCCCCACCCCACCCCCGGAACCCCACGCACATTGTCTTCTGTTTGGCACTGCCTGCCTTGCCCTCCTTTTCTTTGACTCTCGCACCTCCGCTGGATCATTCCCTCCTCCTCCGCCCTGCCCCCCTGGGTTTAGGGTTTATCTCTGCGGTGGTCATGTCCTCCTCGCCTCGTTCCACCTGCTGATCGCCCGCTCCGTCCCTCGCCGCTCCCCGCTTCCGGCCCCTTCCACCTCCCTCTCGCCCATTTCTCCACCATGGGCGCCGTTTTCGCCAAATCGGATTTCCCCTCCCCTGATCGTTCCCCTTCTCCCGACTGGCTCAATTTGCCCTGCCCCGTCAAATATGATGAAATCCAGCGCGAAAACATTAGTAAGTCTCCTGTTCTCTTTATTCCTCGGCCTCTTTCCGTGCCACCTCCGTCTTCATTGCCGCACTCTCTCATGTTAGGTCGTTACAGCCTCTCTTCGCTTCTTCCACCCCCTGGTGCACAGCATTGCTGGATTTCGTGGTGTTTCCGTGGGGAACGCCTGTCGAGAAGCGAAAATTCACCCTTTGCGTCGCTTGCGGATTTTGTTTTTATTTTCATTTTTTGTAATTTTTGAATTTTTATCACGCTGTCAAACATTGCGTGCATGTTCGAGTCCCGGCGAGACTTCGCAACTTCAAGGGGTTTGTTTTTAATTTGGAAAGAAGAAAAAAGAAAGAAGAATCCTTAGCTCAGAACCGAATCGCTTGTACTGGCGAGGTAACTTTAGCTGGAGTTCTAAGGCTGACCGAGGAGCTAGCTGGACAAATTCCAATAGCCTCACCTATTATCAGATTCTCTTTCTGGTAGTTTTGCCAGCTTCCGAAGCGTGCATTGGTATGTTTGGTGAATATTCACTCTAGTTCCAAGGATGCTTTGTCATATTTGCTAACAGCATCTCTTCTGGATCTCTAGTGTCCCTTAAGCCGGAGCTGTTCGAAGGCCTTCGATTCGACTTCACAAAGCCACTCAATCAACGGTTTTCACTAAGTCACAGGTGAGGAGTCCTGTATCTCTGGGTGGAAATTTATGTGAGTACATCTTAGCCATGTTGCTGATAATTGCTTGGTAGCGGACGTATGTGTTGCCACCAGCGACATTCTTGAATGCTGCGCGGCATGGTTAAAAGAAAGTTCAATCTCTCATGCCATGAATTGGTCTTCCGTTGGGGCCCGCTGTCTCTGTGAGGTCGGAGTCTATTATTTCTTGTCCTCAATTTCACAGCGAGGGTCAGCTTTATGTCGTGTCTCTAGTGGCGTCGGAGTTTATGGGATCGTTCTCAACGTTGGGCAAACTCAGGAACGTCCGAGATGGGGAAGACCTACGTGTATGCACCAGACTAGCCTTTCTGGAAAAAATCACACAATGAACCTGAATTCGTAGTTGCCAGGACGGCTGATTTGTGTCAGAGCATTCGCTCTAGCTGTTTGATGACGTTTAAATTCATTATCCGGATTCCGTCATGCGCTGGATAATGCCGGGAATTGTTGAGAAGCTGAAATGATGTCTGTGGGGCTTCTATTGCATGTGCAAAGCGTACTTGATTAGCCTTGTTGATTGTTGCAGTTTGTTTATGGGCTCAGTGGAGGTGCCATCCCAAGGGGCGCAGATTATCAAAGTTCCAGCGGCTCATTATGAGTTCGGAGCAAACCTTATCGACCAACGGGTCATACTCTCGCCTTCCCTCTGTTGCTCTCCTCGATGCCTGCAACAACCGATTCACCCTTTCGCACTTGCATCGTGGGAATTATGTTCGATGAGGTCGGTGGCTTGAAACGTATCCGTCCGTTGTTGAGCACATCCGGTGATCTGTAGTTGATGGTGTTGAGACTTGTGTGACCTCAGATGATGATGCTTATTGGGCGTATTTTGACGGACGGTCGTATGAGCGCTCGAATCAAGTATGACTTCACCGATAGATTTTCAGTAAAAGTGAACGCGCAGGTAAAAGATGAGACGTCTTCGCAACTCGCTAGTTTTTTGAACTATTGGCTGGTGCCGCGTTGATAGTAATCAAGTTCGCCCAAGTGTGAATTCTCTGGAATAGGCATTCTCTGGTCTTGTTGTTGGGCACAAAGTTCATGTGGACACCGAGCCAGGGAATTGTAGAAGACGTTAGAGCGGAACTTAATTTTGAATGTGATATTTTGCTGGTACAATACCGACACTGGTGCATGCGTATAAGTGGCATTCGCGCAAGGAAATACAGTTATGGTGATTCTTCTTCTCGTCACGTGTTGACTCTAACTGCTTGCCTCTTTCCATTGGTGTTGCAGCTTACAAATGAACCGCACTTTTCACAAGGAATGTTCCATTTCGACTACAGGGTTGGTTCCATTACCTTGCATCGTTTTGTGCCATGCCGTCGACCTGGTTTCTGGAACTGGAGTTGCGGGAAGCTGGATTGCAGGAGACAGTGAAGTTGCTTTTTGTTCGGGGAGGCCACTGTATCATGTACTGTCCGCATGGTTTCGGCAACTTGCCTTGAGATTAACGGCGTAGTTGCACTTGAATGATATGTGCAGGGGAAAGATTATCAGACTCAATTACAGCTAGGCAACAATGCTTTTTACGGGTTCAATTATATTCAGGTTCAGTGGCCAGAGCTTGTCTGTTGATCTTGGTTGCTTTCTGCTTGGAACCCGTGAGAATCATGTTTGGGTTGAGCTTTCATGGTGTTGGGAGGTACAAATGTATAGGATGTGCCGAGCAGCTCTAGGCATGATGCTCACAACGCCTCCGGGTTGGACAGTTGCACCTCATATGTGACCTATTTGATCAGTGTTCATGCCAGCGTTAGTTGCACTCTTGGCAAGGCACGATATTTCATCCCTGTGCTCATAGAATGTGGCGTGGTTGGGAAGCAGAGTGTAACGCCAACAGTGGCTCTGGGAGGTGAAGTATTTTGGTTGGGCCATCAGCGGAAGTCGGGCATTGGTTTTGCTGGCCGATACAACACAGACAAAGTGGTATGGATAACCGTCCTTAGCCTCGGGTGCTGCTGTTAGGAACCGTTAGAGCTCTTCTTAACGGCAGTGGTCATTTCTGCTTGGTGCCAGCTTCATTAGCAAATTCTGGCGAGTAGTATCCTAAGTTGTCCACTTAGAATGTCTGCGTTAAATGGTTCTGTGTGGTCATGGTCCGCCGGCCCAGGAGGTCGATTACTAAGAGTGTCTGTTTGTCCAGGTGGCAACGGGGCAATTTGCAAGCACTGGCATCGTTTCCTTGACCTATGTTCAACGAGTGTCAGACAAGGTACTTTTGATTTCTCGCTCAGTACTATGCCGGTTTTGCAAAATGACATGGTCAAGCCCACATGGAAATTGGCTTATGTTGTGAGGTGCTTGTTCTTGTTAGTTCCCTCGTTTGGCCATTTGCATTTTCCATGTGTCAGAACTATCGGTGGGTAGTCCATAAAGTAACGCTGTTCTGAAACTTCAGGTATCTTTGGCATCGGATTTCTTGTATAACTGGAATTCAAAGGAGGCAACCACTAGTGTTGGATACGACTACCTCCTTCGTCAGGTGAGACGCTTTTAAATATATGCGTCCATGGTATGGGCTGCATCGTTCAGACGGTGTATGGAAAGCAGAAGCAGAGTGTGGCACCCAGTTGCTGTTGATCTTCTGTGGCCATTTTGCGTGTGTGTTTTAGCGTTAACTTATAACTAGCCGAATATGACTTGGACCTTCTCGACCTTGTGCTTCATATATTTTTGGGTGATTTTGCAGTGCCGTTTGAGGGGAAGGTTGGACACAAATGGTTGTATTGCAGCTTATCTTGAGGAGAGACTTAACCTTGGTGTCAATTTCTTGCTTTCTGCGGAGGTTAGTGTTCCAGCCTCTTTTGGGCGACCGTTGGACGATTTGTCCCTGCAGCAGTCGGGTTTTGAAGATGTTTATAGATATTCCCAAAGAGCAGTTTGTGTGTTGTACTGGGTCTTGTGTTGGGTTAGTAACGAGTGGCAGCGTGTATTTGCACATGACTTGCACATCGATAGTATCACGGATGAGACCTGTATAGGAAACCTTTTCTGTTTTCTGATGGAGGAATACTGACTGTCCCTGGTTGTGATGCCAGATCGATCACTGGAAAAAGGACTACAAGTTTGGGTTCGGCATGACTGTGGGCGAATAAGACTATGATCTAGGGTTAGGAAGGCACTGAGGTTATGATCATTGTTTGAACCCATATGCATCTCTTCGGGAAGTGAAGTGAAAGTATTGAACTGTCATTTCTGTCGCCTTGCTCTAATTTTCAGAGTGAGCGATGGCACTTTTATTGATTGGTCCTCCTCCTCTGGGGATGGTGCCCACTTTTACACCATCAAAGCTGATCCTAATTTGCTGTTGCAATGTCGAAAGGTGCTGGAAACACCCCTTTGGACTCTGAACTGATTGACGAGGAACAGTGAATGTTATTGTAAGGAGATTGAACTGCTTCTGCTTCTTATTCTCGAGTATATGACTTCATCAGCGTAGAAGCGACACGCTTGGGTTGCACCTCTACGGTATTTTTCCACTTGGTTAGGGGGTTTGTGCAACTTACTTGGCTGAGCATGTTAGCGGTAGGTTAATAGAGAACATTATATAGATTATTGGAGGAGGTGGATGCCAAGGTTGTGTCACTTCAATCTAGTAGACATGTTTTGCAGAAGTGGTTACATTCCCTTCTCTGACGGTTTTTAATGTAAATGAATGTGTGGTTGTTACTGGTTGTCTGTTTGTTGGTCAGTGTACGTTGTTGTCAGGGGATTTGAATGCATATTGTGGTGGAAAGTACTTTTTGACATTTATTTGAAGTTTTGATGCATAGTTGGATAGGGTGCAGAATGCATTTGTCTGCAGTTGGGTTTTACAGAAGTTGCAAGGAATTTTATTCGTGTGCAAATTTGCCAAGTACATGATGTTTCTTGTTCAGACCAGATTTTCAGTCTTGGTATGATAATCGTTTGTCAGCATTGTCCTATTCTATTATTGGCCATAATTTTCTTGTTGCAGTGGTCATTGGTTTGTCCTGATGTCTGGCATGAGCATCGCTGCATCGAACTGGTGAGCGTGACAGAGCAATTAGGGATTACTCTCACGTGTAAATTGCACACGATACTTGTAGACTGTCACAGGTTTGTCCATAGCCATAACATCCGTCAAATCCATGCCCTCTTTTGGCAGTGGAAACATTGCTATTCTTTGAAGTGCCTGTACCCGTACAACAATCAGACGAAATGAGTACCCAACAAACCACCTCCTGCATTGCAGAATGACCCAAGTCTTGCGCAATACAGTGCCTTCAAGATCTACCCCTTGTTCAGAACCATCAACATAGTAAAGGATCCACATACCTCGATTTTATTCAGAGGGTTTTCTGTCGGATCCCATCGATATCGTGTTAAATTCTGACTAGCCTGCAAAACGAAGAAACAGATTCTGTTATCATAAAGAAAACAGTGGCACTTAATTTTTCAGAACGGTTGCCGGACAGGTAAAACAACATTTAGGTTGACCCAAAGAAAGAAAACATAGAATTCGATATTCACCGAGAACGTTGCCAGTAGCAAGAAGAGGAAAGCAACCAAATAGGGAACGTATTCAGTGCTGCAAGAGCGTTAAATGAGATCGTGCAATATAGTTTTAGTTAAATACACTTCAGGAAGGTACCTTGACTGAAGGTGGTCCATCTTTTATTGCGCTATTATCGAAAACCTGTTAGCCACCACATCTCATGAGCATGCTATGTAAATAAATATTAATGACATATGACTATTAAAAAATGTAGTACCCATTCCTCTCTTGTTTAAACATTCACATCGGCGAGGTGTACCTGCTTCGAGAACTCGGACGTGTCAAATTGACCGGGCCCTGTGACTTCTGCAGACCGCTTTGTGACAAGGTTCTCCACCTGCAATTTACCACTGGAACAATTTGGTGAGCTCTTTAGTAGATAACTACCAGTAACAGTTGCATGTCCACAAGTCACTACGTGAAGATAGTGAGCTAGTCCACTTGAGAGGTGTTTAAAGTTTTAATACTACAAATAGTTATTGAGAGCTCGGAACAAACGCGTTTACAACGGTCCACTACACACACAAATGGTTTGTAACATATCAAGATACGCATCTCACCTTCACTCCACCACGAAGCATGAGGGACAGCCGGTTAGGCTTTTCCGGATCCCATGAGGATCCCTTTATTACATCCTTCCCCATTGTAGACTCCACGAGAGACTGGCCGCATGAGCATATGAGCATGCTTAGTCAGTCACCAGTCTCCACGAAACTCCAAAGAAATTCAAATTAAATTTACATCACTAAGACAATTGGGATCAAAATTACGTAGCAATGTCCGGGCAAACTAGGAGGCGAAACACATTAAAACAAAGCTCTCGCATTCATATAAAAAAAGTAACGAAGTGCCTTAATCCAGTGTGAATGCGTGCTTCATGATGACTAACTAAAATTCATTCGTTCCACTAAAAGTCGATGTTTATGACATGTGGAAACTTCAATCCAGGAGCAAGAAGATAGAAGACTCACGGAAGTAGTAAAGTCCCTATCACCAATAACATTTCCTTGAAACACAACAAAGCGGGCCTTGTACTCCACCTAGTGATCTCCATTCCAGAACACCCCACGATCCAAAACGTCTTACATTCAGTAGTGCCCAAGTTTTACACAATACTAAGTAGGCATGTAAGTTGACGTGTTCAGAAATCCCGATTTGAAGTGATTACAATAAGTCAACAAAAAGCACTCTAAAATTAATCATCACAATCCATAATGATGAATGCAAACATCTCGCACTTCAGAAAACATGCCATAATACCGTGTAACCTAGTTGCTTGCGCGAGTACTCCAAGCTCTTCCGATCTGCTTTGTCTTCACCCTACACAACTCTAGCTTGCCATCTTGTCAGAGTAAAGCTGTGAAGAATACAATTCGAAATGGAACGTTGACCTCCAAATAAAAGAGATGTGAGAAAAAAGATACCTGGGGTGTTTCAACAGCAATAAGTGTAGAAAAACAATTCCATGTTCCCTCGAAGAAACTGTAAAGCGTAGCAACCAAAGTGAAATTCAGCATAGCGCCAGCAGAGTAAGAGTTTGCAAAAGAGTTGAGAAGAGAACACACAAGGTGGAAGGGAAAGGAATTGAGGCAGGTATACCTGGGGTAGTAGATATCAGCATCGCCGATACCAAGGGAGCGCAGGAAGGAATTGGGCGGAGCTGGAAAAATGGGCTGAGGGGAAGCGTGAGAAGATGGAGCAGGAAATATGATGGAAATGGCGAGCGGTGGAAATCCGAGAAGGAATTGGCGGCGTGCCACAATGGAAGCCCATGGATGAGGAGAATGACGAAGAGGAAGATCTGCAACCTACCCCACGATGATAAGCAAGAAGAACACGATGCAGAGTAGAGAAGGGAGTGGGGAATTCTGGGGCAGGGACATACCTGGGGCTGCAAGGGGAAGGCAGGTAGGAAGCAGGAGCGCAGGGCAGCAGTGGAAGCGTAGGCCATGGCGGAGGCGATCATTGGGGAGGGTTGGGGGTGTGCGTGAAAGGTGCAGGGGGGGAGCTGCAATTGGGATTCACTGCAACAACAGTTCCATAGTGCAACTGAGAGGCGATGGAGAACAAGCGCCGACCGCCTCAGGAAGACGAGGCAGGGGAGTATGACGATGACAACGGAGATGGTGATAGAGCAGAGGCCAAGTGAGGGAATCCTTGAATTCTGTTGGGATGACCCCGACCTCGTGTTGATGTTGAGGTGCTGCTGCCGCTGCGTCTGCACACTGGAAATCGCATTCGGATAAGGTGCAGCGGCATCCTCTCAGGGTATTATAGATATCTCACTCCATTTCAAAAGTTAGCCACTACCCGTCAATTAACAGCAGCCAACTATCGTCGTAAAAGATTGCAATAGCCATCTCAATTAAATCCCCTAAACGCAAATGCATTCAACTTAAAATTGGAAATTCAGTCCTTAACTAAAAATATAACAAACTCTAAAACAGTGTAGTTTTTCTTATATGATGGAGAATATTTGATAATGCACTTATATCTATCAAATCTCATTTCTACTTCATTTGATTAATAATAAATAATAAAAATATATAAAGGAATATTGTGAGTATAAAAGAAATTCAAAATAAATAGCAAGAAAACTTTAAGATTTCAATTTTTTTTAAATTGATGTGATGAAGATATTTTTAAATAGACATCTTCAAAAAAATTAACGTACTTAATATATTTTTATTAAAAAATATTTTTTAAAATATAAATAAATATTTTTGTATTTTTAAAAATTACCAAAACCAAAATTTGGTTATTAGTTCAACATTAAAATTGTCATGTATTTCAATTAAAACCTTCAAAAGTAAAAACTTACACATATGTTGATATTTTATAAAAATAATTTTAATCTTTTATAAATGTAATATTATAATCCTTAAATAATTAATAAATCTATTCCAACATATATTAAATATTTTTAGTTGTATATATATATACACACATATATATCTAGAAAAGTTATAATATAAGGTTCTCAATAATAAATTTTGCATTAAATCATCTACTCCAAAAAATAACCGCATCAATGTTCAATGCCAACAAAAACTAAGTATATTTTAAGAACTTAAAAAAACAAAAAAATAAAAAATCTACCAAAAATAAGATAATAATATACAAATTATTGTAAAAATAATGAACATTTACTTTGGTGCTAAGCAACTAAAAAGCTTCTTATTTTACAAATTCAAATTCAAATAAATTAAAAAATACTCTTATATTAGTAAAAAAAAATTGATTTAAAATTAATATTAATAAAATATTGGTACTTAATATATATATATATATATATATATATATTATTATAACTTCTTTTTACTTCTAATTGAGTTGTTAATTCAATTTGGCAACAAACTTTAGTAAATTGTTTGATTTATGCGAAGATTAAATCTTCTATGTAAAGTGTATTTAATATGTTTAAGGTTAAAACCTTTGTGATTTCAATTATTACTTTGATCTTAAATTATTACTAAAAATCATTACTTCAATCTTAAATCTTACAAGCCAATTGCTACTTTAAGAGGTAAGTCTAACACACCAAATTAATTTGTTTTTTATTTGCACTTATATTGGATATTTATTTGTATAGCTCCAATTTAACAAAATGCATGTAGATGGACACTTGACATTTGCATTAGCAAGTCTAACTTCCAAATTAATTTCAAACTGTAAAAAAAATACAAAAGGCCTTATATGAATTAAAATCAAAATAAACCTAATTTTTATTTTTTGCTTCTAAGTAAACAAATTTGGACTTTGACTAGAAAGAAGTACTATCCATGCTCTCTACTTTTTTTAAAATCATATATAGACATAATCCTTAAGTAATAATGTAGATTATGTGAAATATAAAGATTATAGCATAGAAATCTATACTAATACATTACAATGATTTATTATGTGATGTTATTTGGACACCCATGGATATTATTGTGAATGCATTCATATTTTCAAAGATTGGTTTAACTCCATAACCATTGCCTCAACTTGTTGTTTTCAATAAATACTAATCTTACTCCTCTTATCTACTATCTTCCAAACCTATTAACATTTGATTTGATAAAATAGTATTCAAAGGATGTGGTGATTAGTTTAAAACCAACAACCATCACTCCATTCCTAAACCTAGTTTTCTGAATTCTTTCCATGGCAAAACTTTCAAAAATCCTATTAATACTGTTTAAGCTAATTCATTACACCTTGCCGCTTCCCAACACTCCATGTTGTACATCACAAATGTTGTATTTGGATTACCTTTTATCACCCCTATACTCACACATACATGATGGAACTTCAGGGTGTTTACACTCAAAATTTTGCAAGCACACTATTTGTTCCCTTAGTAACTGAAATCATTGTACCAGTTTGTCTGCATATTGCAAACTCTGAGACACTGTAAATAGTACAGAACACAGAGTAGCACAAATTCGGACGGGAAAATACAAAGAAATCTTCTGCCATTCTGTTTACCAATGATGTGTCTTGGATGAATTCTATACATTGTCCTTTCGATTTGGTCCTTCATGCAACCAAAACAAGGACAAACAGGTCAAAATAACTTCTGCTTCAGCGCTATGTCATTACTTGCGCAGTTTCAAGGCCATGATATCATGTAGCTTCTCTGACCCCACATTCATAGCCTTGATAAAGACCAATTTCGGCACGCAACCCTCCGTGTCACCTAGATGGAACAACAAATCTGTGATTGGATTCGGTAGCATAGCCATTGTACACCATAGCATTCCAAGGGAGTAGCAATCTGCCCTCAAATTCATGTATCATAATAAATCAATCTATAGTAATAATATTCAACCCCTGCACAAGATGATTTGCTAGGACAAACCGTGCGTTCCTAAACTGAACTAAGGCTCGTCATAGTGCCATTCCCCATAATCGTACGGTTAATTAACTCAAATATACTAAAATTCACTGCCACATACAAGTACCGTCCCACTGCTCTAAAATCGAAGGTCAGGGTCGATAAGATAATCTACTGGCTCTATTACCTACACCTAGAGTACAGAAAATCAAGTACTCTAGTTTCCAAAAATAATACGAAAGCCCATTCCAAATCGGGCACGTCCTAAGATCAAGAAGCACATACCAACACCCAACCGCAAAAAAAGATAAAATAGACCAAAAGAAGATCCCCATCGGCTGCCATCGTGCTCCGATGCTAAGAGACACTCCAAATTCCCGATTCAAAAGCCTTCGAAGAATCTCACATTAACAGAAAACCCATCACCAACCACCATAACATTCAACCTCAAAAACACTTGAGCAAAATGACGTAGCAATCAAGACAGATTCAAAGCTACGTCTACCCGGTTCGGTAGTGCTGGAGGGCCTAGACAACAAAAAAGAACTCCAACAGCCCCTCTACCGGAGAGTCCTCGTTGTAACATGCTCAAATCCGACATCCATCTCCAATTCCGATATATCAGCAGCAAGGGGTATGAAACCACTTCTGCAAAACATGTCTACTAGATTGAAGTGACACAACCTTGGCATCCACCTCCTCCAATAATCTATATAATGTTCTCTATTAACCTACCGCTAACATGCTCAGCCAAGTAAGTTGCACAAACCCCCTAACCAAGTGGAAAAATACCGTAGAGGTGCAACCCAAGCGTGTCGCTTCTACGCTGATGAAGTCATATACTCGAGAATAAGAAGCAGAAGCAGTTCAATCTCCTTACAATAACATTCACTGTTCCTCGTCAATCAGTTCAGAGTCCAAAGGGGTGTTTCCAGCACCTTTCGACATTGCAACAGCAAATTAGGATCAGCTTTGATGGTGTAAAAGTGGGCACCATCCCCAGAGGAGGAGGACCAATCAATAAAAGTGCCATCGCTCACTCTGAAAATTAGAGCAAGGCGACAGAAATGACAGTTCAATACTTTCACTTCACTTCCCGAAGAGATGCATATGGGTTCAAACAATGATCATAACCTCAGTGCCTTCCTAACCCTAGATCATAGTCTTATTCGCCCACAGTCATGCCGAACCCAAACTTGTAGTCCTTTTTCCAGTGATCGATCTGGCATCACAACCAGGGACAGTCAGTATTCCTCCATCAGAAAACAGAAAAGGTTTCCTATACAGGTCTCATCCGTGATACTATCGATGTGCAAGTCATGTGCAAATACACGCTGCCACTCGTTACTAACCCAACACAAGACCCAGTACAACACACAAACTGCTCTTTGGGAATATCTATAAACATCTTCAAAACCCGACTGCTGCAGGGACAAATCGTCCAACGGTCGCCCAAAAGAGGCTGGAACACTAACCTCCGCAGAAAGCAAGAAATTGACACCAAGGTTAAGTCTCTCCTCAAGATAAGCTGCAATACAACCATTTGTGTCCAACCTTCCCCTCAAACGGCACTGCAAAATCACCCAAAAATATATGAAGCACAAGGTCGAGAAGGTCCAAGTCATATTCGGCTAGTTATAAGTTAACGCTAAAACACACACGCAAAATGGCCACAGAAGATCAACAGCAACTGGGTGCCACACTCTGCTTCTGCTTTCCATACACCGTCTGAACGATGCAGCCCATACCATGGACGCATATATTTAAAAGCGTCTCACCTGACGAAGGAGGTAGTCGTATCCAACACTAGTGGTTGCCTCCTTTGAATTCCAGTTATACAAGAAATCCGATGCCAAAGATACCTGAAGTTTCAGAACAGCGTTACTTTATGGACTACCCACCGATAGTTCTGACACATGGAAAATGCAAATGGCCAAACGAGGGAACTAACAAGAACAAGCACCTCACAACATAAGCCAATTTCCATGTGGGCTTGACCATGTCATTTTGCAAAACCGGCATAGTACTGAGCGAGAAATCAAAAGTACCTTGTCTGACACTCGTTGAACATAGGTCAAGGAAACGATGCCAGTGCTTGCAAATTGCCCCGTTGCCACCTGGACAAACAGACACTCTTAGTAATCGACCTCCTGGGCCGGCGGACCATGACCACACAGAACCATTTAACGCAGACATTCTAAGTGGACAACTTAGGATACTACTCGCCAGAATTTGCTAATGAAGCTGGCACCAAGCAGAAATGACCACTGCCGTTAAGAAGAGCTCTAACGGTTCCTAACAGCAGCACCCGAGGCTAAGGACGGTTATCCATACCACTTTGTCTGTGTTGTATCGGCCAGCAAAACCAATGCCCGACTTCCGCTGATGGCCCAACCAAAATACTTCACCTCCCAGAGCCACTGTTGGCGTTACACTCTGCTTCCCAACCACGCCACATTCTATGAGCACAGGGATGAAATATCGTGCCTTGCCAAGAGTGCAACTAACGCTGGCATGAACACTGATCAAATAGGTCACATATGAGGTGCAACTGTCCAACCCGGAGGCGTTGTGAGCATCATGCCTAGAGCTGCTCGGCACATCCTATACATTTGTACCTCCCAACACCATGAAAGCTCAACCCAAACATGATTCTCACGGGTTCCAAGCAGAAAGCAACCAAGATCAACAGACAAGCTCTGGCCACTGAACCTGAATATAATTGAACCCGTAAAAAGCATTGTTGCCTAGCTGTAATTGAGTCTGATAATCTTTCCCCTGCACATATCATTCAAGTGCAACTACGCCGTTAATCTCAAGGCAAGTTGCCGAAACCATGCGGACAGTACATGATACAGTGGCCTCCCCGAACAAAAAGCAACTTCACTGTCTCCTGCAATCCAGCTTCCCGCAACTCCAGTTCCAGAAACCAGGTCGACGGCATGGCACAAAACGATGCAAGGTAATGGAACCAACCCTGTAGTCGAAATGGAACATTCCTTGTGAAAAGTGCGGTTCATTTGTAAGCTGCAACACCAATGGAAAGAGGCAAGCAGTTAGAGTCAACACGTGACGAGAAGAAGAATCACCATAACTGTATTTCCTTGCGCGAATGCCACTTATACGCATGCACCAGTGTCGGTATTGTACCAGCAAAATATCACATTCAAAATTAAGTTCCGCTCTAACGTCTTCTACAATTCCCTGGCTCGGTGTCCACATGAACTTTGTGCCCAACAACAAGACCAGAGAATGCCTATTCCAGAGAATTCACACTTGGGCGAACTTGATTACTATCAACGCGGCACCAGCCAATAGTTCAAAAAACTAGCGAGTTGCGAAGACGTCTCATCTTTTACCTGCGCGTTCACTTTTACTGAAAATCTATCGGTGAAGTCATACTTGATTCGAGCGCTCATACGACCGTCCGTCAAAATACGCCCAATAAGCATCATCATCTGAGGTCACACAAGTCTCAACACCATCAACTACAGATCACCGGATGTGCTCAACAACGGACGGATACGTTTCAAGCCACCGACCTCATCGAACATAATTCCCACGATGCAAGTGCGAAAGGGTGAATCGGTTGTTGCAGGCATCGAGGAGAGCAACAGAGGGAAGGCGAGAGTATGACCCGTTGGTCGATAAGGTTTGCTCCGAACTCATAATGAGCCGCTGGAACTTTGATAATCTGCGCCCCTTGGGATGGCACCTCCACTGAGCCCATAAACAAACTGCAACAATCAACAAGGCTAATCAAGTACGCTTTGCACATGCAATAGAAGCCCCACAGACATCATTTCAGCTTCTCAACAATTCCCGGCATTATCCAGCGCATGACGGAATCCGGATAATGAATTTAAACGTCATCAAACAGCTAGAGCGAATGCTCTGACACAAATCAGCCGTCCTGGCAACTACGAATTCAGGTTCATTGTGTGATTTTTTCCAGAAAGGCTAGTCTGGTGCATACACGTAGGTCTTCCCCATCTCGGACGTTCCTGAGTTTGCCCAACGTTGAGAACGATCCCATAAACTCCGACGCCACTAGAGACACGACATAAAGCTGACCCTCGCTGTGAAATTGAGGACAAGAAATAATAGACTCCGACC
The DNA here is from genome assembly GCA_036785485.1 of Physcomitrellopsis africana. NCBI lineage: Eukaryota > Viridiplantae > Streptophyta > Bryopsida > Funariales > Funariaceae > Physcomitrellopsis > Physcomitrellopsis africana. The sequence goes on along the minus strand of JAWRVF010000710.1, from coordinate 116,549 downwards.
TCACAGAGACAGCGGGCCCCAACGGAAGACCAATTCATGGCATGAGAGATTGAACTTTCTTTTAACCATGCCGCGCAGCATTCAAGAATGTCGCTGGTGGCAACACATACGTCCGCTACCAAGCAATTATCAGCAACATGGCTAAGATGTACTCACATAAATTTCCACCCAGAGATACAGGACTCCTCACCTGTGACTTAGTGAAAACCGTTGATTGAGTGGCTTTGTGAAGTCGAATCGAAGGCCTTCGAACAGCTCCGGCTTAAGGGACACTAGAGATCCAGAAGAGATGCTGTTAGCAAATATGACAAAGCATCCTTGGAACTAGAGTGAATATTCACCAAACATACCAATGCACGCTTCGGAAGCTGGCAAAACTACCAGAAAGAGAATCTGATAATAGGTGAGGCTATTGGAATTTGTCCAGCTAGCTCCTCGGTCAGCCTTAGAACTCCAGCTAAAGTTACCTCGCCAGTACAAGCGATTCGGTTCTGAGCTAAGGATTCTTCTTTCTTTTTTCTTCTTTCCAAATTAAAAACAAACCCCTTGAAGTTGCGAAGTCTCGCCGGGACTCGAACATGCACGCAATGTTTGACAGCGTGATAAAAATTCAAAAATTACAAAAAATGAAAATAAAAACAAAATCCGCAAGCGACGCAAAGGGTGAATTTTCGCTTCTCGACAGGCGTTCCCCACGGAAACACCACGAAATCCAGCAATGCTGTGCACCAGGGGGTGGAAGAAGCGAAGAGAGGCTGTAACGACCTAACATGAGAGAGTGCGGCAATGAAGACGGAGGTGGCACGGAAAGAGGCCGAGGAATAAAGAGAACAGGAGACTTACTAATGTTTTCGCGCTGGATTTCATCATATTTGACGGGGCAGGGCAAATTGAGCCAGTCGGGAGAAGGGGAACGATCAGGGGAGGGGAAATCCGATTTGGCGAAAACGGCGCCCATGGTGGAGAAATGGGCGAGAGGGAGGTGGAAGGGGCCGGAAGCGGGGAGCGGCGAGGGACGGAGCGGGCGATCAGCAGGTGGAACGAGGCGAGGAGGACATGACCACCGCAGAGATAAACCCTAAACCCAGGGGGGCAGGGCGGAGGAGGAGGGAATGATCCAGCGGAGGTGCGAGAGTCAAAGAAAAGGAGGGCAAGGCAGGCAGTGCCAAACAGAAGACAATGTGCGTGGGGTTCCGGGGGTGGGGTGGGGGGCGGGCATACAAGGGAGGCAGGGAGGCAGCGAGGGAGCGAGCGAGCGACAGAGGAGCCTGATGCGGCGGGGGGGCCAAGTCACCCATTCTTGCTGGATCAACCATGTCACTCCCACTCCACATTGCGGTGCCCGTGCCATCGCTAGGTTTCTGCCCCCCGCTCCTGCTATTCGCTTCGCCCTTCTCTCACTCACTGCTCCCTCCATACCTGTCACTGACTTACTTTTAGGCCCCATGCACCATGTTGCTTCATGTTCTAACAAGTAGCAAGTCTACAAAGTTCCTCCAGTTCATGGATTCATGGAAGTGCTTCATTCAAGAAAACAAACAACGAAGGAATGAAACGAACAAAGGATATAGATCAGTCCTCTCATTGGTCAAAGATTTATTTTTATTTTATCAACTAGAGAATTAACTTCTAGTTGCATCAGGTGTCTTCAAAGCAAGAAAGTGTTGGCATTTTACAGGTTTGTTTACTATTGAGTTTTGTAAAGGAATGCCCAAGCCTCATCTTTTGAGTTTCAATTTGGTAGAATTAAAATTATATATTGGAAAGGTAATATCTAGTGATGCTATAAAAATACTTGATTAAAAATGAGTCATAATCTTTATGCAATTAAAAGCAAGAAGTTGCACATGTAATTGGTTGATTTGACATTTCTATTTATTTTATAATGATTAAATTCAAACATGGATCTTGATTATTTTATTTTATTTTATTTTGTTACAAATGTAAAGAATTGGATCATGATTACTTCTTATGGAACTTATTTGTAGAAGAAGATGTAATGTCATTGAATGATCATAAATTGCAAGAGCAATCAATTAGTAGATATTTCTATAATTTTTTATATACTTTTATGCACTTTTTTAAACCTTCAAATTTTTTTAATATTTCTCATATAATTCTTAAATCTTTCATATTTTTCTAAAACTTTTGATATTCTATTTTATTTGTTCATAAGTTTTTAAAGTTTTTAAAGTTTTTAAAATAATAAAAAAGATATATAAATAAAATATTTTTAAAAATAGAAACTATAAAAAATTAGTTTATTTCTAGTTATGTTTTCTATACCAACACATGTATAAATTTTGATAATATCTCAAAATAAATTTTTAGCATTCTTTACAAATTTAATTTTTTTGGTATGTGTCTCATGTTTCTTTTGTAATTTGTAAATATTCTTTTGATCTAACCTAAGAGGGCAATACTTATTCTAATCTAATATCATCTATGTCTATGACTATATTGTATCCTCTTGCTTGACTTGAGTGATCTAAGTCAAACAAATTGAGTTGGATTAGAATTTTTGTTATAATTATTTTTCTTTTATCCTGAGTTTTATTGTTAGAACTTAGGATTGCCAAATTAAATCTCAAGTTTATGGTATTGAATATGCCTAACTTTAAAGACGTTTAATTTAATCCTAGAAGTAGTGTGGTTTAATTGTGCCTCGCTTCTTTTAACAATTCTTATTATTATTATATTTCTAGTCTAAATTAGAACAAGTATTTAGATGGGCTTAGATTATTTGGTTAAGTTTTTGTTGAAGACAACCAAGTCTTTGCAAAATACTATGATATATGTGTTGATGGTTTGTTTATGTTTGTTTAGATAAGCAATTATTTTATGCTTCATTTGATATAAGGAATTGGCCTTGATAACTTCTATCTTGGTTTGTAGCTTAGCAAGTTAGATTGATTATGTCTTTGTGTCTTAAACTTGTTGCCATGTCTAATAGAATTTGTAATATTGGATGATGGTAGAATCTAATTTTTAATGTGTTGCTTTCATTTATATTATTTTTAATTTCATTTGATCTTAAATTTTTCTTATTTTATTTTATTTTATTTATTATTACTATCTTATTTGATTATATTTATATAATCAATTGTTTTCTTTGGCATAAATTTTATTTATGGTCTATTAATATTATTTATAACCTAATAAAAAATATTCTTTTATTAAAAAAATATACTTTTAGAATTATAAAAATCAGATTTTAATATAGAACTTGTTATATATTTAAAATCTTCATATAGGCTCTAAATTCTTGATCACACCTACATAATTAATCTTTAAAGCAATTATTTTTATGTAATCATTTTTATCAAATCTCTAGGCATGAAAACGGCCACCAAGGGCAAAGTATGGAATCATTCAAAGATTAGCAATTAGGATTTAAGAGCTAGCTTTAAGCTTTTTTTAAAGGCATAAAAATATTTTTCATAAATTTTGAGATGACTTTGTAATTATTATTCAAAATCAGGTTTTGAATTGGTGATTTAGATTTTATGTAATAAAATTAGAGCTAGCACTCTTTTTTAGTGTGTGTAGTTGGTATAACATCTATAATTGAAAATTTGGTAGTGTGTGGTTGATTAGATGTGCTACAAGTATATAAAATTTTGTAATAATCTAATAGTGCAGTTGGAAGATATTTGATCATTAGTGCAAGGAGGTATCAGAAGTTGACAATTTGGTGTTGTTTAGGATTTTTGTATTATCTAAAGATTTATTAGTAAAAAAAATATAAAATTTGGTATGATATTAGAAGAATTAGAGATCAATCCATATATTAATTTTGAGCTAAAGTTAATAATTGAAGAAGAAAAAATGGCTATTGGAACATCTGTATCAACTTTAAGTTAGTAGCCAAGTGATATTAGTGCGGTTTGTAGATGTTTTATTTATAATTTGTAAGTTGGATTGGGCTGAAATTTTTTGAGCATATAGAAGACTTACAATGGCATTTGTATGTAAAATTTTGCATCAAGTAGATAATCAAATTAAAAGTTACAGCTTGCTAAAGCTTATTAACTAGGATTAGGGCTTGCGAAGAAAAATCAAAGTTACTTAATTATAAAGTAACAAGGCAATTGGAGTTTGTGTATAATTGAGGTTACTAAAAAGAGTATTTTTGAGCACTTTGTATTGGCTTTAAATACTTTTGAATTAAAATTCAAATTGTATTCTTTTTATTAATATAAGTAGTGAATCCAACATGAACATTTGGAATAGAAGGTATTAGATTTTATTTGTGGTTATTTAAAATTGATGGCACAAGAAGATAAGAAAGTTGAATTTGGATATTTTGATGGAGCTCTATATGGCACTTTAAGTGGATTTTCAAGTGGATCTTTAAGTAGAGCTTCAAGTGGATTTTCTACTAGTGGATAAGGTATATACTTGGATCCAAAGAATACAAATATGTTTCAAGTATTTATATTATTTATGCAAGAACAACAAGGCAATGATTGCAAGAAGGCTTTGGCAATCAAAGCATTACAAGAAGTGGTTAACAAGGTTAACAAGGTTGATATTTTTAAATATTTGAAATGTTATATGTAAAAAATGAATTATATTTTTGAAAAAAATATGATTCTATTATTTAAATTTTCCATGATGTCAGAGATAAGAGAACATGTGAGATCAATTGTAAGACAATTTGGAAGTTCTTTAGAAACATTCTTCCATGCATCAAGGAATGAGTATTTCTTAGAAGACTTTGATTGGATTATTAAGAAGTCACTTTTAAAATAGATTGAGCATCCTAATAAGAAATTATAAGCTACAAAGTTGTTTAGAGAGTTTAAAAGATAGTATTCTTGATTATCAAAAGTGGAGAAGATAATATTGAGACCAAAGAAGGTTGAATTGTTTCTTTGAGTAGTTGATAGAAAATTATAAGAGAAGTTAGAAATTTTTCTTGAAAATAAAGAAGAAGATAAAGGTTTGACAATAAATTGGAAAGGAGTTGAGAAAATAATAGGATTACTTGTAAAAAAAGAAAAGAGAAAGAATAGGATTGGTATTCAAAGACTTGTGCAAGTATCTAAAACTCAAGTGCCTACTTCACGATCAATAATACCTACTATCCATCCTTCAATATCTACATCAAAGAAAGAAGATGTAGAAATTGAGGAAATTATATATGGGTTGTAAGATCTTTAAATCAAAATTGAAAGGCTTGAGGAGAAGACTTCTACATCAAGTTTAAAGGCTACTTTTAAGCAAGGATATGTGCAAAGATGTATTTGGTGTAATGATGATTCTTACTTTTAAAAAAATTGCGATGAATTCAATGAAATGGTGCAATAAAGCATTATTTTTTGAAAAGATGGAAAAGTGGCATTAAAGGATATTGGTGATTTTTTCCAAACTAACTTTGGTAAGAGAGGTATGAAAGCATTAGTTAAGAATTATTTTATAGCAAATGGGGTTGCAACAATGGAAGTTGTAAGTTATAGTGTTAGAGTGGATGATGATGGCAAACAAAATTTTTTTGGAAATATTGAACGAAGTAAATTTTGGTCTTTTATCATTTCTATAATGTATTAAAAAAAGATGTCACAGAAAGCTTTATTAAAGATTGTTGCAATAATTCATGGAATTATATGTTGAAAGAATCATGTGAAAGCAATATCAATGTATGTCTATATTACTAAGAGTCAACATGAAACTTTGATAGAAGAAACAAATAGACAAGATTTTGATAACACAAGAGGAAGAAATTCTTGCAAGAAGTAGACTCAAGGAGACAATACTCATAAGATGGCTTTGTAAGAATTACCAATAGAAGATGCTTTAATAGCATTAAAAAAAAAAAATTGAAAGTCTTAAGAAAAAAAAAAATGTTAACAATTTATAAATTACTCTCTAATATTGAAGCAACAATAGATTTAAAAGAGGTGCTTGAAGAGCATGTGGTCAATGCTAAAGTTAAATTTATATTAAAAAAGATTTTAGAAATTACAAAGAAAAAATTTCATGATATTATTATTGACAGTAATAAGTAGAAGAGACAATTAATGGATGAAGCTGGATTAAATCATACTATTGGTGTACATTGTCATGGTAGAGAGAATTTGCCTCAGAAAAGCATTGAGCTTTTGGATGCCATTAATTACTTAACTAAGTTTTAAAATAATAAAATTTCTAAATTTATATAAACATCTTTCTTATAAAACTATCATACCTAATACGTAAGTCTTATTTTTATAAAATACTTAAAATATAATAAAATATTCTAAAATTTCATTCATTCGTAGTTAGGGATTTTTTTTTAAATTTCAATAATCTATAACTCTTAATTCAATTATCTAAATCCACTTAAAGTTTATATGAAGTATTGATATTTTTTTAACAACTACAAAAAAAAACTTCAACTATAGATTTATTATTGATATTAAGATATTGTCAAAATCCTAACAATAGCTTCAAACCCTTCTTTACAGGCATGCATATACAAAATCCTTCATATCTCATAATTCCAATGTCTAAATACTACAAAATTTGTTGTATAGTTTGTTAATTTTAAAATTCATATTTTTAGAAATTTTGAGCTAAGAATTTATCTGTAAGCTTAAGTTATAGCTTAAAATATCTCTATTAACAAAACGGTATACTTAATACCTTGGAATTAGATGCATTATCTTCAACTTTCTATATCTCTTTTATTTAAATTCCAAACTTAGCAATTTTATTTATAAGTAGATGTAGATCTTAAAAACACCTTTTCAATTACATTGTCCAATCTCTAAAAGCCTTTGTAAAACTCTTTGTAATCTCAAATGAGTGATAATATGTATCAAATTCACTTCTTAATTTTAAACAACTATATCTTCTTCACCCAAACTCCAAATTGCTTATAATATTCATTCAAATTTTAGCCAAAATCCTAAGCTCTTCAATTCTAATTGCCATTCTTTGAGTATCCTCTGTGAAGTTATTCTAAATCCTCATAAGACTGCAGATAGCAAACTAGAAGTCCATTGGTCATAGTCATTGATCAATAGAGATGAAACTCCACGTCCCTTGTGTTCATCTATTCATATGAGTGCATAAGAAATTTAGTCTTTTAGTTTTAAATCCTAAATATCCTCGTAAGTCTTTATTCTAAATATTTAGATATTATATGGTTTAAAACTTATAACAAAAGAATAAAAAGAATAAAAAGAATAAATATCAAAACAAGACTTCTACTATTAATTTTCTTTTAATTTAAATATTATAATATTTTAATATAATTAAAATATATAAATATTTGATGTTATTTTTACAATTGGTTTTTATATATTATAAACAATTATAATACTACAATATATATGTGAAGATAAAGAAGATGAATTTGATAATTATTACCAACAATCAATAAGTAAAAGAAGGAATTATAATCAAAGAGTATGTTTTGATGATCAAAGTGATAAGGAGAAAGAGATTTTAAGTCATTATATTCAAAAGCATTGGACTAAAGCAACCACAGAGATATTAATAAAAATTGGAGATATGGATAAATTGATTGTTTCTTTGATTAATTATGGTTCAGAGATAAATCTTATATCCAAGGATCTTTACATGAAGCAAAGATGGCCAATTGATATGGACCATGGATAGATAATACACGCAGCTAATAATACACAAGATGAATTATATAATACTTGTCTAAATGTGAAAATTTGAATTGGTAATGTTGAAATGGAACAAATTTTTTTTTGTTTAAGATGCAACATCTTATCTTCTTATTTTGAGACAACTATATATTATTGTAACTTGGATGGAAATAAAGGTGATTAATGATGGTTTAGCTTATGCACAAATTTATAGTGAAGATGGGAGAAAGGTAGTATAATTTTTGACTGTGCTTCCAAATCATGAGCAGAATTTAGACAAATTGAGAAAAAATCCATTGTCAAGGGTTGTTGAAGAATTTTAGAAAATTTGGAGGATACTACTATAAAGCGGAATTATGAAGGTATAGAAAGAGAGATATTCTTATAAGATATTAAAAATACCTATTTTTGGAAGGCAAGTGAAGATTTTCAAAAGATAAGAAGGAAAAATCATTGCTGAAGATATCTATGATTTTAAAGAAGATAAACATATTGAAATAGATGGTGAAAATAATGATGAAGAACTTAATGTAAAAAATGAAGAGATGGTGTAATGCCAACTATAATGTATGGTTCATTTGGCACATGTTAGAAGATGCATAAATTCAGAGGCAATAGATGTCATGTTATAACACATTTATGTGGTAAAAATAAAATCAAGAATGATTTTTTAATTAATATTCAATTATCTTGGTTCAATAAGAAGTTAAGATACTTAAGAAAGATTTTATGAAAGCCTCTTAGATTATTTTCTTGTCTTATTAGCTAGCAGATAAGGATTAATTATTAATTTTTCCTTCTAGGTTGTAGAAATTCTTTTATTGCCTTAAAAAGATATAAATTAATAAAAATATAATAGAAGAGATAAATAATTAATATGGTTGATACTAGAATTAAGTTGAAATTAGGATTAGGCTTAAAAATCCCTAAAGTAGGTTAGATTGATATCCGGAGGTCAATCATTTAAAGGACAAGATTAAAATCAAACTTCTAGGTACTAAAATGGCCACCAAAGATAAAGTATGGAGTCATTCAAACATCAATGATTAGGATTTGAAAGATAAGGACACAAACTAAAACAAATGTATAAGTTAGTGAAAACTATGTCAAAGAAAAATGACAATAAAACCAAGGAAGTATGTATATTCAAGAAGAAGTTGGAATGGCTATTGCCAAAGACTAGAAAATATAAGAGACTCTTAAATTAGACTAGAAGCAAGAAAAGAATTGATAAGAGTGAAGAAGGCTTTATTCTTATTTTTATATGTACTATTTATTTAAGAGTTATGTGGCAGTATTCTATAGGACCTCTAATACGTGTCTAATTTACAAGATATATGTCAAAGTTGGAAGATAAGTTTTCTACATGTATGCCACGTGTTTAGCTTATTCCACAAGCTATCAATATGTACGACACATGGCTAACTTGTTGACCAAGTTTCTAACCTACTAATCACCTATAGACATGTATAAAGGTGAATCCATGCCTATAAAGCTTTTAGAAAGCTTTTCTATAAGATATTATCAAATTAACATATTTTTATCTACTTCTATCTATCCATACTAACTAGATAGTTATTGAAGTAATTCTTACATCTATGACATTATCCCCTTTTCTAGGGACAAGTTCTACAAGGAGTGGTAATTATATATTGAGGAAGTCCAAGATGCACAGAATTATATTTGCTATATATTATGATCTTTGTTCTCTTTAAAGGTAATTGATTGGTCCTCTCAACCATCAATAATATCCCATACCAAGATAAGAGGACTACCTTGTTATTTCATCATTCTTGAGGCTTTCATAACTTTTTTCAAAGAAAATATTTGGAACATCATTAGGAGTAGTTTCTACTTCTAAAAGTATCATCAAATATCAAAACTCTCTTCCAAGGTCGTGATACCAAACACATTGTCGTGGTAGAGAGAATTTGCCTCAAAAAAGTATAGAACTTTTGGCTGCCATTAATTATTCAATCAAGATCCAAGTATAATAAAAGCCTAAAATTTATATAAAAGTTTCCTTCATAGGGCTATTACATCCAATACATAAGTCTTATTTCATCAAAACACTCAAAGTATAATAAAATATTTTAAAACCCTCATTCATCTGTAAGGAGAGAATTTTTTTCAAACTTCAATAATCTACAACTTTTAATCCAACCATCCAAATCTACTCAAAACTTCACATGAAGTACTGATATATTATTAAAAACTACCACCACAAATTTTAAGTGTTGATTCTTTATTAATCTTTTGATATTGCCAAAACCCTAGCAGTAGCTTCAAACCCTTATTTACAAACACTCGTATATTAAATTCTTCATATCTCACAAATTAAAAGTCTAAATACTCTGCAACTTGATACATAGCTTTTTAACATAATACACCTTTTTAAAAAAATTTAGATAAAAATTCGTCTTAAAGCTTAAGATATGGCAAACTCCATCACTATCAATAAAATGACCTACTTACTACCTTAGAATTCAATCTGCTATCTTTGATTTCTAATATCTCCTTCTTCAAATCTTCAAATATAATAATTCATTCATATTAAGTGTAGATCTTGAAATCACCTCTCTAACAATATCTTTTGATCTCCAAAAGCTCTCATACAATTCCTTTTATCTTCAAAAGAGTGACAATAGGTATAATTTATATACCTTTATTTCAATCGCCTATTCCTCCTTCATAAAAACTCTAAATCATTTGATTCTTATATCAAAATTATTATACAAAAAACAAGCTTTTAAACCCTTATCTTTGATTTTCAAATGATCTTGTTGAAGTTATCAAAATTCTTATTCCTCTTACATATAGCCTCCTCAAAGCCTATTGGACATGACTATTCACCAATAGGAATGAAGAACTTCATCTCTTTCCTTCATTCATCTAAAATTTGTCTTTATCCTTCTAAATAAGCCTCTTAGTAGTTTAATTCTTCTTCTTTAGATTCCAATTGCCTCTTAAGGCTTTATACTAAATATTTAGGTCCTATATAATTTAATTACTATAATCAAACTAAGTAAAAATCTAAAATAAAATTTTTTATACCAATTTATTTTAATTTATTTTTCTAACCATTTTAATACATATTAAAATCTATAAATATATTATATATTTTGATTGGATTTTATATATTATAAGCAATTACAATATGATAACGTTGTATCTCGCCATCAATCCAAGAAAGAATATGTTATTCTTGAGGATCTTCATCTCTATTCCATCGTTTTGAAGGTTGTGATAGTTATAATGTCTCATCTGGTAATTCAACAAACAATGGCTCTTGAGCTAAATTTGTTGGTTGTTGATTTTCTATTTCTTTGGTACAAAAAAATTTAAAGAAATAATAAACAATAATATAAGATAAAGTAAAACCTCTATTAAACTTGCTTTGCTTTATAACAAAGAATTTCTTGACTCTTCATCTTGATTTTGATAGATGTTATTAATGAAATGCATTGACTTTTGTTGATATATTTGTTAGATTTTTACATGGCTCCCATATATATTCACTAATATCATATCCGCACCAATATATAAGATATTCTAACAAATTTTGGCGCCGCCTTGAATCTAAGACCTCTTATTTCTCAAATTTTTCATTGTTGTCTACTTCTATAAGAGGTAGTGGTATTTGTCTTCTTCCTTATATATCCACTATCTTGTATGACTCAAGTAATAACACATGGAATACATGATAGATCTTCATAGATTTTAGTAGGCATAATTCATAAGCAATGAAATTAATTTGTTTACAAATTGAAAATGATCCAAGCCTACAATAATCTAGGATGTTACAAAGACAAATAGTCTTAATATTATAATGAAGTAATCATATCTTATCACCCATGTGGAATTGAAGTTGTTTCTTACAATAGACATTTACATTGATCTTTTGTTGTTCTTGAGCTTTTTTCAATTATGCCTTCATTGTTGCATGTAGCTTTAATAATGGATTTGCCAAATCCTCCACTGTAGGATTATTAGCTTTTGAAAAGTCAAAAGTATCAAATTGTGGATGATAATCATAATTTACAAAGAATGGAGTTTTTTGAGTAGAAGAATATATCAAATTATTATAAGCAAACTCTGCTAATGGTAAGAGAGTTGTTTAATCATCTTAATCATAGTTGATGGTACATCTTTAATATTGCTCCAAAACTTGATTTATCCATTCCATTTGTCTATCTATTTGAGGATGAAAAGCTGAAGATAATTATATGTCCATTTTTAATATTTCAAAAAGAATTTTCTAAAATCTTAATACAAATTTTATTCTTCTATCTAATATAATATCTTTTGGTAATCCATGATAGCGATAGATATTATCAAGGAAAAATTTAGCTATTTTTTCACATGTGATAGATTTTATACATTGTACAAAATGGGTCATCTTGGTGAAATGATCTACAATAACAAATATAGAGTCATATAAACTTGAATTTGAAAGATTCATGATAAAATCCATAGAAGTAGAAGACCAAAGTTGTTCTAATAGAAGTAATGGTTGAAGAAGTCTGTAAGGTCGATGATAAGGAGTTTTTGATCTTGAATAATATTGCATGATTATATAAACTCTTTAGTAGACTTTTATATTTGACGCCACCAAAAATCTCTTCATATTAGCTCTAAAGTCTTGTTATATCCAAAATGTCCTATTGTAGGAAAGCTATGACAAGCTTCAAGAGCTTGTAGTCATTCTTTATCTTTTGGAATATATAGGCATCTTTTGAAATAGAATAGATTGTTGTTGAATTCAAACTTCAAAGTATCAAGAGACTTAGATGAATTATTCTTAATCTCATAAATAAAAAGATTTAAAGACATATTTAATTAAACTTGTTTGACAAAAGTTGAATCAACAATCAATATTGATTTCATTGCTCAAAGATGAAATTATTTTGGCTTCAAGAAGATCATTTTTTATTGATTAAAAATTTAATCTCTTTCTTTTGGTGCAAAATAAAAATAATTAGAAAGGGCATTGAACAAATCTTATTATTTTTTTTACCAATAAGTAATAATGAATTCAAATCTTGACAAAAATACACTCTAATGAGCTTGACAATGATTTAACATATGTGCTGACATGAAATACTCAAGGTTCTTGTAATCAATATTTATGATGACTAGATTAAAAGCGCCTTTTAGATAATAATGCCATTCTTAAAAAGAATCCAAAATTACAAAAAGTTCTTTATTATGGATTTTGTAGTTGACTTCTACAATTGAAAAGTTTTTAGAATGAAAAACTACTAGGTGGAATTTATCATCTGCTCCCATTTGTGACAATATTGCATCTAAAGCAAAGTCTGATGCATCTATTTCCATAAAAAATGTTTTAGAAAAGTTGATGTGATATAAGTTTGGTACAAAAATAAAGATCTTTTTTAAAGCTTCAAATAATGCTTCTACTTATTTATTCCACTTGAATTTATCTTTATAAATTAAGCATATAAATAGAGCTACAACTTGAAAAAAATTCTTTATGAAGATTTGATAATAATTGACAAATTTCAAAAAGCATTGTACATCCCTTATTGTTCTTAAAATCTTCCAATCCATGATTATTTGGACTTTTTTAAGATCCATCTTGAAACCATCATTCAAAATGATGTATCCTAAGAAGTTAACTTGGGTAGTGTGAAATACATACTTTTTCATCTTGGCATATAATCTTGCATCTCTAAGTTTTTGTAATATAAGGTGAACATAAAGCTCATGTTTTTCTATGTTTTTAAAATAGATCAAAATGTCATATAAATATTAGACAACAAAATCATCAAGAAACTCACAAAAAATATCATTCATAGGATTATGAAAAATAGCTGGTGCATTTATAAGTCTAAAAGGCATGACATTATATTCAAAATGTCCATACCTTGCTTGAAATGTAATCTTTTATTCATCTCCTTTTTTAATGCATACCAGATTATATGCTTCTTATAGATCTATTTTTATATAGATCTTAGCTTGATTCAATTGATCAAAAAATTCAGATATTAAAGGTAGAGGGTATCTATTCTTGATGGTAATCTTATTGACTCTTTGATAATCTATATATATTTGTAGTGATTCATCTTTTTTCTTTACAAATAAGATAGGAGCTCCTGTTGGGGATTTTGAATGGCTTATGAAATTCTTGGCCAAATTCTCATAAATATATTTCTTAAGTTCAATCAATTCATTTTGTGATAAATTATAGATTGGTCCAAATAAAGGCTGAGTTCCTTCTTTACAACCAATTGAGCAATCATATGGATGATGCTCAAAAAAAATATCAGTATTCTTCATTTTAAAAATATCTTAATAATCTTGATATTGGCTTGGAATGCCACTTGAGATCTTTCCACCATTAGAAATAGATGTAGCATAAATAGCAAAAGATGATCTTTCTTTTATTGCATTTATAAAAGCTTTTACACCTACCAGTATAAGTTTTACTATATTAGACTTATGGCTTGTCTTTTGATTAACAAGACTCTTATTAATGATTCAAAAAAAAAGTTCAGTCTATAAGAAATTCAATCTATTTAAAAATTATATTTTTGTAGCCATGATAAATCTAAAATAATTAGATTAAAGGAAGACTTAATTATATTAAAGATTATATAACTATTATGACTATTTATTGTTATATTTATAGGAAAGATTTTATGAGTAACATCTTCAAAAGATAACAAATGACCATCTATGACTTCTATGTATATGGATTTAATTTTTTGTATTGAAGATATTTTATAACTTTTAAAAAAATCTTTATCTAAAAAAATACATTGAAGCTCTTAAATCTAGCAAAGTAGAGGTTTTGTGATTTTAGGCCCAAATAGATATCTATTATAAAACAAATAGAGGATTTTGAAAAAAAATAGAATATTTATTAGAAATTATATAAGATTCTAATTGCACAATGTCATGTGGTGTGGTCTTTTATTTGAAAATACACTAGGTACTTGGCTATGGAGAATTTATTTGAAACTTAATGGCAAGAGTCCAATAAGTGATTTGTCCTTAATAACAAAGACAAACAATACAATGATATTACAAAAGATAAATTGTATTAGTAAATCCTCTTATATTTAAGTAGGTTTATATAAAAAGATTCAAATTGCGATAAAATCCTTCAAAATCTTATTCACCTGTAAGGATTTATTTCTTCTTAAACTTCACAATTCAAGAATTCTTGATCCAACCATTCAGTTTTTATAAAATTTTCTTTAAAGTGTAGATAATTTTTTTTTTCCTTTACCACAAACAAGAATCAATTGTAAATTCGTTGTTGATTGTCTAATATCTTAAAAAACCCTAGCAGATGCTTAAAACCCTAGCTCAGAGATATCAAAGCACTATTTCCTTTATATTTCATAAATCCAAAAATTTATTATCACAAACTTTTGGCACATAAGCTTGTAACATAAATATATACACTCCTAAAAATTTTGAACTAAAAATTTATCAAATTATCTAAGATATAGCTCAAAACATAACCACTAGTTAATCAGGGTTACTTATTGCTCTTAATTTACAAGCACTAACTTCAACTTCCAATATCTTCTTCATTTTAGCTTAGATTTTATCAAGCTATATAAAAAAAGTGTAGCTAAAAAAGTGCTCTTTTCAACCCTAGTTGCTAATCTTCTATTGCTTTTTGTATGCGCAAGTTATGTTCAAAAGAGTGGCAATAGACACAATTTCAACACCTTAATTTTGAACGCCTATATCTCCTTCATAAAAAGTCCAAATCATCCAAAATTTTCACCAAAACCATATCCAAAAACCTAAACTTATTGAAACTAGCCTTTGATATTCAATTCCTTTTGAAAAACAAGCCGTAGTCTCTAATAAGCCCTCAAGTAGCCTCCTTAAAGCCCATTGGGTATGATTTTTGGCCAATAGGAATAGAGACTTCTATCATCCATCTCCATTCATTCACATGGATGGCCTAACTATCCCCTTTCATACTAAGAATTCTTTTTTGATCCTTTTTTTTTTATAAGATTTACATAATATGTGGTCTAAATATCAAATTAAAAAAAAAAATAAGATCTTAAGGGTAATCAATGTCTAACAAAGATAACTTAAGATTTATAAAAGCTATTATCAATACAAAATCAACATAAAAATCACTATAAAAAAAAAGTTGTGTAAATCTTAATAATAATATTTTTAGATAGATTCTTTTTAAATTAACAACCTAATTATATCTTGTAACCAATAAAATCCACTGTTATAGCTTTCACTTAATTATATAGTAAATTATGTATTATATATATATATATATATATATATATATATATATATACAATTTTTTCACATGGTAGCCAAATTACAATACAATAACAATTCTTATTGTAGCTAGACAAACTCCTTTCCCAACATATTGTCTTCTTTGATAGTCATATTCCTTATTTTGTAGTTGTGTCATTTTTTTGGACAATGTTGAGCAGTTTGCTTAGGTTCTCTATAATATAAACACAATCCTTCTTGACAACAATGAGTCTTTTTTTCTTCAATAAGAAATTTTAAACATATCACATTAATTTACATGTCTTCTATTTTTAAATGTAAGTATAGAAAAGAGGTCGGTGTTGACATTGTTTTATAGTAACGTTAGAGCTTCTTTGTATGACTCTCAGATCAAAATTCAAAAAGCCGATTATCATATTTCATAGCAAAATCAATTGCTTGATTCAATGTCTGAAGATCAGATAAATTGAGCATCAATTTTTTTATCTCATATTATAATCTATAGAAAAATTGGTTAATGAATGTACATCATCCCACTTCATATTCGTCGCTAGTTGTCAAAATTATTAGTATATGATGTCACTAACCAATTGCCTTATCACAAGATGCAGATCTTATTGATTGCAATACAAATTGCATCATGTTCTTTGTACATGGATCAAAATTCTACTAAAAATACTTCCAAATTATCCAATATTGGATCATGTCATTCAAGAAAGGATGAAAATCACAATAAAGTAAAATCTAAAAGTAATGTTCTAATAAACTTGACTTGTGACCTTTGAATTAAATAACTTTGGAGTTGAAATTCAATCACTAATTGTACTTGGTTGATGAATCCTCAAAACTTAGATCTTGTGCCATCAAACTTCTTTGGCAAACTAATTTTTGGTTATTCAATGCTTGAATGGTGTTCAATTTTAGGTGAAGTGGTATGGCTTGAAGGAGCTCCAATCATCTCTATATCTTTATTTCCTACTAATCTTGTTGCTTCTTATGGAGGTGTATTGAGTTAATGCATTGTGAGTATTAATTCTCTCATTTGTTTTTATATTTGTGCCATTGCGCTCTTCATTTCAACAATCTTTGCCATAATAATATAATAGAAAGGAAAAAAATGACTATTCTTATTACAAAATAAAATACTTAAAAATAAAAGAATTTTTTTTAGAAATATTATTAATTTAGAAGTGGATAATTTACAACTTCTAATATACTTTTGTCTTATTAAGAAAAAGAGATAATCCACTCTTAATCAAAAAAAGACAAAGCTCCGATATTATATCTTCATTCTTGTCAATCTATTAAGAACACAAATTGAAATAGATGTATAAGTTAGTAAAAATTATGTCAAAGAAAAATGTCAAAATAGAGATAAGGAAGTATATATATTCAAAAAGAAATTGGAATGGCTATTGCCAAAGACTAGAAAATACAAGAGACTCTTGAATTAGATTAGAAGCAAATAAAGAATTGACAAGAGTGAAGAAGGCTTTATTCTTATCTTTATATATACTATTTACTTAAGAGTTATATGGCAGCATTCTATAGGACCTACAATATGTGTCTAATTTGCAAGATACATGTCAAAGTTTCCTATATGTATGCCATGTATTTAGCTTGTTCTACAAGCTACCAATATGTGCAAGACATGGCTAGCTTGTTCATCAAGTTTCTAACCTACTAATTACCTATAGACATGTATAAAGGTGAATCTGTGTCTATGAAGCTTTTAGGAAGCTTTTCTTTAAGATATTATTAAATTAACCTACTTTTATCTACTTCTATTTATTCATATTAAGTAGATAGTTATTGGAGTAAATCTTGTGTTTGTAATAGAAAGCTAGCTTTAAGCTTATTTTAAAGGTATAAAACTATTTTTCATAAAGTTTGAGATGACTTTGTAATTGTTGTTCAAAGTTAGGATTTGTATTGGTGATTTGGATTTTATACAATAAAATTTGGACTAGCACTTTTTTCTAATGTGTGGTTGGTATAACATCTATAGTTAAAAATTTGATAATATGTGATTGATTGGATGTGCTACAAGTATGTGAAATTTTGTAATTATGTAATAGTGCAATTAGAAGATATTCGATCATTAATGCAAGGAGGTACTAAAATTTGGCAGTTTGGGATTGTTTCAGATTTTGGCAATATCTAAAGATCTATTAGACAAAACAATGTGAAATTTGGCATAGTATTAGAGGACTTAGAAATCAAGCTAGATATTAATTTTGAATTAAAGTTAATAATTGAAGAAAGAAAAATTGCTATTGAAACATCTATATCAACTTCAAGTTGGCAGCTGAGTGATATGAGTATAATTTGTAGATGTTTTATTTATAGTTTGTAAATTAGATTGGGTTGAAATTTTTTTAGCATGTAAAAGACTTACAATGGCCTTTGTTTGTAAAATTTTATATCAAGTAGATAGTCAAATTAAGAGTTATAGCTTGTTGAAGCTCATTGATTAGGATTAAGGCTTGTAAAGAAAAATCAAAGTTATTTAATTATAAAAATAATAAAACAATTGGAGTTTGTGTATGGCTGAGGTTATTAAAAAGAATATTTTTGAGTACTTTATATTGGCTTTAAACACTTTCAAATTGAGATTCAAATTATATTCTTCTTATATGGATGAAACCTATTAGGATTTCTTGCATACTTGTAAAATGCAATTATACCTTCCACAATCAAGTACCCCGTGCATTCCCAAATAAGACAACATGTAATATGACACCATTTTTAGGCAATAGATTTGATTAGTTCTTGAAGAAATTACCTATGGCCTTGAGCTAATACTTTCATTATTTAAACATCCCATCTATGGATTTGATTTTGACTACAACTTTTAAAACACGTTCCAAAGAAGATCTTAGGTTTAAGAGGATTTACCTTTCCAAGTTCAAGCAAAATTATTAAAGCTCAAGCATTGGAATTGATATTAACATGGTTGGATGTTACTTATAATGGCTCCAACTATAGTCATACTTGACATTAAAATGTATTGTTCTCACTTTATTCAATCAAAGGCTATGAAAATTGTACTAGTTCATTTGAAGCAAAAATAGCAAGTGAATCTTTTAAATCTTATTCTACTAAATCTTTCAATACTTGAAGGTTTGACATGGTGATCAATTTGCTTCTACAACTCTATTCTATGTTGGAATAAATGATTGTATACTAATAAAGGCTTTAGTTTGACTTTCTCCTTCTTATAGGTATTTCTCAAATCTAATCTTTATCAAAAAGTTATCATCAAACACGTTTGGATTTGTGGAAATAAAATTGATGAAATTTCTATATCTTTTGAAGTACAATAGTGAGATTTTTGGCCAATTCCTATGTAAGCTCATTGATATTATAACAACACCAATGAATAAGATATTTTAATTTGTTCCACCTTTGTTGTGAATCAAATATCTTTTCAACCTTGTATTCTTTATGATTTATAATTTTGATATTAGATGGTAATTATTATATATATCTTCTTTAAATATATAACTTTCTATAAAGCTTCAAAAGAAAAATATAGAAAATTAGATGTATCTTCATAAAAGATAGTAATTTCAAGCATTATGTCATTTGATTGATTTGTATTTGGATGGAAAATGGTCCTAACTTCCAATAGTCCAATTTATTGTATAACTCCTTGGTCTTGATGTTTTGTTGAAGAAACCATACTTTATTGCTAATATAAAAAGTAGACAATTGATTCTTGAATTTATTTGCAAATGCCTTATAAGCATTTTGAATTGCTTGTAATTAAAGCTTCAAGGTTGCTTGGTATTGCGATAGATGCTTTGCAAATCCTTTAACTATTGAATTGTTATTCTTTGACATACTCCATAGATATGATCTCCTTGATAAAGCATTGAATAATCTTTATTGCTTTGTACATCAATAAGTGATAGCAAAGTTAAATTAAAATAATGACATATTTCATTGAACTTGATAGGGTTTAAGAAACTAAGCTAACATAAAATATTTCAAGTTCTTGTGATCTGTATATACAATCAAAAAATGCATTATTCCTTTCAAAGAATGATGCTATTCTTAAAAAGAATCTACAATAGAAAAATTTCTTATCTTATATTTTATAATTAATTTTGGTAGCAAAAAACTTTTGAAAATAAAATGTAATAAGATGGAATTTATCACCTATATCTATTTCTAAAAATATGGCCTTTAATACAAAATCCAAAATATTGATTTCTATATAGAATGCTTTTGTAAAATTTAAATGCAATAAGATTGAAGCTATGATAAACGTTATCTTGAAATCTTGAAATGCTTTCTCTCTTTAAAGCCTCCATTCCAACTTATCTTTGCATGTCAATCAAATAAAAGGGGCAACAACTTGAGTGTAATTTTTAATGAAGATTTGAATGAAGTTCAAAAACCTAAGAAAGTATTATATATCTCTTACAATCTTCAGAATGGCCCATTGTATAATTGCCTCTATTTTCTTGGAATCCATCATCAAATCCTTAGTAGATATGATATATTCCAAAAATTCTATCTTTGGTTGATGAAATATATATTTATCTAGATTGATATATAGACCTGTATCTTGTAGCTTTTGTAATATCAATTTTATATACTCCTCATGTTCTTCCTGATTTTTCAAGTCAATCAAGATAAAATTAAGATAGATTATCACAAACTTGTTTAGATGCTCTCAAAAGATGTCATTTATTAAATGTTGAAAGATAGTGAATACATTTTTTAATCTAAAAGGCATGACATTATATTCAAAATATCCATACTTTGTCTAAAATATGGTCTTCTATTTGTCTCTTTCCTTGATCCATTATTATGTGGAATAATCTTCAATCTAAAAATACATTGGATACCTTGCTATAAAGAATCTACTTGCAACTTATTGGCAAGACTCCAATAAGTGATTTGTCTTTAATAAAAAAGACAAATAATACAATAATATTACAAAAAAAAAATTATATTAATAAAAATCTCTTATATTTAAATAGATTTATATATAAAGTTTTTTTTAGCATATAAAAAATCTTTAATATATCTTTTTTTATAAATTCATAACTAACTAATTATTGATAAATTAGATTGTCAATAATTTTAAAGAAAAATCCGTAATCTCTTTTTAAAACTTCATTTTTATATAATTTTTTTTATTATAGCTCTTTATATCTATTTTTCCACTTCTATAGAGTTTTGGGGCCTAAAAATTACTTTAGTTTGTTCAAAATGATCAAATTGCAAAAAAATTCTTCAATAGCTTATTCACCCACAAGGATTGATTTCTTCTTGAATTTTGTAGTTTAATAACTTTTGATCTAGCTATTCAATTTTTATCAAATTTTTCCAAAGTATAGATTGTGCTCTTAAGCTTTATTATGAAAAAATTCAACTATAGATTTGCTTCCAATCGTCTAATATCTTCAAAATTCTAGTAGGTGCTTAAAACCCTAGTTTATGGATACTTGAGTATTATTTCCTTCATATTCCAAAAATCCAAAATTTTAATGCCACAAAATTTTTGTATATTATTTTATAATATAAATATATATACCTTAAAAAATTTTGAGCCAAAAATTTATCAAATTGTCTAAAATATAACTTTAAATACAACCACTAATTAAGCATGGTCATTTATTGTCCTTTGATTAGAAGCATTGATTTCAACTTCCAATATTTCTTTCATCCTAGCTTGGATTTTATTAAGCCATTCATGAAAAGTGTAGCTAAAAAAATGATCTTTCTAATACTAGTTGCCAATCTTTTATTGCTTTTTGTATGTGCAAGTTATATCCAAAAGAGTGATAGTAGATACAATTTCAACATCTTAACTTTGAGCACCTATATTTCTTTCATAAAAATTCCAAATCACATAATTTTTGTACCAAAATCATAGCCAAAAACCTAAACTTATTAATCCTAGCCTTTGATGTTTGAATATTCTTGAAAAATAAACCCCAATTTGTAATAAGACTTGAGGCAGTCTCCTTGAAGCCTATTGGGCATGAATTTTAGCCAATAGGAATAGAGACTTCTATCATCTATTTCTATTCATCTACATAAATGGCCTAACTATTCCTTTTCATACTAAAAACTTTTTTTTAATCTTTTTTTTTAATAAGATTTATATAATATGCATTCTAAATATCAAATTAAAAAAATAAACAAGATCTCAAGGATCACTAATATCTAACAAAGGTGACTCAAAATATATAGAAGTCATTACTAATATAAAATCAACCTCAAAATTATTATTAAAAAAAAAATTATATAAACCTCAACAATAGCCGTATTAATGAATTCCTTTTAAACTAACAATCTAATCATATTTTGTAATCAATAAATATCTACTAATATAGCTCTTACTTAGCTACATAATAAATTATATATTAAATATATATGTACAATATTTCCACATGATAGGTGACCCACAATATTATACCATACCAAGTTGAATGCTTTATAAAGATCTATCTTAATATAGATCTTAGCTTAGCCTTGTTGTTTCAAAAGTCTTGAAATTAATAGTATTAGAAAATGATTCTTCAATGTTATATTATTTAATCCCTGATAATCAACGCACATATAATGTCAGAATAGAAAGAATTTGCCTCAAGAAAGTACTGGGCTTTTGGTTGTTGCTAATTTCTCAATCAAATGTTAAGATAGATAAAAATTCCAAATTTATATAAATTATTCTTAAAAATGACCATTACATCAAGTACACTAACCTCAAATATTCTAGAATCTCTAAAATATAGTAAAATATATTAAATACTTTACTAACCTTAAGGATTTTTTTTTTAAACTTCAATAGTATATATTTCTAAATTAGACTATTTTAAAGAATTCAAATTTCATATAAAATACTAATTTATTCTTAACAACTATCATAATAAGTTTCAATTGTTAATTCAATATCAATCTTTAGATATTATATAAATCCTAATAATAGCTTTAAATCTTTATTTATAAATACTTACATGCTAATTTCTTCATATCTCACAAAATAAATGTCCAAGTACTATGAAATTTTGATATATAGCTTTTTAATATAATCATACATCTTTTTAAAAAATTTTAGACAAAAATTTGTTGAAAAGCTTAAGATATGGTAAAAATCATTACTATCAATAAATTGGTCTATTTATTGCCTTAGAATTCAATTTGCTGTTTTTAACTTCCAATATCTTCTTCTTTCAAATTCCAAACATAAGAATTTTTTTAAATAAGATGTAGGTTTTAAAATCACCTCTTCAATTGCACCTTCTAATTTCCAAAAGCTCTTATACAACTTCTTGTATTCTCAAAAGAGTGAGAGTAGATATAATTTGTGTATCTTAACTTCAAGTGCCTATTCTTTCTTCAAAGAAATTCTAAATTTTTTGAATTTAATATTAAAATTATAATATAAAAAATAAGCATTCTAACCATAGCCAATGGTTTTTGAATGCTTCCTTTGAAGTTATTAATATCCTTATTTTTGTAGCAGATAGCTTGCTTACAGCCTATTGGACATGACTGTTAATCAATGGAAATGAAGATCTTTATCTCTTACCTTCATTCATCTATACCTTACTTTTATCCCTCCAAATAAGCTTTTTAGTAGTTTAGTTTTCATCTTTAGATCCCAATCTCCTCTCAAGGCTTTATATTAAATATTTAGGTCCTATATAATTTAAATGCCATAATAAAAAATTAAATAAAAAAATCAAAATAAAATATTTTATACCAACTCTCTTTAATTTAATCTATTAAATATTCTAACACACATTAGAACTTATGAATATATTATGTATTTTGACTAATTTTTATATATTGCAAGCAATTATAATACGATAATACAAAGAACTATCTTTTTTTTCCACAAAGAGTATAGATGCACATGCTAGAGATTTTAAATGCCTAATAAAGTTCTTTATAAGATTTTTATCAATACAATCCTTCAATGCCAAAAACTCATTTTAAAAAAGGTTATAAATTGGACCAAAAGATGATTGCATTCTTTCTTGAAGATCTATAGCATAATTACATGGTTGGTGCTTTGATAATAAATCAATAATTTTTTTATGAAAACATCTTGAAATTCATTATACTGCTTTAGAATAATTGCTAATGAAGTCATATCTTTTTTAATTGGAATTGCATAAATAATGAATGATATACCTTCTTTGACCAATCTTATAAAGACCATTGCTCCAATAAATAAAGGCTTATCAATTTGTGACTTTTTATGAAGTTTTCTTACAGGAATTTTTATAAAAAATATCATTCTTTACAACCTCCAATCTATAAATGGATTATACTTTTTCAACCAAAAAAGTCCAAAAATAACAAAATTTGAAGGAATCTTAATAATATTGAATACAATTTGCTTGCTATAGTCTTAAAATGATACTTCTATAGGTATTGTTTCATGGATGACACTACTAGAGGATAAGGATCATCTATCTATTACTTCTATATAAACAAGTTTGGATTTTTGTATTAAAAGAATTTTGTAAAGCTTTATAAAATGTTTTTAGTATGGAAATCCAAACTTGTTCATATAGAAGTAATTTTAGCAAATGCCTCATTTAAGAAACAAGCAAATGCCTCTAAATCCAATAAGGCAATTGCTGCTGTATGTTGTGAAGTCTTGCTTAAGAATGCTCCTAGTACCTAACTATAGAAGATAAAAAGAAATAACAATAATTAGTCCTAATACCTCTATTTAAATTCTAAATAAATCTTAATCAAATCCTAATTAAATCCTAACTAATCTCTAATCAATTTTGATCAAATCCTAATTATATCCTAATCAAATCTTAAATAATCATAATCAAATCTTAATTAAATCCTAATTAATCTTGGTCAAATCTTAATTAAATATTAATCAAATCCTAAACAAATTCTAAATAATCCTAGTCATCTTAACTAAATCTTAGTCAATCCTATTCAAATTCTAATTAAATCCTAGTCAACCTTGGTCAAATCCTAACTAAATCCTAGTCAATCCTGATCAAATCCTAATTAAATCCTAATAAACTTTGATCAAACTTTGACTAAATTCTAACCAAATCCTAAATAAATCCTATCTAAATCTTAATCAAACCGTAACTAAATCCTAATCAATCTTGGTCAAACCCTAATAAACTCTAAAACAAATCCTAATCAAATTCTAAAACTTATTTCAACCTTAGGATAGTTTAGAATCTCAATATCTATTGACTAAACTATTGATCTTGCTTAAAAATTTATACACCTCTTAAAAACTAAGTTGGCAATAAGCACATGAAATTTAAAGAAGATCAAACTTACCAACAAGAAATTCAATCCAAAAATTTAATCAAGTATCAGCCAGCCTCCTTCTCCAACCTTAATGTTGATTGTCTAGTGCTAATATTTCCTTCTTACACCATTCAATTGCTTCCAAATTTCACATGCATATAGAAAATTAAATCTTCTATATATACATATAAATTTCACTCTAATTCAACTAGTAGATTGCTAGAAATCTTAAAAAACCTAAATGACCTTCAATTCCTAATTTCCGAGATTTCAACCTACATAAACTTCAATAATCTTTGATTGAACTATTAGATCAATCTCAAATTTACAACACCCTACAAGCACAAGTGTATGCACCAACTTACAAAATTTCACTTGTAGATCTATAATCAATCTCACAAAATGCTCAAAAATGTAAACTCCAATATATTTCATAAAAATCAAAGTCTCCAAAATCAACTTGGACTTTGCAAAGTCCTTACAAAGTTGTTACAAATTCAAAAGACTCCTAATCAATGTTGAAAGAAAGATCTTCTAGTCGCTTTTTAATCCCACCTTTCAATCTCCAAAGAAAAATTGACCCATTGTAGGCACATGGTTTTGTATCCTAGGATCTGATTTTAATCCAAGCTCATAACTAGTCCTCTTTGGGTATCAATTTTGAGATTTTTGAAGTAAAATTTTCTCAAATCTATTTTTAATTCTTTTGTAATGGTTCTTATATTATTTATTTTTCTAATATATTTTATTTTGCTTTATTTATGGCCATTCAAAATAAATAGAAGCCTCTTCTATAAAAAGGTAGCATTAGCCTTTTAACCCTTTTCTACTTTCTTCTCGATTATCTATAATTCTTAGATAATTTTCTTAAATATTTCTATTTGAATTCCTATATATTATAGTTATTCCCTTTCTCTTTTATCTAATGGCCGTATTACTACAGAACATTGTTTGAATCTTCTGAGGGCTAAAATATAAAAGAATTCTAAAACAATAAGTAGGTTGAGCAGAAAGAGAAGAACTTGAATAATTTTATAATATTGAATTTTTTAGCCACATAGTCCCTATTGTGGTTGAACATTTTTATTTTCTTGAACGATTGCACTTTTGGTTTTGGTGATGCATTGATTTTGTTTTTTCAAACAATTGTAAGTCTTGTAGCCTTCCTCATGAAAATACAAACATAGATCTTCTTCTATTTAATGCTTCTTTTTTTGTAGATTATGAGGTTTAAAATATACTGCACTAAGATGCATGTCTTCTACTTCTAAATGTGAATTTAGACTACTTACCAATGTAATAGTATTGTGTTAGATTGCATGTTATCTTGCTAAAGCACATGAACGTTGATTTTGACAATATTGGAATAGTTAGTTATCACATTTCACAGCTTGATTGATGGTTTCATTGAATAATTATGGATTTGGAAGTAATAATAATGAATCCTTCACATTATCTTTTAATACCTAATAAAATTAATTCATCAAGGCATTTTCATCTTAATTAATGTTGCATGCTAGTTGTCTAAAATTGGATATATAGATTGATGTAGAGCGTGTTTTTTTGTTGCAATACTTGGATCTTTACTATTGTCCAATGAGCCTTGTTATGCTTTCCAAATGCTTTTATAAATACTTCTATGAAAGCTTCAAAGTTACTTAAAATTGGTGATCTCTTCTCAAATAAAGGAACAAAGCACAATAATGCTTGCCTTGTAAGCAAGGTGCCAACCAATCCAACTTGTGATTCTTTTGTTGGATAAATATTAAATTGTAGAACCATTATCAATAGAATTTGGTTGAAAAATCTTCAAAACTTCAAATACATACCATCATATTTTTTCAAAAGACTAACTTGAGACTCTTTATGTTACAAAATCGATGGATTTTCTTAACGCAGCATAGGTAGTAGCACATCTTCAAGTATAGAAGTTTGAGGCAAGTATAGTCGAGGTTGTGGTACTTCAAATATTGCGTTGTTATGAAGTTTTGTAATAATCCCTTCAATCTCCACAATCCTAATAGATACAATAGTAAGAATATTTAATGGTATCTAATTTAGACTTAAAAGATTTGATCATACTAATGCCTTAACTTCTAGCCATTCTAAGAAAAAAAAAAAAAATCTATAAGAAAATAATATCAATTTAGAAGAGGATAATCTGCAACCTCTAAAATGCTTTTAAACCTTCAAGGCGTGAAGTGATCCATTCTTTCACAAGAAAGATAAAGCTTCAATATTGAGATGCTCAAAATATCAATTTATAAAAGGATAACCCACAACCTCTAAAGCCCTATTATACCTTCAAAAAGAAGAGTAATCTACTCTATAATAAGAAAGATATAATTTTGATATTTAAAATGAGGTCAGTCTTGACAAACTATCAAAGATACAAGAATATAAAATAAAAGACTTGAATTAAAAAGAGATTTTAAGAAAAAACCAATAAAAAATTGAATGATCTAGATGAATACATGAACAACATCAAAAAAAATGAGCTAGAATTTCAAGAGATGCATTGTTGAGATTGAAGAACTCATTAGTCTCATCTCAAATATATATCCAGATTTAGGAAGCTTCTTGAGCGGCTTTTGTCAAACTAAGAAGTTTTTCAAGTAGCTTCTATCAACTTAGAAGCTTCTCAAGCTCCTTCCACTAACTACAAAGCTTCTTAAGCTACTTCTACTAACTACAAAGCTTTTTAAGCAACTTCTATTCCCTAAAAAATCTTTAAAATATTCTAAAAGGTTCTATGAACTTCCAAAGTGTATATTTTTAATAACTATTATACAGCAATTTGACTATTAGGTGAAAATAATATACATATTTATTTAATATATAAATTATTATATAGCTAGATGATAGCTATGCTAGTGGATTTTACTTGGTTATAAAATATGATTAGATTACTATTTTAAAAAGAATCTATTTAAAAAGACTACTATTAAAGATTATGCATTTTTTTTTTTTTTTTTTTTTTTTTTGATAATAAAATTTGAGGTTGATTTTATATTGATAATAAATTTTATATATTTTGAATCATCTTTATTAGACATTGGTGATCTTTGAAGTCTTATTTTATTTCTTTTATTTGATATTTAGAGCACATATTTTATAAATCTTATAAAAAAAAAAAATTAGAAAAGAATTTTAGCATAAAAAAGAGTAGTTAGGCTATTCAAGTGGATGAATGGAAATGGGTGATAGAAATTTCTATTCTTGTTGATCAAAATTCATATTCAATGGACTTTAAGGAGATTTTTTGAAGCCTTATTAGGAATTAAGGTTTCTATTTTGATGTTATTTGAATGCAAAAGGTTAGAATCAGCAAGTTTAGATTTTTGGATATAGTTTTGGTACAAACATTTAATAATTTGGAATTTTTGAAGGAAATATAGGCGCTCAAAATTAAGATGTTGATTTTTTACCTACTATCATTTTTTGGAATATAATGCACGTGTATCGAAAGTAATAAAGGATTGACAACTAGTATAAGTCATGAAATTGATTTATAATGATATTGCTTGAGCTTGAAAGATAAATCTTTTTAAGCCTGAGATCTTGTTTGGAAGATGTTTTGAAGGCCGCAATGAAGAATAGATCCTTGGATGGGATGTTTAAACAAAAGAAGTACTAGCTCAAGGCCATAGGTGATTTCTTTGGAGACCAGTAGAACCTATTGTCCTAGAATGGAGAACAAAATATATAGCTTCATTAATGCAACATATCCTTGATTTTTTATACTATTTTATTATATGATGTCTTATTTGAGAATGCGCCTTGTACTTGGCTATAGAAGATGAGGTTGCAATTTACAAATCTTTAAAAATCCTTAATAGGTTTCATATATACAAGAAGAATATGATTTGAATTTCAATTTTAGAATACTCAAGTCAATATAAAGTGCTTAAAAACACTCTTTTTGGTAATTTTGACTACATATAAAATCCAATTGCTTTATTACTTGTCACAATTAAGCAACTTAGATTTCTCCTTGCAAGTCCTAACCTTAATTAGTGAACTTTAGTAAGCTATAACTCTTAATCTAATAATTAATTTAGTATGAAATTTTTTAAAAAAATGCAAATTTAAATCTTCTATATGCTCAAAAATTTTCAACCTAATCCAGCTTATAGATTTTTAAAAGTTAACCAAAAACTGCATTGATGTCATTCCACCACCAACTTGAAAGTTGATGTAGATATTCCAGTAGCAATTTCTCCTTCTCCAACTATTAACTTTAGCTAAAAATTGGTATAGAGCTTGCCCTTCAAGTCTTTTAATATTATGCCAAATTTCATCTTAATTAAAATAATAGATCTTTAGATATTACAAAAATCCTAAACAATCTTAAACTACCAATTTTTTGTACCTATTCATATTAAAGATAAAATAAATTCCAATTTTACTATTAGATTATTACAAATTTTTATTCAATCTTAGTATACTCAATCATCTATAAATTTTTAAATTTTCAACTATAGATATTATTTCAATTGTACAGAATAGTTGAAAGTGTTGGTCCTAACTTTATTGCATAAAAACTTAATCTCTAATATAAACTCTAATTTTAGATAGTAATTGCTAAATCCTCTTAATTCCTATAGAAACAAGTCTAATATTTGTGAAACAAGCTTAAAGCTAGCTTTCCAATCCTAGCTGCTAATCTCCAAATGACTT
Source organism: Physcomitrellopsis africana (assembly GCA_036785485.1). Classification (NCBI taxonomy): domain Eukaryota; kingdom Viridiplantae; phylum Streptophyta; class Bryopsida; order Funariales; family Funariaceae; genus Physcomitrellopsis; species Physcomitrellopsis africana. Next base: position 86,745 of record JAWRVF010000710.1, on the reverse strand, counting down.
GATATTTTGCCCTTGGTGGTCATTTTTGTGGTTAGAGATCTGATTTCAACCTTCTCTCATATATGGTCGACCCCTAGTATTAATCCAACTTATTCTTAGGATTTTTAAGCTTGATCCTATCTTCAACTTAATCCTAATATTAACCATACTAACTATTTATCTCTTCTATCCTATTTTTATTAACTTATGGCTTTTGAAAAGCAATGAAAGAGTTTCTACAACCTAGCAGAAAAATTTAATAACTAATTTTTATCTATTAGCTATTAAAATAAGAAAATAATCTAAGAGGCTTTTATAAATCTTTTTTTAAGCATCTTGAGTTCCTATTGAATTAAGATAATTGAAGATTAAATAAAAATCATTCTTATTTATATTTTTTATTACATGAAAGTGTTATAACATGACAACATATGTAGAAAGACTTTCAAAGGTATGAGCTTCTTTTAGAACTTGTTGCTAGAGAAGAGGGTGATATTAAGGACATATACTTTGGAGGTTTATAGAACCTTCTAGGATATTCTAAAGCTTCTTGAATTAGTGAAAGTGAATTGAGAAGCTTCCTAATTGATGAAAGTAACTTGAAAAGCTTTCTAATTGGTGAAATTAGCTCGAGAAGCTTCCTAGTTAATAGAAGGAGCTCAAATTTTTTTTCAATTAGTAGAAGTTGCTTAAGAAGCTTCTTAGTTTAATGGAAGCTACTCAAAAAGCGTCCTAGATAGGAATATATATAGGAGTTGACGCTGAAGAATTCTTTAGTCTCAATAACATATCTCTTGGAATTCTACCTCATCTTTCTTGGTGTTGTTTGTATACTCATCTAATTAATTCAAATTCTTGTTGGTTTCTTCTTAAAATCTTATCTTAGTTCAAGTATCTTACTTTATATTCTTGTATCCTTGAAAATTGAAAAAATAAGCTATCCCAATGAACTAGTATTAATACAAGAAAAGACCAAGCTTGATATTGAATGGATATATAGGCATTAGAAGGTTGATACTAAAATCCTTTTATATTGAAAAGACTTTTAAAATATTAAATTTTTATCTTTTTAAATTTAAATTTAAATTTTTTTAGATTTAATTTCTTTTTCTATAATCATAAGTTTTTAGATTAGATTTAGTTTTTTCTCTATTCTTTCTTTAATTCTATAAAACAAAACCTGCTTTAGTTCTTTCAGATTAGTAGCATCTCACTCATTTTTATTTTAGATAGTTGCTAAAACTTTGGTAGGAAATTCTTCTATTTATTCAATAGCATTCTAAGATGTCAGTTCTAGATTCTTCTCCTTTATAAGTTGTTTCAAATAATTACCATGTATAAATCACAAAATTAATTTATTAGTTATTTTAAGACAAATGAATACATTTAGAAGGCCAAAAATTATAATTATGAAGTAAAGATGTATTTAGAGGATACTAAATAAAAGAAAATAGTATTAAAAGAGAAGAAATGGAGTCTTATTAAATCATGGATGTAATTATTTTAATTGATTTAATATATTTTTTTAATTACTAGAATTAATATTTAGTCATTGAAATCAATGTCTACATTAGCCTTCTATCTCTATATACTATTTATTAGAAATATATAAATATTATTTAATAGGTAGAAGAAGCATGAAAAATAAATCTCATATCTTTTTAATTACTTATATAGAAAATAAGTTTTTTAGTTGATTTAAATTGATTTTATTATTTAAAAAAATCACCAAGGTAGAATAAAATAGTTTTAAGTTGATATTATCATTTTAAAAATATTATAGGAATTTTTAGAATTTATTTAGAATTTTTTAAGAATTTTTAGAATAATTTTGAAGACTTTGGTAAAAATGAATTTTATCACCTTGGGAGCTAGATCATGAGTTATTGAATCCTAAGTTTATAACAAAATCAATCTTTTATAAGAGAATAAGATATTGAAGGATTTTGTTATAATTTCAATATTTTGTACAAATTAAAGGATTTTTTTGGAAGCAAAGACTTTATGGTAGTAAAAAAATAGATATATGGAGCTTTGATAATATTTTTTTGATATAAAGATGAATTTTTAAAAAGAGATTATGAATTTTTTTAGAAATTATTGAGAATCTAACTTACTAAAAATTAATTAGTTATGATTTAGCATAGAAAAGGATATTAAGGATTTTTTGCATACCATAGAAAAATCTTATGTATAAATCTATTTAATCATAAAAAGATTTTATCAATATAATATGCTTTTTTATATTCAAATAACCAATTGTTTCACCTCACAACTTAGCTAATTGATTTATTAAGAGTTTGAAGACTAAACAAAGATAATAATAGAGTCTAAACCAATTTGTTTCAAACTCTAAACCAATTTGTTTCTTTTATTGACTAAATATTTTTTTTAAATTATAAAATTCTTATGATTAAAAAATCCAAATTTATCCATGTAAAAGTTATAAATGGTCACTTTTTATTGTCTATAGATATTAATTATAAAACAACTTCATTAGAACAATAAAAAATTATAATAGTTAAGTTATATTTATTATCATTAAATTTTTATCTAATCCAATCATATTAGGACTTTCTTAGCTTCAAAGCTATAGTCCACATATAGATTGGACATTCCATAAAATAATATTTCCTACAATAGAGTATGTTTGTTTAAAACTTGATATAAGATCTCATGAACCTAATAAGTATAAAACTATAAAATCTTTATTTATTAAAATAAAAGTATTTATAAAGACTATAAAAGATGACTCTTTTTTTATTATTTATATAATTTTAATATCTAAAGTATTAACTATATTAATAACCACTGCCAAGAATATGAGAATATTAAGCAAGAAGTTTGAATTAGAATAAGGTTTCAAGAAGAAACCAAGAAGAATTTGAATTAATTAGATGAATATACAAACAACATTAAGAAAAATGAGCTAGAAATCCAAGAGATGTGTTGTTGAATCTGAAGAACTCTTCAGCCTTGAATCTTATATATACTTGAGAGTCGTCAAAATGGCTCAGTTCTTCATTTTTATCCAAAGCAATCAAAAATCAATAATTAGGATAAACTTAGGCTAATTAGTATTTGTTGGTGGCTAAAATCCTTGTTAAATGGATTATTCTTGCCAAATAGATGTTTTTACTATTCTAAGAAGTACGCTCGATGTATTAGTAGAAAATTTAGATAAGAATATAATAAATTATCTAAATTTAATAATAAAATAATCATCTAGAGATAAAATCAATTATACTAGTCCAACTTAGTATTAGAAAGTAGTAGAATTCCAAAAATTAAAATTCTATGAATTTTGATAATTTTTAAAAATTATTGGCTTCTAATTGTTGTAAGTCAAAATTGTTTGGCAATTGGTGATTTTAATCACCGTATTAAAATGCATCTAGTTGAAGAAAATACTATGAGTTTATTTAGATTATTATTATTTATCTAAATTTAGATTAAAAGATAATAGTAAAAATTTCTTAAAGTATTTTAATAAAATTATAATAGTCAAAAGTTATAATTAGTAAATTGATTAGAACTTATGCTTTTGAATTTATACTTGGATATATGAATAGTCAATCCTAGGATAAAATTATATTTTAAATATATTGGCAATATTAATTTGCTAAAAAAATAGTCTATTTTTAATTATAGATGAATTCAATCCTAAAATTATGCTTAGGCTTAGGATCATTTTGGACCCTTGATCTTGATTGTAGATTTGTAGTTTAAGGATGGGGATGTGGCCACCACCCTTGGGCCACCTTGTACTTGGTTAAAAGAAGCTTAGGTGGCCATTCTTGCTCTCTTATTTTTTTGTGGCGAAGCCATTGAAAAATTTCTCCCCTGAGTGTGGATTCTTTTTTCTTAAATTGGTTTGTGTTTCAATTACATATAACTTCTAGTTAGAATGGAGTTAGGACTTGAATTTTTAGAAGGTGGTAGGAATTTTTGTTAGCTTTTCAAATACATATTATACGTGCCATTTAAAGTAAAGACAAGATAGTGGTAGCCATTTTAGTGATAGGGGGATTTGCTACCCCTTTGATTTAAAGTTGTGACTTTGAAGAACAAGATCTAGAGCGTCAAGAAGGGTTTGAAGGTGAAACTTATTGAAAAAGAAGTACTTTAAAGTTTGATTTTTGAAAAGCTAAGATTTATTTATAAACAATTAAGGACAAGATAATAGTAGCTATTTTAATAAAGAGAGATCTGCTATTAGAAAAATTTAGAGTACCAACTTTGAGGTGCAACATCTTCCAAACTATAGTGAGTTTGGAGCTGAAATTTTAAATGGTGATAGATCTTAAATTTACCTTTCTAGAAGGTCTAAGGACGCTCAAATCCAATCAAGGATAAGATAACAATAGCTATTTTAGTGAAAGGGGTTCTATTCCTTGAATTGGAAGCATCACTAGATTATATTTTTATTTTTTTATTTTTATTTTTTTGCACGATTGCTTGTGATTTCCTTCTAGCATATTATTGAATGATCTTAATACTTATTATCAAATATTTTTTGAGTTAATTTTTCTTTCTTATCCTACTTCATTATTTTTTAATTTTACTTAGAAATCTTCTATTATATATTTTATTTCTACGTTCTACTTTTATTACCAATTAAAGTTTATATTTTTAACTTTTAACTTTTAACTTTTCATATTATTTACTTTTATATTCATCTTTTATCTTTTATCTTTTTATTTGTCATTTTTACTTTTATATTTTATATTTTATATTTTATTATTTATCTTTTATCTCTTATTTTTACCTTGGTTCTTTTATCTTTTCCATCCATCTATAACACTAATGGTACATTGTTTGGAAGAAATTTAAGTAATAGGCCTACAAATGCTAACAACAAAAAAATCATAAAAAATCTAAAAATACTAAATTTTTTAATTCAATCAATTTAAAATTTAAAAAGTCTTGTGGTGAGCTTTTTGGCTCACAATACTCTTATCTAGGATACTTTTTGAGTGGCTTCCATCAAATTAAGAAGCTTCTTGAGTAGCTTCTATCAACTAGGAAGCTTCCCGAGCTCTTTCTATCAATTTGGAAGCTTTTCAAGCTCCTTCTACCAACTTGGAAGCTTCTTGAGTTCTTTCCACTAACTAGGAAGCTTTTCAATTGACTTTCATTAATTTAAGAATCTCTAAAATATTCTAGAAGGTTATGTGAACCTTCAAAGTATTTGTCTCTAGTATCACCCTCTTTTCTAGCAACGAGCTCTAAGAGGAGCTCATATTTTTGAAAGTCTTTTTACATACATAAAAAATCAAGGATATGCTACACTAATGAAGCTACGTTCTTCCAATCTCATAATAACAACTTGCAATACTGCATTGTCTCAACAGATTGCATACAATCACTTTACATTTCAATCACTAGAAATAACTTCTTACCAAAAGCCTCTCCAAAATGAATCAATTCTCCAATATTCTCTTTTACTGCTCAACTCTAATAATCAATACGGTGTTGTGGTAGAGAAAATTTGCCTCAAAAAAGCATTGGGCTTCTGGTTGTAACTAAATATTCAACCAAGATCCAAAATAATAAAATCCTCAAATTTTTATAAAAGTCTTTATTTTAGGGCTATTACACCCAATACATAAATCTTATTTCACAAAAACACTCAAAATATAACAAAATATTCTAAACCCTCATTCACTCGTAAGAAGGGAATTTTTTTTAAACTTCATCAATCTATAATTCATAATCTAACTATTCAAATCTACTATAATTTTACATGAAGTATTGATGTGCTTTTAACAACTAGTACAAAAAATTTCAACTATTGATTGTTTATTGATCTTTAGATATCGTAAAAATCCTAATAGTAGTTTCAAATCCTTGTTTACAAACACCCATGTACTAAATTCTTAATATCTTACAAATCCAATGTCCAAATGCTATGAAACTTTGATATATAGCTTTTCAACACAAAGATTCATCTTTTTAGAAATTTTTAGATAAAAATTCATCTAAAAACTCAAGATATGGCAAAACCCATTACTATGAACAAATGGCCTACTTACTGCCTTGGAATTCAATCTGCTGTCTTTGACTCTTTATACCTCCTTCTTTAAAACTTCAAATCTAGTAATTATTTCTCATTAGATATAGATCTTAAAATCCCTTCTCCAACCATACCTCTCAATCTCCAAAAGCTTTTATACAACTCCTCCAATTCTCAAAAGTATGATAGTAGGTACAATTTGCACACCTTAACTTCAAGTGCCTACTTCTCCCTCATAAAAACTCCAAATCTCTGAATTTTTACACCAAAATTGTAGCCCAAAAAAACAAGCTTTCTAACCTTAGTCCTTGATTCTTGAATGCCTCCTTGAAGTCGCCGAAACTCTTGTTAAGGTTGTGGGCAGCCTCCTCAAAGTCTATTGGGCATGACCATTGACCAATAGGAATAAAGAACTTCACTCTTTGTCTTCATTCATCCTCATTTTGTCTTCATCCTTCCAAATAGGCCTCTTAGTAGTTTGATTCTTCTTCTTTGGACTCCAATTCCCTCTCAAGGCTTTATACTAAATATTTAGATTCTATATAATTTAAAAGCCATAACCAAGCTAAGAAAAAATCTAAAATAAATTTTCTTACACCAATCTCCTTTAATTTACTTTATTAATCATTCTAACACATATCTAAATTCATAAATATATTATGCATTTTGAGTGGATTTTATATATTGTAAGCAATTACAGTATGACAACGGTATAACATTCTCACTCACAATCGAATTACATCAATATATTCTGTCTTCAGTTGCCAAATCGCAACACCAAATTCAAGCATCAAATAGTTATAATTTTTTTACTTGTCCAAATATATTGAATTTTCTATTTTATTATTATACTTCATAGTTGACATGGTACAATCAATTGGAATGTAATCCGGATTCTCTACTACAGTCTAACACAAAAAAAAAATGAAAGAGAGAAATAGCACTAAGCTTACCCCGGCTCTTGACTCTCACAGTCAGGCCCCAATTTTTTCTTTCTTATTCTCTTCATATTAAAAACTGAAGTACCAACTGTCATTTCTTCTGCCTTAATTGCTTTTGTAACTAACTTTCCTATGTTATCGTCTATACTAGCCAATAATTGGATTAATCATCTAATTTATCAATTTTTAACCTTTACTCTACCACCCAAAATTATCTATCTATTCTATACTATTGAAGGCTTAAGTTTAATTCTCCCTCTCATATGAGTACTCCTTGAATTCAATCTTCACCAAAAAATAATCATCAAACATATTTAAATTTTATCAAAAACTTGAGAATATAAAACAAGAAACTTGAATTAAAACAAGATTTCTAGAAGGAATCAACAAGAACTTGAATTAATCAGATGAATATACAAACAACACCAAGAAAGATGAATTAAAACTCTAAAAGATGTGTTGTCAAGATTGAAGAATTCTTCAACCTCGACTCTTATATATACTACTGTCTAGAATGCTTCATGAGTAGCTTCCATCAAATTAAGAAGCTTCTTGAATAGCATCTATCTATTGAGAAGCTTCTTGAGCTCCTTCTTGAACTCCTTCCACTAATTGGGAAGCTTCTTGAATTCCTTCTATTAACTAGGAAGCTTTTCAATCAACTTTTATCAATTAGAAAACTTTTAGAATATTCTAAAAGGTTCTATGAACCTTCAGAGTGTATGTCCCTAACATCACCCCTTTCTTTAGCGATGAATCTCAAGAAGAGCTCAAACTTATTATATATATAAGAAAATAAGAATATGCTACACTAGTAAAGCTATGTATTCTGTTCTTTGTTCTTGAGCAATGTATTCTATTGGTCCTCGAAGAAATTGTCAATGGCCTTGAGCTAGTACCTTAGTTATTGAAATATCCCATCCAAGGATTTGATCTTCATTACAGCCTTCAAAACATCCTCCAAATAAGATCCCAGGACTAAAACGATTCACCTTTCTAAGCTCCAACAACATCACTAAAGCTTGAGCATTGAAATCGAGACTTGCATGCTTGGATCTTGCTTCTAATGGCTCCAACTAAGGTTGTACTTGGTGTTGAAATGTATTGTCCTCACTTTGCTTAATTGAAGGTTGTGAAAATTGTACTAGTTCATTCAAAGCTTGCATGGCAAATGAATCTTTTAAGTCTTGTTCTCTTAATGCTTGAAGTTTTGACATAGTAACTAATTTGCTTCTACTACTCTATTCTATCTTGGAATAAATGACTACATATAGATGAAGGCTTTAGTTTAACTCTCTCATTCTTTATGAATATTCTTTGAATCCAATCTTCAGTAAGAAGTTATCATTGAATATATTTGGATTTGTAGAGATAGAATCAATGAAATTATTATACCATTTAAGGTGCATTGGCGAGATTTATGGCCAATTTCTATGTATGCTCATTAATATCATAGCCTTGCTAGTAAATAAGATATTCAAATTTGCCCCACCTTTGCCGTGAATCAAGAACCTTTTCAACCTTGTATTCTTCATAGTCTTCAATTTTGACACTAGACGACAATTGTTGTATCCTTTCCAAAGTATGCAACTCTCTATAAGGTTTTAAAAAAGAGACATAAAGAACTAGATGTACCTTCACAGAAGATGGTAATTCTAAGCAATATGCAACTAGATTGATTTGCTTCTAGATAGAAAATGGTTCCAATCTTCGACAGTCCAATTTATTGTATAGTCGCTTAGTCTAAATATTCTGTCAAAGAAGCCATATCTTATCTTCAATATGAAAAGCAAACGATTGATTCCTAAATTTATTTACACATATTTTGTAAATATTTTGAGATACTTATAATTAAAGCTTTAAGATTGTTTAGTATTGTAATAGCTACTTTACAATTTCTTCAGCCGGTAGATTGTTGTTCTTTAGAATATTCCACCAATCAAGCTTTGGATGATATCTATAATTGGAATAAAATAGTATTTATTGAATTGAAGCATGAATAATATTGTTATATGCTAACTCCGCTAATGGTAGATACAAGATTTAATTGTCTTGTTGATAATTAATATTGCATCGTAAATATTGCTCCAAAACTTAGTTAAGTCATTTTGTTTGGCCATCAATTTGAAGATAGAAAGCTAAAGAAAATTTAATATCTAGCTTTAATATTTTAAAAAGATATTTCTAAAATTTAGATATGAATTGGAATCCGTAATCGGATATGATATCATTTGATAGGCCATGATATTGATATATATTATTGAGAAAGAGCCTTGCCATTTCTTTATTAGACGTAGTCTTTTTATAAGGGATAAAATAAACCATTTTTGTGAATTGATCAACTATTATAAAGATACTATTTAATGAATTGGATGGCAATAGATCTTTAATGAAATCCATCATGATAGAGGACCATAACCATCTTGAAACATGCAAAGATTGTAAAAGTCTATAAGGGCAATGTTGAGGATTTTTGGACCTTGAACAGATGTTGCAATAGAAGACAAAGTCCTTCACTGCCTTCCATATTTGTGGCTATTAAAAATCTTGAAAAATAAGTTCCAAGGTCTTGTTAAATATAAAGTGACCCGCAGCAAAAAATCATGGCAAGATTAAAGAACGTGCAATTGTGTTGGTCCTTTTGAGATATACAAACATTCTTCAAAGTATAGAAGGTCTTCTTCAAATTTGAACTTATCAATATTTTCTTTGAAGCAACGCTTAACATCAAAGGCCAAAGCATTATTAGTGGTGGCAACACGCACTTCATTAAAGAAACTAGAATCAATAGGCATTGATGTAGTAGTGGCACAAAGGTGGAATTGCTTTGGTTTCAAAAAAGTTGTATATTGTTGATCAAACTCTACCTCACTTATTCTTCAGACAAGATATAATCTCCTCAATAGAGCATCAAACAATCCTTGTTGCTTCCTAGGGTGATAAGTAATAAAAAAATTAAATCATGATAGCGACATGTCTCATTGAGTTTGGCAGTGATTAAGAACCCGAGTTGACATAAAATATTCTAAGTTCTTGTGATCTGTATATATAGTTACAAGATGCATTGCTCCTTCAAGAAAATGATTCCATTTTTGAAAAGAATCCATTATAGCAAGAAGTTCTTTATTGTAGATTTCATAATTAATTTTGACAATAGAGAATTTTTAAGAATAAAATACAATAGGATAGAGTTTGTCGTCTATATCCATTTGTGAAAGTATAATCTTTAGTACAAAATCTGAAGCATCAGTCTTTATATAGAATGTCTTTATAAAATCTAGATGCGCTAATATTGAGGCTGTAGTAAATACCGTCTTGAGATCTTGGAATGCCTTTTGCACTTGAGGCTTCCATTTTAACTTATTCTTATATATCAATCAAGTAAAAGAGGTAGCAAATTGAGAATAATTTTTGATGAAGATCTAATAGAAGTTAATAAATCTAAAAAAATATTGTACGTTTCTTACAATCCTCGGAATGGCCGATTGCATAACTGCCTCTACCTTCTTGGAATCCATTATCAAACCTTTAGTAGATACAATGTATCTTAAAAATTCCATCTTTGGTTAGTGAAATACACATTTATCTAGTTTGGCATACAAATCTGTATTTTGTAACTTTTATAATATCAACTTAATATACCTCTTGTGTTCTTCCAAATTTTTTGAGCAAATCAAGATAATTCACCACAAATTTGTCCAAATACTCTCAAAAGATGTCATTCATTAAATATTGAAAGATAGCGGGTATATTTGTTAGTCCAAAGGATATAACATTATATTCAAAATGTCCATACCTTGTCTAAAATATAGTCTTTCATTGATCTCCCTCTTTAATTATTACCAAGTTGTATACTCTACAAAGATCTATCTTAGTATAGATTTTGGCTTGGCCGAGTTGTTCCAAGAACCCTAAGCTTAACAATAGTGGGTAACGATTTTTTATTGTTATCTTATTGTGAATCATCAAATTGACTCATTAATTATTTTAAGACAAAAGAATGCATTTAAGTACCAAAATTACAATTATTAGGTGAAGATGTATTTAGAAGATGCTAAATAAAAGAGAATAGTAATAGTAGAGAAGAAATGGAATCTTAGTAAGTCTTAGAGGCAATTATCTTAATTAATTTAGTATTTTCTCTTAATTGTAAGAATCAGTATTTAGTTATTGAGACCAATGTCTACATTGGCCTTCTATCTTCATGTACCACTTATTAAATATATGTAAATGTTACTTAGTAAGTAGAAGAAGCATGAAAAAGAAATCTCATGTCTTTTTAATTATTTATGTAAAAAATAAGATTTTTAGTAGATTTAAATTGATTTTATTATTATAAAAAATAACTAAGGTAGAATAAGATAATTTTAAATTGATATTGTTACTTTAAAAGTATTATAAGAATTTTTATAATTAATTTAGAATTTATTTAGAGTTTTTTAGGAATTTTTAGAAGAATTCTTAAGACTTTGGTAAAAATGAGTTTTACCACCTTGGGAGCCATTATGAAGAATTGGAGTAAGATTTGAAGGCCATAAAAGGTTCCTAAGCTAATTGGGTGTTTATAAACACCATGGTGAAGTAAAAATTGCAAAATAAGGATTTTTACTAATAGAAAATAGGAGGACTAGTAGCTAGTATAGTCTTTGTAGGAAGGGAGGTGCACAAGTCCCATATGGGTTGTGACACCTTGGATGTAGGTAGGAGGATAAGACTAAGGCCTTATGGTCTTTCTAGGACACCCTTATATACTACTTGTGAGCCTTGGTGAGGTTCAAACTCTTGATCTCTTAAGCAAATTATCCTTGAGGTAAAAATTATTCACTTAACTTTTCAATTCTTTACCTTTTATCTTTGAACTATCGTAACTTATTCATAGTAACTTGGATTTACATGTTTTTTATATCATTAGAAAGATAAAAGAATTACCTATTTAAAAATATAATTTTTATTTTTTATTTTTATTTTTTATTAGGTGAAAACATAGTAAACAGACTGTGACTAGTTTTATAATGTGCAATTACTCAATTGCACATATTTCAATTGTATTGTGTTGTTCTTCTCCTTCATTATTGTTTATTGCTTCTTATACTTTATACCACAATTTATAAGCAACTCTTAATTGAGGCCACCTTATACTTTGGATTGAGGAGTTAATTTTACCCTCACTTGAAGCTTAATAAATGTCTCATCTATAAAACAAGCAAACGCCCCTAAATTTATTAAAGCGATTGTTTAAAGCTTCTAAGAGCCAATATACAATGGAATTATAAAACAATGAGCAAGGTAAGCAAAAAGAGAGGAACCTAAATAGTTTTGAAATGTTGGATTGTCTAGCTGCACTATCCCTATTATAGTTGAACATTGTCGTTTTTTTGGACAATTGTATTCTTGATTTTGGTCATGTGTTGATTTTGTTTCTTCGGGCAATTGCCAACCTTGTGGCTTTCCTCGCCATAATACAAGCATAGACCTTCTTCCATTTGACACTTCTTTTATTGTAGACTAAGAGGTTTAAATTATACTGCATCAAGTTACATATCTTCTACTTCTGAGTGTGAATTCAAAATGCTTGTTGATGTTGTAGAGATATGTCAAATTGCATGTTGTTTTATTGAAGTCCATGAACATTAATTTTGTCGATATTGAAATAATCAATTATTATATTTTATAGCTTGATTAATGGCTTCATTCAGCGATTGTAGATTTGGAAGTGACAATAACAAATCTTTCACATCATCTCTTAATTCCCAATAAAATTGGCTCATTAGGGCTTCTTTATTTCAATTGATGTCACATTCTAATTACCTAAAATCAAATGTATAGACTAATGTAGAGCATGCCCTTTGACATAATGCTTGGATCTTAATTGTTGCTCAACAAGCCTTGTCATACTCTCTAAATGCTTCCGCAAATGCTTCCATGAAAACTTCAAAGTTGCTCAAAATTAGTGATCTTTTTTTAAACAAGGAAGCAAATTATAATAATACTTGTCTTATAAACAAGATGCCAACCAATATAATATGTGATTCTTCTATCGGATAAGTATTAGATTGTAGAACTATTATCAATCAAGTTTGATTGATAAACCCTCAAAACTTTGAATGCATACCATTATATTTCTTTGGAAGGCTAATTTAAGGCTCCTTATATTGTTAAACATGTGCATTTTTTGGATATAGTATATGTCACGGACATACTTTAAGCCATTATTAAAACTTTCTATAGTCTTCTAAAATCTTCTATAGCTTTTTAGAATCTTTTAGAATCTTTCAAAATCTTCTAGAATCCTCTTCAACCTTCCAAGACCTCTTGTGGACTTTTTAGAGACTTTACAGATTATCTTCCTCTAAACTAAATGTCTAAAAGTATTCTTTTTAATATAGAAAATACTAACAGCTTATTGATTTTTTTTTTTTTAAGATGGAAATAGATCAAGTTAATGGAGGTGCATCCTTACAAACAGAGAATAGAGTAGCAATACTTATAGATCTTTGAGCCCTATTGGATACGATACGAGAAGAAATAGCATTCTTTTGCAATTTAAAAAAAGATTTGTAAATGGAGCAAGTATCTGAAAAACTAAGCGAGAGATTCATAATTTGTAACAAGAGATTATTTGATTAAGAGAAACAAGCGGTAGACAAGCTATGCACACAACTTCTCTAGAAGTTCCAAGAGTTGTCATAAAAGAGCCAAAAACTAGTATGCTTGATAAGTTTGATGGAACAAGATCCAACTTTTGAATATTTGTACAACAAGTGCGACTTTATTTATGACTATATCCTTCTTGTTATCTAGATGGATTCATTCAAGTCGCTTTAATGGGTACCCTTTTATCAGGAAGTGCTTGATCATGGTTTGTACCATTATTAGAAAAGAATTCTTTGATTTTGTATAATTTAGAAGCTTTTATGGAAAGATTTATTACTATATTAAGAGACAATAATTGAGAGAGGGTAGCAGAGAGGAAGATCCAAAATCTATGACAAGGACAACGTTTAGTTGTAATTTATGCCGCAAAATTTCAACAACTTACTTGTGACCTTAATTGGAATGATAAGGCTTTTATGACTCGATTTTGTTATGGCCTAAAGGATAATTTAAAGAATTTATTGATCACAATGCCAAGAATTGAAAGCTTAGAGGAACTCATAGTTCAAGCTAGTACTTGTGACAATCGCTTATTTGAACTATGATAAGAAAGACGATCAATTTTCAACAATATCTATCAAGATACGACTACTACATCTTCAAGAATATTAGAAAAGCCATCAATATATCCTGAATCTATGCAAATTAATGCGACTCAATTTAAGCCATTAACACTAGCGGAAAAGACTAGACGTCAGCAAGTGAATTTATGCCTATATAATAGAAGATCCAATTCACAAGGCAGAAAATTGTCCAAATAAGTCTAGAGAATTCAAGGCACGAGGTATAAAATCTGAATTAGAAATGTCGAAAAACAAAGATGTCCAACCATAGTAAGGACCTTGTGGTTGAACACCTCTAAATCTAAAGCACCAAAAAAAGGTCTCTTTTTACCTCCAAATCCAACATCTTGTTTTATACTTCTTGTATATATAAGAACCTTGAAACAAGAAATTTTTGGTAATATCTTTTTAGATATTGGAGCCTCAGCATACTTTATGGATAAGGATTTTGCAACTATGCATAATTTACTACTTGTGAAGAAGATCCATCCTACACCTGTTGAAGTCATTGATGGACGAAACCTTACATTAGAAGATGTTATCAAAGAAATCCAACTGTTGAAAGTGATACTAGGAGATTAAGTATCACAAATTATTTTCAACATCATTAAATGTTCAAAAAATCCTATTGTCATTGGACTTTCTTGGTTTGAGCTACATAATCCTGATATTGATTGGAGTACACGGAAGATTTTTTTAAGATCCACATATCAAAAGAAGAAACGAGGTATTGTTCTATTCCTTAAAGCTAAAGCATTTATGCAAGGAGCAAAAAAAAGAGATGCATTTGCATTGTATGCTATTCCAATGAAAGACTCAATGGAGCAACTGAAGCAGGAAAGTCCTAGTCAATATCGCAATTTGGAAGAAATATTTGAAAAAAAAAAAATAGACATATTATCCAAACATCGTCCTTATGATTGTGCAATCAAATTACAAGATGGAGCTCAATCTCCATTTGGTCCAATTTATAATCTATTACAAATAGAGCTTACAACCTTATAAGAATATATTGATGAAAATCTAGCCAAGAATTTTATTCGACATTCAAAATCACCTGCTAGAGCTCCTATATTATTTGTAAAAAAAAAAGATGGTTTCTTACGTATGTATGTTGACTATTGAGATTTGAACAAGGTAATTATAAAAAATCACTATCCATTACCATTAATCTCAGGATTATTGGAACAATTAAGACAAGCAAAGATTTTTACAAAGATTGATTTGAGAGGCGCCTACAACCTAGTGAGGATTAAAGAAGGAGATCAATAGAAGACAATATTTTGTACAAGGTATGGACATTTTGAGCACAATGTTATGCCTTTTGGACTTACAAATGCACCTGCAATCTTTCAACATATGATGAATGATATCTTACGAGAATACTTAGATGACTTTATAGTCATCTACTTAGATGATATCTTGACCTTTTCTAAGAATGAAGAAGAGCATGAATATCATATATGGAAGGTATTATAAAAACTATGAGAAAGTGGATTGTATGCCAAATTGGAAAAATGCTCTTTCCACCAACCATCGATCAAATTTTTGAGATATATCGCTTCAAAAAATGGGATTTCCATGGATCCAAAGAAGATACAAATTATTATGGAGTAGAAATAACCATCATCAATTAGAGATGTATAATATTTTTTGGAATTTGTAAATTTCTATAGGATCTTCATCAAAGATTATTCTTAGATTACGGCTCTATTAACGTGATTCATAGGTAATGACAAATTTATTTGGGATGATAAGACTGAAGAAGCATTCAAGAAGCTAAAAGAATCTTTCACTTCTACTCTTATACTTGTCCACGCAGATCCAACAATACCATTCATTCTAGAAACGGATACCTCAAATTTTGCATTGGGATCTATACTCTCTCAAACTGATGATGATGGTCAATTACATCTAGTAGCATTCCGCTCTCAAAAATTTTCAACTGCAAAGATTAATTACGAGATCTATGACAAAGAATTATTGGCAATTGTTGATGCTTTTGAAGAATGGCGCCATTTGTTGGAAGGGGCTCAACACAAAATCATGGTATATATCGACCACAAAAATTTGAAATATTTTATGAGTGCTCAAGTTCTAAATTATTGACAAGCACGATGGAACATGTTATTATGTTGATTTGATTTTGTAATTAAATATTGTCTGAGAAAACTTCAAGGAAAATCAGATGTTCTTTCTTAACGATCATATCTTGCACCAAGAATAAGAGACATTGTATTGGATCAACAAAAATCAATCATGTTGAAGCCGTCCAATTTGCAGTTAAAGACATTGACGATATCTACCTATATAGATACAACTTTCAAGATGGAAATCCAAAAAATAATGAAGACAAATCTATTTATAAAGAATATCCAACAACATTTAAAAAATATATATGTGGAAGAAAATAATAATTTTAAATTCAAAGATAGATTGTTATACTTCAAGAATCTTTTATATGTTCTTCCAGGACCTACAAGACTTCAAATTCCTCAAGCTCGACATGACCTTCCAGCAACTGGATACTTTGGCTTCAATAAGACCTTGGAATTGGTATCAAAAGACTATTGGTGGCCTCAAACGTAGAAATTGGTAAAAAAATTCATACAATCATGCAAAATTTGTATGCAAATAAAGATTCCAAGATACCAATTATATGGACTTCTATAATCCTTTTTAGTTCCTAAGGGCCCATGGCAATTGTTATCTATGGACTTTATTACAGACCTCCCAATTTCGAATGGAAAAGATTCAATTTTTGTGGTGGTAGACCATCTTACCAAGATGGCATATTTTATCCCATGCAATAAGATTATTTTCGAAGAGGAAACAGCCAAGTTTTTTATTAATAATATTTACCAAATACATGGCCTTCCAATCGACATTATTTCAGATCAAGGACCGCTGTCGTGTTGTGACATGATTATATGGTGAAACTATGACTAAAAATAATTTTTCAATTAGTACTCTATTATCTTAGTTCAACAAGAATTCAATATTTTTTTAACAAGGTTTTTATGAAAGCCTCTTAGTTTATTTTCTTCACTTAATAGCTAGTAGATAAGAATTAGTTAGTAATTTTACCTTCTAGATTGTAGTAATTCTTTTACTACCTTAGAAAGGCTATAAAATAGTAAAAATATAATAAAAAGGATAAATCACTAGCATGATTGATATTAGGGTTAAGTTGAGGGTAGGATTGGGCTATAAAATTCCTAGGATAGGTTAGATTGATAACCAAGGGTTGGCCATTTGTAGGACAGGGTCGAAATCAGACCTTTGGCTACTAAAACGGCTGCCTAGGGCAAATCAAGAGTCTTTTAGCAAATCAAAAGATGGGATTAGAAAGAAGAATTAAGAGATTTTGCATAAAAGTTAAAAAAGAGTGATTTGGATTAGAAATGACTTTGTAATTTGTGAGACCTTGACCCACTTAGTTAGGGTTTTTGAGATCTTGAGCAATTTGCTAGTTGGATTGGAATGAAATTTATATATGTGGGTAGTAGACTTGTTTTTCTATGCACATACAAAATTTGAGAGCAATTGAATGGTGTAAGCAGGAGATTTAGGTACTAGAATATTGGCATGAAGACTAGAGAAGGAGGCTGGCTGTCACCTATGCAAATTTATAGATTGTTCTTCTATTTGTAAAGTTAGATCTTCTTCAAACTTAATGTGCTTGTTTTCAACTTAATTAATAAGATGTGTGCAAAATTTCAATCAAAATCAATAGTTTATTTGGTAGTTGTTGAGGTTCTAAAATTACTTTAGGATTTCCTTAGAGTTTGGTTAGGATTCGACTAAGGTTAGTTAGGATTTGTTTTAAGGTTTATTAAGATTGATTAGGATTTAGTAGGATTTATTTTAGGATTTTATTGAATTTGATCAAGGTTGACTAGGATTTAATTAAGGTATGATTAAGGATTGTTTAGAGATTGATTAAAAAAGTTAGGACTAGTTATTATTGTGTATTTCTCTTTTATCTTCCACATCCAGGTGTTCGAAGCATTCTCAAGCAAGACTTCACGACACACGACACCGCAATTTGTATCAAACTTTTGGAGAGGATTATTTCGACTTTTAAAGGTCAAGATCAATCTCTCATTTGCTTATCATCCTCAAACTGATGGTCAAACAGAATGAGTGAATCAGATCTTCGAACAATATCTTTATTATAGTATAAATTATCAATAAGATGATTGGACGGACTTTCTATCATTGACTGAGGTTGCATATAATAACTCCAAAGATTCTTCAACAAAGCAAATTCTATTCTTTTCAAACTATGGATACCACTTTAGAGCAGATCCATTCCAAATTGAAGATGTGGGAAGCCTTATTGCAGAAAGTCTAGCTACCTATTTAAAAACCATCTATGAAGAATTGGAATTTTAATTACAAATAGCCCAAGATTGATATAAAGACTATATAGACATTCATTAGAAGAATTAACCAAATTTCAAAATAGGAGCTCGTGCTTGGTTACTTCGACAAAATATACAAACAAATCGACCATCACAAAAATTAGACTATCAAAGACTTGGACCTTTTAAAATTCTACATCAAATAAATCTAGTAAGTTTTTGTCTCGAACTATTAAGTAGCATACACATTCATCCAGTCTTTCATGTCTCTCTTTTAAAAAGCTATTATAAATTAAATATTGCTGGAAGACCTGTTCCACTACCAACTCCAGTTGAAGTCAATCAAGAGATTGAATATGAGGTAGATGAAATATTGGATTCATGTATAAGATATGGATGATTCGAATATTTCATCCATTGGAAGGGCTATGGAGTTAGCAAAAGAACATGGGAACCCTCAGATAATCTTAAAAATGCACCTATGAAGGTTTGCCAATTTCATCAACAATATCCTAAAAAACCTAGATTCAATAGTCATTGAAGATTTCGTAGACAGTAACATCTCTTGGCTTCTAAATGATCTTTTCTATCAACAACAAAAGACCAATATAAAAAGGGAAAAGCCACGCCAAGACCTACACTTGTATTTTCTTAGGATAGAATAGATCTTGCTAGAAGCTTATTAGTCATCATGTCAAATTTTTGCATTTTAAGGGAATTGCAAGAACAAGAGTCAGAAGACTCTTCTGCCATATAAGCGGTTGGAGAATCATTACAACTTTCACAATCTGTTAGGTTTGAAGAACATGGACAAGATGAAGAAGGAATATTCCAACATCAACTAAGGCCATGCTTAGAATCTTTGGAGATACGACTTCATCACAAAAATCTTGATTCAAATGCCCGAGCTTTGATAATATTCCTCTAAGTTAGAAGGATAATTCCAAATAGATCAGAAATTATTTTTGGAGGATATTTTGAAGGTTGCAACGAAGAGAAAATTCTTAGATGGGATGTTGGTCTAACAAAGGTTATATTTGGAGGTCATTGATGTCATTTCAAGGGTCTTGTTGAATCGATAACCAACGAATAAAAGACGAAATATGTTGCTTTTTTATTCCGAAAAATTCTAGAATTTTTACACATATGATTTGATTATCAAATTGCTTTGGCTCCTCAAGAAACTTGTCTCTAGAAGGGAAGATGATGTCATGGACATACTTTAAGCCACTATTAGAATTTTTGATAATCTTTTAGAACCTTCTATAGCTTTTTAGAATCTTTTAGAATCTTTTAGAATCTTCTAGAATCCTCCTCAACCTTCCAAGACTTCTTGTGGATTTTTTAGAGTTTTCTAAAATCTTTCTCAAACTTCTAGAATATTCTAAGATATTCTTAGGACCCTTTAGAATCTTCTTCAATCTTCCAAGATCTCTCGTAGATTTTTTAGAGTCTTCCAAAATCTTCCTCAAGCCTTTAGAATATTCTAAAATATTCTTAGAAGGTCCAATAGGACATAAGGCCTCATAGTATAAATAAGAAGCAAGAGTGAGGAGCACCTCAGTCTTGCCAACACAAGTCTTAGAGCAATCCAGAGTGTTGCCTTCTTTTTTATATCAATCCAGTTTCTTATTCTTGATCTAGTTCTTATTCCTATCCATCTTGTTCTTTGTTCTTGAAGTTATTCTGATTCTGATTTCTTTTTTTGATTCTTGGCTAACTTGCTATCTTGTATCCTTAACAGTATAGGTAGTATTGCACCTTCAAGCGCAGAAGTTGGAGGTGGATGCAGTCTAGATTGTGGTATTCTAGATGTTGTGTCATTATGAAGTTTTGCAACAATTCCTTCAATCTCTACAATCCTAGTTGATAAAGTAATAAGAGCACATTTAATGGCATCTAATTTAAACTTGGAAGATTTTGTAATAATAATGTTTTAACTTCCAACCATTTTAAGAAAAAAAAGAAATGAATCTATAAAAAAATAATATCAATTTAGAAGAGGATAATCCACAATCTCTATAATACTTTAAGATCTTCAAAGAGAGGGGTGATTCAATCTCTCACAAGAAGGACAAAGCTATAATATTGCAATGAAGAAAATATTAGTTTAAAAGAGGATAATCTACAATCTCTAAAGTGCTGATATATCTTTGAATAGAGGAATAATTCACTTTCTAATAAAAAAGATCCAACCCTGATATTGAAGATGAAGTTAGTCTCAACAAATTGTTAAGGATATGAGATTACAAAACAAGAGACTTGAACTAGGATAAGGTTATCAGAAGGAACCAGCAAGAATTTGAATTAAACAGATGAGTATACAAATAATACCAAGAAAGATGAATTAGAACTCCAAGAGATGCGTTTTTGAGACTAAAGAACTCTTCAACCTCAACCCCTATAAATACTATTGTCTAGGATGCTTCTTGAGTGGCTTCTATCAAACTAAGAAGCTTTTCAAGCAACTTCTATGAATTGGGAAGCTTCTTGAGGTCCTTCCACTAATTGGGAAGCTATTTGAGCTCCTTCTATTAATTTGAAAGTTTCTTAAGCTCCTTTTATTAACTAGAAAACTTTTCAACTGACTTTCATTAATTAGAGAGCTTCTAGAATGTTATAGAAGGTTCTCTGAATCTTTAGAATATATGTCTTTAACAAATTTGTGGGAATAGAGTTGATGAAATTTTTATATCTTTTGAAGCGCATTGGCAAGATTTTTGGCTAATTCCTATATACATTCATTAATGTTATAGATTTGTTAATCAACAAAAAATTCTAATTTGCTCTACCTTTACTATGAATCAAATATTTTTTCAACCTCGTATTCTTTATGGTCTTTGATTTTGATATTAGACAGCAATTGTTGAACTCTTCTCAGAATATGCAATTCATTATAAGATTCTAAAAGAGAGATATGAAAAATTAGATGTACTTTCATAGAAGATAGTTATTTTAAGTGATATGGCATTAGATTAATTTGCTTCTAGATAGAAAATGGTTCTAGTCTCTAATAATCCAACTTATCACACAATCGCTTAATCTTAATGTTTCGTCAAAGAAATCATATCTTATCTCCAATATAAAAAGCAAGTGATTGATTTTTGAATTTATCTATAGATGCCTTATAAGCATCTTGAGCTGCTTACAATTGAAGCTTTAAGATTGTTTGGTATTGCGATAGATGCTTTACAAATCTTTTAGCAGCTAGATTATTATTTTTTGGCATATTCTATAGATCAAGCTTAAGATAATATCTATAGTTGAAATAAAATGGTATTTGTTAAGTTGAAGCGTGAACAATATTATTATATATAAATTTTGCTAATGGTAGATACAAGATCCAATCATCTTATTAATAGTTAATACTGCATCATAAATACTGCTCCAAAACTTGATTAATTTATTATATTTGGCCATCAATTTGAGGATGGAAAGTCAAAGAAAGTTTAATATCCACCTTCAGTATTTCAAAAAGATATTTCAAAAACTTAGATATAAATTGGGGTCCTTAATTGGATATGATATCATTTGATAGGCCATGATATTAATATATATTGTCAAGAAAGAGCCTTGTTGTTTCCTCACTAGATGCAATCTTTTTGCAAGGAATGAAATGAGCCATCTTTATGAATTGAATAACCACTATAAGGATATTAACTAATAAATTGGATGGCAATAGATCCATGATGAAATCCATCGAGATAGAAGACCATGACCATCTTCAAACAGGCAAGGATTGTAAAAGTCTATAAAGATAATATCAAGGATTTTTGGACCTTAAACAGATGTTGTAAGAGAGTACAAAGTCCTTCACTACATTTTACATTTGAGGCCACCAAAAATATTGAGAAATAAATTTCAAAGTCTTGTTAAATCTAAAGTGATTTGCAACTCAAAATTCATGGTAAGATTAATAAACATGTAGTCCTCTTGGTCTTTTTGGAATATATAAATGTTCTTTAAAATATAGAAGGTCTTTTTTAAGCTTGAACTTATCAACATTTTTTTTAAAGTGACGCTTGATATCAAGGGCCAAAGCATCATTAGTAGTTACAATAGGCACCTCATTGAAGAAATTAGAATAAATAGATGCCAATGTAATAGTGGTGCAAAGGCAAAATTGCTCTAATTTCAACAAATTTGTATATTATTAATCAAACGCCGCCTCTCCTACTTTGGTACAAGATATGACCTCCTCAATAAAGCATTAGATAATCCTTGTTGCTATCAAGCTTGATAAATAATAATAAAATTAAATCAAGATAGCGATACATTCTATTGAGCTTAGCGGTGATTAAGAACCTAAGTTGATATAAAATATTTCAAGTTCTTGTGATCTATATATATAGTTAAAAGATATATTATTCCTTTAAAAAAATGATGCTATTTTTTAAAAGAATCTACAAGATGCTTTTTATTATGGATTTTAAAATTAATTTTGATAGCAGAGAATTTTTTAGAATAAAATATAATAGGATGGAATTTATCGTCTATACTCATTTGTGAAAGTACAATCCTTAATACAAAATCCGAAGCATCAATTTCCATACAGAATGCTTTTGTAAAGTCTAAATATATTAAAATTGGAGCTGTAGTGAATGCCGTCTTGAGATCTTGGAATACCTTCTCCGCTTGAAGCCCCCATTCTAACTTGTCTTTATATGTTAATCGAGTAAAAAGGGCGGCAACTTGAAAATAATTTTTCATGAAGATCCGATAAAAGTTAACAAATCTAAAAAAATATTGTATATCTTTCACAATCTTCAAAATAGCCCATTGTATAATTGCCTCTACCTTCTTGGGATCCATTATCAAATCTTCAATAGATACAATATATTCCAAAACTTATCAACCTAAGATATTTGTATTCCAAATATAGATCTTGGCTTGGCCGAGTTGTTCCAAAAGTCTTAAGATTAATGGTAGTAGATAACGATTCTTCACCATTATCTTATTCAATCCCTGATAATCAATACACATATGTAAAGAACTATGTTTTTTCTTTAAAAAAAATATAAGTGTATCTGCTAGAGACTTTGAATGCTTGATGAAGTTCTTTGTAAGGTTTTCATCAATATAATCCTTCAATATTGAAAGCTCATTTTAAAAAAGATTATAGATTGGACCAAAATGTGGTTGCATTCTTTCTTGAAGATCTATAGTATAATAGTATGGTCAGTGCTCCGGCAATATATCAGCATTCTTCTTTTAAAAAACATCTTAAAATTTGATATATTACTCTAGAATACTTGCTGATGAAGTCATATCTTTTTTAATTAAAATTGCATAAATAACAAATAGTGTACCTTCTTTGGCCAATTTTATAAAAATCCTTGTTCTAATAAATAAAGGCTTATTAATTTGTGGTTTTTTATAAAAAAAATTTATAGGGATTTCTATCAAAAATATTATTTTTAATGATTTTCAATCTATAAATGGATTATGCTTTTTCAACAAAGATAATCTAAAATAACAAGATTTAAAGAAGTCCTATTGACATTGAACACAATTTGACTTCTATGATCTTTGAATGATACTTCTATAGGTGTGACTTAATGGATGATACTACCAGAGGATAAGGATCGTTCATCTATTATTTTTGTATGAATAGGTTTGGATTTTTGTACTAAAAGAATTTTATAAAGCTTAATAAATGCCTCATCTTCAAAGCAAGCCGATGCCTCCAAATCCAATAAGGCAATCATCTAAAGCTTTTGAAGGCCAAAATACAAAGGAATTATAAAATAACAAGCAAGTTGAGCAAAAAGAGAGGAACCTAAATAGTTTTGCAATATTGGATTGTCCAACTACACAATTCGTATTGTGGTTGAACATTGTTGTTTTCTAAATAATTACACTTCTAATTTTGATAATGTATTAATTTTGTTTTTTCAAAAAATTGCCAATCTTGTAGCCTTCTTTATCACAATATAAGCATAGACCTTCTTCTATCTAACGCTTCTTTTTTTGTGCAATAGGAGGTTTAAAATATACTACATCAAGTTGTATATCTTCTACTTTTGAGTATAAATTTAGAATTCTTGTCGATATAGCAAGAGTATATCAAATTACATGTTGTCTTATTAAAGTCCATAAACATTGATCTTGACAATGTTAAAATAGTCAATTATCACATTTTATGAATTGGCTAATGGCTTCATTAAGCAATTGTGGATTTAAAAGCAACAATAACAAATCCTTCACATCATCTCTTAGTCTCTAATAGAATTGATTCATTAGAACTTCTTCACTCCAATTGATGTCGTATGCTAATTGCATAAAATCAGATATATAGATTGATACAGAGTGCATCCTTTGATGCAATGTTTAGATCTTAGCTATTGTCCAACAAGCCTTGTTATGTTTTGTAATTGCATTTGTAAATGTTTCAATGAGAACTTCAAAGTTGCTCAAAATTAATGATTTCTTTTCAAATAAAAGAGCAAATTATGATAATGCATATCTTATAAACAAGGTGCCAATTAATCCAATCTATGATTCTTCTGTTAGATAAGTATCAGGTTGTAGAACTATTATCAATTGAATTTGATTGACAAACCCTCAAAACTTTGAACGCATATCATTATATTTCTTCGGAAGAGTAACTCAAGGCTCTTTATATTGTCAAAGAGGTGAATTTCTATCAAAGACAAGAACTCGATGAAAGCAAATAAATATATAAAATTTTTATTAAGAAATATAATAAAATAGAAGTAAAAAATATGTATATTAAAAAAAATTAGAATGACTATTGCCACAGGACAAAAAAACTATAGACTCTTGAAACTAGACTAGAAGCAAGAAAAGAGTTGACAAGAGTGAAGAAGGCTTCACTCTTGTCTTTATTTATATTATCTATCTAAGAGGTATGTGGTGGTATTCTATAGGACCTCCTATATGTGTCTAATTTGTAAGACATGTGTCAAACTTGCACGACAAGTTTCTCACATGTGCGCCACATACTTCGCTTATTTCGTAAGCTACCAATATGTGCAACACATGGCTAGCTTGCTCCACAAGCTACCAATATGTGCGCTATGTGGTTAGCTTATTGACCAAGTTTCTAACCTATCAATCACCTATAGACATGTATAAAGGTGATTCAGCATCTATGAAGCTTCTAGGAGGCTTTTCTATCAGATATCATCAAATCAACTTATTTTACCTACTTTTATTAGATAATTACTATAATAAATCTTATGTCCATGATATTATCTCCTCTCCTAGGGACAAGTTCCATGAGGAGTGGTGATTACATATTGAGGAAGTCCAAAATATGTCAAATTGTGCTTGCCTCATACTCTGATTTTTGTTTCCTTCGGAGGCAATTGATAGGTCTTTTTAGCTATCGATAATGTCTCATACCAGGGCAAGAGGACCACCCTATTATTTGATCATTGTTGAGGCCTTCATAACTACCTTCAAAGAAAATATTAGGAACACCATCAAGAGTAGTTCTTACTTCTAAAAGTATCACCAAACATCGGAAGTCTCTTCCAAGGTCATGGTACCAAATACGTTGTATTTTGCCATTAATTTGAGGAAGGACATGTTGTTTTTGAGGGTCCTCATCTCTATTCCATCATCTTGAAGGTTGTAATAGTCATAATGTTTCGTCCAATAAATCAGCAAATGAAGGTTTTTGAGTTGAATCTGCTGGTTATTGATTCTCCATCTGCTTAACGTCACAAGTACAAAGAAGCTACAAACAAGGATAGAAAGTAGAATGTTATCTTGCCTAGATTGTGTTTCTTTTATAGAGAAGGTCCTCATCTTGATTTTGATGGATGTCATTGATAAAAAGCCTCTACTTTCCTTGCTGCATTTGCAAGATTCTTTAATAATTTCCATGTGCGTTCTTTAATATCGTATTTGTGCCAATGGACAAGATATTCCAACCTATTTCAGCGCTATCCCAAATCTAAGACTTTTTCTACTTCAAATTCTTCATTGTTGTCCACGTCTATAGGAAGAGGTGGCACTTGTCTTTTTCTTGGTATATTCACTATCTTGTATGGTTCAAAAAGAGACATGTGGAATACAGGATGAATCTTTATGGACTTCGATAGGTGTAATCGATATGCAATTGGATTGATTTACTTAGAAATAAAAAAAGGTCCAAGCCTACAATAATCCAACTTATCACAAAGACGAGTAGTCTTGATATTGTGACGAAATAACCATACCTTGTCTCCCACATTAAATTGTGGTTGTTTCTTGCAATATGTATCTGCATTAATTTTTTATCGTTCTTGAGCTTCTTTTAATTATACCTTTATTATTGTATGTAGATCTGATAAATGATTTGCCAAATCTTTTGTTGCTAGATTATCAGCTTTTGAAAAATCAAAAGTATCAAGTCATGGATAATTACCATATTTGGCGAAAAAAGATATTTGTATAGAAGAATGTATCATATTATTATAAGCAAACTTTGCCATTGGTAAGAGAGTTGTCCAATTATCTTGTTCGTAGTTGATGATACACCTCAAATATTGCTCCAAGACTTGATTTATACACTCTGTTTGTCCATCAATTTGATGATGGAAAGCTAAAGATAGCTTTATGTCCACCTTTAAAATCTTAAAAAGCGTTCTTTAAAATCTTGACACAAATTGCATCCTTCTATCTAATATAATATCTCTTGATAATCCGTGATAGCGATAGATGTTGTCATGGAAGAATTTAGTTGTTTCTTCACTTGTGATAGATTTTTTTTACATGGTATAAAATGTACCATCTTGATGAAACAATCTACGATCACGAATAAAGAATCATATGAACTTGAATTTGGAAGATCCGTTGTCGTGTTGTGGTTTGGCTACTATGTAAAAAAAATTATACATATATATTTGATGTACAATTTACTACTTAACTAAATGAAAGTCATATTAGTGGATTTTATTGGTTATAGGATGTGATTAGGTTGCTAGTTTAGAAAGGATCTATTAAAAGGATTATTATTAAGGTTTATACAACCTTATTTTCTTTTAGTAGTGACTTTTGAAGTTAATTTTATATGGATAATAACTTGTATATATCTTAAGTCACCTATGTTAGACATTGGTGATCCTTAAGATCTTATTTACTTCTTTTATTTGGTGCTTAAAGCACCAAGTATGTAAATCTTATAAGAAGAAGGGTTAGAAAACGGTTTTTAGTGTAAAAAGGGTAATTTGGCCATCCATGTGGATGAATAGAGGTGGATGATAGAAATCTCTATTCTAATTGGCCAAAAATCATGCCCAATGGGCTTCAAGGAGGCTGCCCGAGGGCTTATTAGGAGTTAGGGTTTGTTTTTCGAAAGGGATCGAACATCAGAAGCTAGGGTCATCAGGTTTAGGTTTTTGGGTATGGTTTAGGTGCAAATCTTGCATGATTTGGACTTTTAATGAAGAAGTTATAGGCGCTCAAAGTTAGGGTGTCGATTTTGGACCTACTGTCACTCTTTTGGGTATATCTCGCGCATACAGAGAGAAATCAAAGATCGGCGACTAGGGTTGGAAAGCGCACTTTCTTGGCTACACTTTTTACGTAAAGCTTGATAAAATCCAAGCTAGGGTCAAGGAGATATTGCGAGTTGAAGTCAGTACTTGTAAGCTAAAGGCAGTAAGTGATTCTGCTTAACTAGCAGTTACATTTTGAGCTATATCTTAGTCAATTTGATAGATTTTTGGCTCAAAATTTTCAGGAGTATATATGTTTATGTCACAAGACTATGTGCAAAATTTTTGTGGCATTAGGGTTTTGGGTTTGTGAGATATAGAGAAAATAGTGCTCAGGTGTCTCTGAGCTAGGGTTTTAAGCACCTGCTAGGGGTTTTGAGATATCGAACGATCGGAAGTATATTTGCGGTTGAATTTTTTTGTGGTAAAGTTTAAAGGTGAGTTCTACCTTGCCTGAAAGTTTGAAGAAAACTGAACGGCTGGATCAGATGATATGATTTTCTAAAGTTCGGGAAGAAAAACATCCTTTGCGGGAAAATATATTTTTAAGGGTTTTTGTTGCAAATTTGGACTTTTGTGCATACTAAAGGTGTTTTTGGGAGCCAAGACTTTATGGAGGTGTAAAAGGTGGATGTATAGAGCCATGATATGATTTTGATATATAGATGAATTTTTAAAAGGTTTTTAAGGATTTTCTACATATTATAGAAAAAACTTATGTACAAACCTACTTAAAAATAAGAGGTTTTAATCATACAAAACCTTTTTCTTATATTATCATGTGTATTTGTCCTTCTTATTAAGGACAAATAATTCATTAGAGTTTAGCCAATAAATATTAAGTAAAATTCTCTACAGCTAGGTATCCGGTATATTCCTAGATAGAAGTTCACGCCACGCGACACCGTGATGAAATCCATAGAAATAGAAGACCAAGGTTGTTTTAATATAGGTAATGGTTGGAGAAGTCCGTAAGGTCGATGAGAAGGAATTTTTGATCTTAAACAAACATCACATGACTGCACCAGCTCTTTAACAGCCTTCCACATTTGAGGCCACCAGAAATCTCTTGAAATTAGCTCCAAGGTCTTATTGTATCCAAAATGTCCAGTTGCAAGGAAGTTGTGATGAGTTTCAAGAACACATAATTGTACTTCATCTTTTGGGACATATAAACATCTTTCAAAATAAAATAAGTTGTCTCTAAACTCAAACTTTGAAATATCATAAGATTTAGAAGAATTATTCTTAATATCTTGAACAAGAGGATCTGAGGGCATACTTAATTGGATTTGCTTGAGAAATGTTAAATCAATAGTTGATCTTGATTTTATTGCTCAAATATGAAATTGCTCTAATTTTAGGAAGATCATTTTTTGTTAATCAAAAGCTGCACCTTCTTCTTTTGGCGTAAGATAAGATCATCTAGAAAGAGTATCGGATAGATCTTGTTATTTTCCTGGCCGATAAGTGATGATGAAATCAAATCTTGCCAAGACATGCTCCAACGAGCTTGACGATGATTTAACATACGTGCTCACATAAAGTACTTGAGATTCTTATGATCTATATACATAATGACTAGATTAGAAGTGCCTTCTAAATAGTGGCCTTATTTTTGAAAAGAGTCCACAATTGCAAGAAGTTCTTTATTGCGGATTTCATAATTGATCTCTATTATTAAAAAAAAATTTGGAATAGAAAGCTACTGGGTGGAGTTTGTCATCTGCTCCTATTTGTGACAATACTGCACCCAAAGCAAAGTCTGATGCGTCTGTTTTCATAAAAAATGCATTGAAAAAGTCGATGGCATATAAGATTAGTGTAGAAGTAAAAGATATTTTTAACGCTATAAATGATACTTCTGTTTCTTTATTCCACTTGAGTTTGTCTTTATAAGTTAGACGTGTAAGTGGAGCTGCAACTTGAAAAAAGTTCTTGATAAAGATTTGGTAGTAGTTGACAAATCTCAAAAAGCATTGTACATCTCTTATTATTTTTAGAATCTTCCAATCCATGATTGTCTGGACTTTCTTAGAATCCATCATAAGACCATCATTCGAAATGATGTATCCTAAGAAATCAACTTGAATAGTGTGAAATACACACTTTTCCATCTTGGCGTATAATCTGATATCTCTAAATTTTTGTAATACACAACGAACATGTAATTCATGTTCTTTTATATCTTCAAAGTAGATTAAAATATTGTCTAAGTAACAGAAAATAAAATCATCTAAAAATTCACAAAAAATATCATTCATGAGATGGTAAAAAATAGCTAGTACATTCGTGAGTCCAAAAGGCATAACATTATATTCAAAATATCCATACCTTATTTGAAAAGTAATCTTTCATTCATCTCCTTCTTTGATGCAGACCATGTTGTATGCTCCTTGTAGATCTATTTTTATATAGATCTTAGCTTAATTTGAATTGATCCAGAAGTCTATATATCAATAGTAGAGGATATTTATTCTTAATGGTAATCTTGTTGAGCCCTCGATAATCTATGTAGATTTATAGTGATCCATCTTTTTTCTTTATAAATAAGATAGGAACTCATGCTGGAGATTTTGAATGACGTATAAAATTCTTGGCTAAGTTTTCATCAATGTATTCCTTGAATTTAGCTAGCTTGTTTTGTGATAAGCTGTAGATTGGTCCAAATGGAGGTTGAGCTCCCTCTTTGAGGTCAATTGAATAATCATACTGACAATGCTCCGAAAGAATATTTGCATTCTTTTTCTCAAAAACGTCCTGATAATCTGGATATTGGCTTGGAATGCCACTTAAAGTCTTTCTACCATCAGAAATGGATTTGGCATAAATAGCAAAAGTTGATCCTTTTTTTGCTGCGTGTATAAAAGCTTTTGCATCTCTAAGTACACGTTTTATTATATTAGACTTATAGCTTTTCACTTGATCGATAGGATGTTTAATAATGTTTTGAAAAAAGTCAAGTCTACAAAAATTTCAATCTATTTGAGGATTATATTTTTCTAGCCATGATAAATCTAAAATAATTAGATTAGACAAAGATTTAATTATGTTAAAGGTTACATAGCTATTATGACCATCTATTATTATTTTTATAGGACAAATTTCATAAGTGACATCTCCAAAAGATAATGGACAACCATCTATGACTTCTACATGTATGGGTTTAGTTTTTTGTACTAAAGATATTTTACAATTCTTAACAAATTATTCATCTAGAAAGCATGCTGAGGCTCTTAAATCTTATAAGGCAGAGGCTCTATAATTTTTTGGTCCTAAATATACATCTATTATAAAACGAGAAGAAGATTTTGAGGAGAGAATATGACCTTTATTAGAAATTATATAAGCTTCCAGTTGCACGGTTCCTCTTGTAGCTGGACAAATTTTTTTTTTACATGTTGTCTTCTTTGATAGCCGTACTCTTCATTTTGTAGTTGTGTCATTTCTTTGGATAATATTAAGTAGTGTGCTTAGGTTCTCTACAATATAAACATAATCCTCTTTGACGATGCCGAATCTTTTCTTGTTCAGTAAGAGGTTTAAAACATACCGCATCAATTTGCATGTCTTTTATTTCCAAATGTACGTTTTGTGAAGACGTTGATATTGCCATTGAATAATAACATTGAGGCTCCCTTGTATGACTCTTGGATTGAAACTCAAAAAGTCAATTGTCACACTTTATAATAAAATCAATTGCCTAGCTCAATGTCTGAGGATCAGATAAATTGAGCATTAATTTTTTTATCTCATATTATAATCCGTAGAAATATTGACTAATGAGTGCAACATCATCCCACTGGATATTAGTCACTAGTTGTTGAAATTATGAAGTATATAACGACACTAATCGATTGCCTTGTCGTAGGATACGAATCTTGTTGGTTATAATACGGATTACATCATGTTCTCTATACATAGATTAAAATTTTGCTAAAAATGCCTCCAAATTATCCAATATTGGATCATATTGTTCATGAAAAGATAAAAATCACAATAAAGCAAAATCCAATAGTAAGGTCTTAATAAACCTAACTTAAGATCCTTGTATAGGATAACTTTGAAGTTGAAGTTCAATCACTACTTGTACCTGATTGACGAATCCTTGAAACTTAGATCTTGTACCATCAAACTTCTCAAGCAAATTAATTTTTGATTCTTTAATGTTTGAATAATGCTCCATCATAGGTGAAATAGTATGATTTGGTGTAGATATTGACATAGTTCCAACCATCTCTATATCTTCACTTCTTGCTAATCTTGTTGCTCTTTGTGGTGGTAAATGAAGTTGATAAATTGTAAGCATTAGCTCTCTCATTTGTTCTTGTATTTGTGCCATTGCACTCTTCATTTCCGCAAGCTCTGCCATGATAATATAATAAGAAGGAAGATGTCTATTTTCACTTCAAAAAATATGGAATATTATATTTAAAAGAAAAAATTCTATAAATAATATCAGATTAAAAGTGGATATTCTACAACTTCAAATATGCTTATGTCTTATCAAGAGAAAGAGGTAGTCCACTCTTAATGAAGAAAAGACAAAGCTCTGATATTGTATGTATACTCTTATCAATCTGTCAAAGACAAGAACTCAATGAAAGCAAATAAACATATGAAACTTCTATTAAGAAATATAATAAAATAGAAATAAAGAAGTATGTATATTAAAAGAAACTAGAATGGCTATTGCCACAAGACAAGAAAACTATAGAATCTTGAAATTGGACTAGAAGCAAGAAAAGACTTGACAAGAGTGAAGAAGGCTTCACTTTTATCTCTATTTATACTATCTATTTAAGAGCTATGTGGTGGTATTCTATAGGACCTCCTACACGTGTCTAATTTGCAAGACATGTGTTAAATTTGCACGACAAGTTTTCCACATGTGCGCCACATATTTGGCTTGTTCCGTGTGAGGATAATATTCACTCCTCAACCCAAGTTATAAGGTGGCCTCAATTAAGAGTTGCTTATAAATTGTGGTGTGAAGTATAAGGAGTAATAAACAACAATGAAGGAGAAGAACAACACAAAACAAATAAAATATGTGCAATTAAGTAATTGCACTCTACAAAATTAGTCACAGTTTGTTCACTAGATTTTTATCTAATAAAAAATAAAAATAAAAAGTATAAATTATATTTTCAAGTAGATAATTTTTTATCTTTCCAATGATATAAAAAACATATAAATCTAAGTTATTATGAATAAGTTATGATAATTCAAAGTTAGAAGGTAAACAATGGAAAAAGTTAAGTAGAAATATTTACCTCAAAGGTAACTTGTTACAAGATCATGGATTCGAACCTCACCAAGGCTCACAAGTAGTATATATAGGTGTCCTAGAGAGGCCACGAGGCCTTAGTCTTATCCTCCTACCTATATCCAAGGTGCCACAACCCATATGGGACTTATGCACCTCCCTTCTTACAAGGACTATACTAGCTGTTGGTCCTCCTATTTTATACTAGTAGAACTAATAATTTTTCATTTTTGACTTCACCATGGTATTCAAAAACATCCTATTAGCCTAAAAACCTTGTATGGTCTTCAAATCTTGCTTCATTCCTTCATAATGGCTCCCAAGGTGGTAAAACTCATTTTTATCAAAGTCTTCAAAATTACTCTAAAAATTCTTAATAAATTCTAAATAAATTCTAAATAAATTCTAAAAATCTCTATAATATTTTTAAGATGATAATATCAATTTAAGACTATTTTATTCTACCTTAGAATTTTTTATAATAATAAAATCAATTTAAATCAATTCAAAATCTTATTATCTATAAAACCTAAATCTTATGATCCTAGCCTCTGATGTTCGACTTCCTCCAAAAACATACCCTAACTCCTAATAAACCCTAGGGCAGCCTCCTTAAAGCCCATTGGGTATGATTTTTGGCTAATTAGAATAGAGATTTCTATCATCCACCTCTATTCATCTACATGGATGGCCAAACTATCCTTTTTACACTAAAAATCCTTTTCTAACCCTTCTTCTTATAAGATTTACATACTTGGTGCTTTAAGCATCAAATAAAAGAAGTAAATAAGATCTTAAGGATCACCAATGTCTAACATAAGTGACTTAAGATATATACAAGTTACTATCAATATAAAATTAACTTCAAAAGTCACTACTAAAAAAAAAATAAGGTCATATAAATCTTAATAATAATCCTTTTAACAGATCCTTTCTAAACTAGCAACCCAATCACATTCTATAACCAATAAAATCCACTGATATGACTTTCATTTAGCTAAGTAATAAATTGTACATTAAATATACATGTACAATTTTTTTACATAGTAGCTGAACCACAACATGACACCATGACAATTTCTTTGGCATAGCATAGATAG
The DNA here is from genome assembly GCA_036785485.1 of Physcomitrellopsis africana. NCBI lineage: Eukaryota > Viridiplantae > Streptophyta > Bryopsida > Funariales > Funariaceae > Physcomitrellopsis > Physcomitrellopsis africana. The sequence continues at coordinate 52,407 of JAWRVF010000710.1, read as the reverse complement.
TACTGCATCCTCAAGCGTAGAAGTTGGAAGTGGATGCAGTCTAGATTGTGGTACTCCGAATATTATGTCATTTTGAAGTTTTATAACAATTCCTTCAATCTCCGCAATCCTAGTTAATAAGATAATAAGAGTACTTATAATGGCATTTAACTTTGACTTGGAAGATTTAGTCATACTAATGTCTTGACCTCTAGCCATTCTAAAAGGAAAAAAAAAAAAAAAAAAAAAAAAAAAAAAAAAAAATCTATAAGAAAATAATATTGGTTTAGAGTAGGATAATCCATAACCTCTAAAATATTTTAAGACCTTCAAGAAGAGGGGTGATCCACTCTCCTATAAGAGGGACAAAGCTCCAATATTATAATGAGGAAAATATCAATTTTAAGGAAGGTAATCCATAATCTTTTAAATGCTGGTATACCTTCAAGTAGAGGGATAATCCATTTTCTAACAAGAAGGATACAACTCTGATATTGAAGATAAGATTAGTCTTGACAAATTGTCAAGGACACAAGAATACAAAACAAGAAATTTGAATTAGAACAAGGTTTGAAAAAGAAACCAATAAGAACTTGAATTAATCAGATGAGTGTACAAACAATACTAAGAAAGATGAGCTAGAACTTTGAGAGATGTGTTGTCGAGACTGAAGAACTCTTCAGCCTCAAATATTATATATACTCCTATCTAGGACGCTTCTTGAGTGGCTTCCATCAAACTAAGAAGCTTCTTAAGCAGCTTCTATCAACTAGGAAGCTTTTCAAGCTTCTTCTATTAAGCTAAAAGCTTGATAGAAGAAGCTTGATAGAAGAAGCTCCTTTCACTAACTAGAAAGTTTTTTAAGATATTTTCACCAACTAGAAAGCTTTTCAACTGACTTTCACTAATTCAAGAATTTCTAGAATATTTTAGAAGATTCTATGAATCTCTGAAGTATATGTCTCAAATAACCATTTTAGAATATTATAAGAATTTAAGATGTTTGAAAAGAAGAATACTTATACCTTGCTAAAGAATTGTTCCTATGATTATGCTAAGGCATTGTTCCTATGATTGATCTTTAAGATAAGATACAACCACCATTTTGTCCTATCTAAAATTTATCATAAAATTAACTTGCTACATTAAAAAAACACATTGATGAGAATTAAACAAAAAACTTTATATAATATTTAAAGTCACTAGTTGTTACTCCAATATTTTTTGTCAAGAAAAAAGACAGATCCTTATAAATGTGTGTTGATTATTACTGCTTTAACAAAGTGGTAATAAAAAATTATTATCTATTATTTTTAATATTTAGATTTTTCAACCAATTAAAAAAAATAAAGATTTATATAAAAATAGATCTTCAAAGAGCCTATAATTTAGTATATATTAAAAAAAATGACAAATAAAAGATTAAATTTTGTATGAGGTATAGACATTTTGAATATAATATCATACCATTTGGACTTACAAATGGTCCAATAGTCTTTCAACATTTGATGAACAATATATTTTGTGAATTTTTTGATTATTTTATTATTTGTTATTTGAACAACATCTTAATTTATTTAAAAATATTAGAAGATCATAAACAATATGTTTGTCTTATCTTATAAAAACTTCAAGATATTAGATTATATGCCAAATTAAAAAAATGTGTATTTCATAAGTCATAGATAAAATTTCTTAATTATATTATTTCCAACAATAGCTTATTGATAGATCAAAAGAATATCAAGGCCATTAGTGATTGGATAATTTCAAAATCAATACGTGATGTTTAATATTTTTTTGAATTTGTAAAATTCTACACAATTTTTATTAAAAATTATTTTCAAATAACAATTTTACTTGCACAATTAACATGCTAAGATAAACTCAAATAGAGCTCAAAATCAAAAAAAACTTTTTAAAGCTTAAAAATAGCCTTTACTATAATATCTATTTTAATTCATTTAAATTTTATCAAATAATTTTTTATGGAAATCAATGCTTCAAATTTTGCTTCAAGAGTAGTCTTATTACAACTACAAAAAGAAAAGATATTTTATCTAATTGTATTTTATTTCAAAAAATTCTTAAATATAGAAATTAATTATAAAATCTGTAATAAAGAATTCCTTACGATTATAGATTTATAGTAAAAAAAAATTATTATTTTATAAAATCCTTTTTTTAAATAAAAATAGGTCTAATTTATTAGACCTTTTAACAAAATATGAATAAAAAAAGTAAAAAAGTTTAATAAATATTTCTAATTTATTTTATTTTTGATATTTTTTTTCTTTACTAGATATTTCTAATTTATTTTATTTTTGATATTTTTTTTCTTTACTAGATATTTCTTTTTAAATTTTCTACTTATCAATTAGTATAGAGACCTTAGTTGTCTTAATCTTTTTAATATTTTTATTTATATTTTGATTAGATCTTTAATTTTTAATTTTTATCCTATAAATGCATCAATATTCTAAACAATACGTTTAAAAACATATTCAATGCAAAAAAGCAAGAAAAGTAATAGGTGTTGTTTTGGCCCTCATCCAAGGTTGTCATCACGTTCTTGTTTGTGATGTAGAAAAAGAAATATATTAAGAAATTTGAATTATTTTATGACCATCAAGTTGACAAGATTTTTATAGAGTTCAATAGTAGATTGAACAAAAAGGGTGTCATTAGTCCTTGTTACAATGCCAAAATTGATAAATTAGAAGAATGAACTACTTACTTCCTACCATCTTATTAGTTAAGCTATATTATATGAATCTTAGTTAGTATTATAGATCATGATGAGGCTAGGCATAATAACATAGGTAAAAAAGTCCTAGGATTCTTTTAATAAAATGATCTAGTATCACATATTTGGACCATTGTAGGTCATAAAGGATTGATACCTATATCAAATATGGATTCTATACAAGTCACAAATAGATTAGCAAAACTATCAAGTATGATAAGACTTGAGTTTTATTTTGTCTAATATTGTACAGTATGGTGCAAAATAAGTAGCAGTTTGGAGCTTCAATGAGACTTTGAAAAGAATCAAAGAATCTATTAAATATTGAAAAATGGTCCCAAAGCTCCACTTGACTAATTATGATAATATAAACTTAATAGTTATGTAGATATAATAAATAAGTTTCAAGTGACTTTCATGACTCGCTTGTAAATATAGATATAGACATATGTTCAATAAAATAAAATCCAAAGATTAGATTTTGCTAATAGATATTTTTTGAAGAAAAACCAAATCCTCATTTAGTCATGATGTATTATATGGTAGAAGCATTGATCATGGATTTTATGAAGAATTTATATAGAAAAAACATAGATAACAAGCATGGTGTATTTTAAAAGTATTTAGAGTGTAAGAACCTAGTATTCAAGGAAGTGCGCTATTTATTGACAATTATAAGGAATGACATATTGAAGGAGCCATCAACAAATAAACCAACTTGAAGTAGTTTAGTCTATAAAATATAGATTTTTAAAGTATTATGAATACATCAATGTATGAAGTGGCATAGAAGCATGAAGAATAGGGTCAATATTATGAACAAAGATTTGAAGATTGTGACCAATCAAATTTTATCTTTAGAAAAGAAAGCTTTTAAAATAAAAGTATAGATTTAACATTCAAAAATTTACATCTAAATCTAAAATAATAATTTAGGTCTAGATATAAAACCTTAGGTTTAGATTTGAAATTTAAAAGGATGTAATCTTATAATACTAAGACACAAAAAGATACTAAAAAAGACATAGTTATAATTATAAATATATTAAAAAAATAAAAACTCTATTTCATTATAGGAATATAAGTTGGCACATGTTATATTTATTTTAAGTATTTGATTATTTTAAAATTATTGAAATTCAATGATTGGATTCAACTCTCATCTATTTGACATAAATAAGATTAGTACAAAAAATGTACAAGTGGCTTAATGGCATTTGAAATAATTGCTATTTATTAAAGAATAATAACATATTTTCCAAACCTTTAAAAATCTTAAAAAATTAAGTATTTTCTTTTTTCTTTAATTCAAGACCTTAATTTCTTTATTGATATATGAATTGGCCTTTCTCCTAACAAGAATTTCTATTAATAGATTTTTAAAAATATTTTTCTTGAGTCATTTTTATAAATATTTTAATACTATTGCCAAAGAAAGTGTACACTAAAAATAGCTAAGAATAAGGACAAATTGAATAAATAAGAATTTTTAAAGAAAAAATAAATATAAAAAATATATTAAAATAAAATATATCTTAATAAAATAAGATAATATTTTAAATCATAGAAATAAAAATTATACTTTTATATAAAATTAAAAAAATTATATAAATAATAAATATTTCTATAGCAAAATTATTAGTTTTTATAATTTTAAATTTATTAATCAAATTTATGTATTTGAAGGATGAGTAAAATAATATAATTAAAATAATTATGAAAGTAATAGATTTTGAATTGACTAAGATATTTATTTTTATTTATAAATATTTTGGTAAATGAACATTTTTTTTTTCAATATGTTACTATGGGAAATCAACCAAAATACAATTGATCAGTTCTTCTTGGGACTTCATCTTTTTTCTATATTATATTGTGTATTTAAAGATGCATATTTCAGATGAAGATTTCAATTGTATAGAAAATTGTCTAAATTACCACAAAATTTTTAGAAGTTCTTTAATAAATTACCTTTAGAAGTTAAAGAGATAATATTGTCAAAAATTTAGAATAATAGTGATAATTTGAAGTGTTTAATTATAAAGAAAAGAAAATTATTACTCCCTTTTGCTTTACAATTTTTATTTGCTTACTACAATAAATTGAAACATGTGGCACAATCCATAATTTCAAAAGTCTATGGAACATGGAATGGTAAGAAATTAATCAATGAATTAATCAAGTTAAATATAATTTTTTATATAAACAAAAAAAAAAAAAAAATCAAATTATTTTATTTCTTGGCTTTTTAAGTTGAGATCCATATAGACCAAAAATAGTCTCTTTTGATTTATTACTTCATTAAAACATGAAAAAGAATGGCATCTAAAAGAAAACCTATAAGTAATATTTTAAAAAGGCTTAGAAATTTGCTAAAAATATATTATAGTGTGAAAATTAATAAATCAAATTTAATTCACCTTCTAATTAAAAAGACAAAATTAATTATTTAAACTTTTTTAATATTAATTAAAAAATATTTAAAAATGTATAAATAAATGAAAATAGCATAAAATAAAATAAAAAGAAGGAACTTCATTAGAAATAGATTCTTTCACCTTGCAAAGGTAAAAATTACAAAACAAAATCTCAGATTGAGAATCAAAACTTAAATACCTTTAATAGCTATCTCAAATGATGGATAAGGATAAAAGTCCTATTAATAAGTAAAAATAAGAATTAGAGAATTGAACATTAAAGAAGAATGTTAAAAAAAAATAAAATTTAATACCATATTTAACACAATTAAATCTAATTTTTGATAAAAATTCATCCAACTTAATAAAAATAAATCTTAACATTTCACAAATTTGAAAAGAGAAATAAGAAGGTATAGAGGAACAATTTTCTATATCCCTAAAAAATTCTAATTTTCCTTTTCTTAGTTCATTGGCCAATCATATTATAAAACTTAATATTGAGTATTCACATCTTTTAGTAATCAATCCAATTGCTGTTTTTACTACTACCTTGGAAAATAATTTATAATATAAGAATTTTAAATTTGACAATTTTATAAAAATTCTTAAATGAAAGGCTTTAAGTATTTATTTTATATTCGAGGAAGCACAATATTCATCATTCAATTATCAAAGATAGGAGAATAGAAAACAAAATACTTAAACTAGAAGGATTTTAAAAAGAAATCAATAAGAACTTGAATTACATAGATGAATACATGAACAATATTAGAAAAGATGAGCTAGAATTCTAAGAGATGCGTTGTCAAGACTCAAGAACTCTTCAGCCTCAACTCCAATATATATCCCTATTTAAGAAGCTTTTCAAATAGCTTTTACTAATTTGGAAGCTTCTCAAGTTCTTTCTACCAACTTGGAAGCTTCTCAAGCTACTTCTATTAATTAGGAAGCTTTTTGAGCTATTTCCACTAACTACAAAGCTTCTAAAATGTTTCAGAAGGTTTTGTGAACTTGCAAAGTGTATATTCCTAACATCACCCTTTTATCTAGCAACGAGTTTCAAGAAGAGCTCATACTTTTGAAAATCTTTTTATATATGTAGAAAGTCAAAAATATATTGTATTATTGAAGTTATGTATTTTGTTCTCTGTTCTTAGGCAATAGGCTCTACTAGTCCTCAAAAAAATTGTATATAGCCTTGAGCTAGTTCTTTTATTGTTGAAACATTCCATCTAAGGATTTGATCTACATTATAACCTTCAAAATATCTTCTAAGTAAGATCTTAAGCTTAGAAGGATTCATCTTTCCAAGCCCAAGTAATATTATTAAAGCTTAAGTATTGGAATCAAGACTAGCATAGTTGGATGTTGCTTCTAATGGCTCCAACCATGGTCATACTTGGTACTGAAATATATCATCCTCACTTTGTTTAATTTAAGGCTATGAAAATTGTACTAATTCATTCAATGTTTGTATAGCAAATAAATCTTCTAAATCTTGTTTTATTAAATCTCTCAATATTTAAAGGTTGGACATGGTGGCTAACTTATTTCTATCATTCTATTTTATCTTTGAATAGATGATTGTATATTAATGAAAGCTTTAGTTTAACTCTTCATTTTTTATAAATATTCTTCAAATCCAATCTTTATTAAGAAGTTATTATCAAATACATTTAGATTAGTGGAGATAGAATTATATAAGTAAGATCTCACCACCTTCATTGCATTGTCATATTACATGTTGTCTTATTCGGGAATGCACTAGGTACCTGGCTGTGGAAGATAAAGTTGTGTTTGCAAATAATCAAGAAATCCTAATAGATTTCATCCATATATGAAGAATGTAATTCAAATTTCAATTCTAAAGTGTTTAAAAACACTCATCTTAGTAACATCAACCATCCATATACTCCAATTGCCTTGTTTCTTTTATAATTAAGCAATTTTTATTTTTCTTTGCAAGTCCTAATCCTAATCAATGAGCTTTAATAAGCTATAACATTTAATCTAACTATCCATTTAGTGTGAAATTTTGTACACAAATGTTGGTATAAGCCTTCTATATGCTTAGAAAAATTCAGCCCAATCCAATTTACAGATTGCCAAAAAATGCCCAAAAACCGCACTAATGACACTCAGCCGCCAACTTGAAAATTGATGCAAAAATTCCAGTGGTGATTTCTCCTCCTTCAACTATTAACTTCAGCTTAAACTTGATTTGTAGCTTAATCTCTAAGTCTTCTATGACCATGCCAAAATTTACGTTGATCCAATCAATAGATCTTTAGTTATCATAGAAACTCTATCCAATCCTAAACTGCCAACTTCCAACAACCCTTTGTATCAAAGCCCAAATATCTCCTAATTGCATTATTAGATTAATAAAAACTTTTGTGCACACTTAGCACACCCAATAATCCAAACAATATCAAATTTTGAACCATAGATGCTACAAAAATTGCACAAATCAATCAAGATTGTAAGCCATTATAATCTTATATAAAACCCAAAACACCAATACAAACACTAACTTTGAACAACGATTGCAAAGTCTTCTAAAATCTTATGGCAACAAACTTAACGTCTTTGGAATAAGCTTTGAGCTAGCTATCCAATTCTAATTGCTAATCTCCAAAATTCCCTATATTTTGCCCTAGGTTGTTGTTTTTATGGCTAGAGGTCTGATTTCAACCCTGTTCCACAAATGGCCAACCCTCAGGTATCAATTTAATCTATCCTAGGGATTTTATAGCCCAATCTTATCCTCAACTTAACCCTAGTATCAATCATATTAGTAATTTATCCTTTTTATCATATTTTTACCATTTTATGGCCTTTCTAAGGCAGTAAAAGAATTACTACAACCTAGAAGGTAAAATCACTAATTTATTCTTATCTACTAGCTATTAAGTGAAGAAAATGAACTAAGAGGCTTTCATAAAAATATTATTAAAATATGTTGAATTTTTATTGAATTAAGATAATAGAATATTAATTAAAAAATTATTTTTAGTTATAGTTTCATCATATAATTGTGTCACAATACGACAGCGTTTGTAACCTGGTGGATCAATCTTTCCTACACAAAGAAATTCTAATACATTTTTTTTTTTTTTTTTTTTTTTTTTCTCTCCTTAAGTTGCTTATTTGAAATTCTAGATGCTTCAACTTGATTTTTCACCTCTCACTTGCTTGATTGTGTAGAATGATTAAGAATTGACTCCTCAACTTGAGCCCTTGTAGCCTTGCTTCTAGAATGGCTCTTTCAAAAATAGACTTCTTTATCAAATTAAATTATATTCTCTTAATAATTCTAAATGATGTAAAGAATATCCAACACTCAAAGCCTAAAGTTGTTACTCTGAACTTCTAGAACAATAGAATGGAGACAAATCCTACTAGCTTCCTTCTCTGTTTCACTAGAGATGGATTGATTTATTTTCACTGAAACACAAGATTTCATTGTTTTCTCACACTTGCTACAAATTGGTTCTCAAGTTGTGGGCTCATGATCTCAACACATCCAGAATGTGCGACTATAGAACACATAGTTTTTTCGCAATAAATTAAGTCATCCTCTTCTAAATTCTTCTCTTGATCGCAATTATCTTCTCCTTCCCAATCCTTCGCTAGAAACTAAAAAACCAGCATTTTTAGCTTGATTTTGGATCCCTCCTATAAGGCAGCTTTGTTATCCAAAGACTCGTCTCTTTTCCTCTTCTCCTCAAGTTTGTTAGTAGTTGCTAACTCAACTTGTTGACCCTCCTAACAACTAAATCATGTCAATAAAAACTTTTTCTATCCAAAATGTACTGCAATATTAATCCCATTGATCTTTAATGCCTTGTCAGCTTAATTAATATTCTTTTTCTCTGTTGTTATCTTATCATTTATAAGTTATACACGTTTTCCTGATCTTACTCATAGAACTGAGTTCGATCGTTCTTACTTGGTCTTTCTCTTTTTACGATTTCTTGAATGTGTACTTGCTTCAAATCAAATGCTCCCACTCTCACAAATCCATATTTAATATCCTATCAGTCTGTCGATATCTTCAATAATCCCTACTGATTTCTATTTGTCCTTTGTATTTATTGTTGTCCTCTCACAGATTATGTCTCATATAAAACTTGACTTCTCTCTCTTGAACAATTACCAATGACAATCTAACCGCCAGTGCATGATCGCCAGCCACTCGTTACTATTCACTCTTCTTTTCTGCCTTTCTCATTCAATTACATCCGTAGGAACATCACTATATAATCTTTGTCATCGAAACAATCTCATCTAATCAGGCTAGCTAGTTTATTTAAAAAAAGAAGCAAGCATTTCAATCACAATCCTCTGATGCCTTCAAAATTTTCAAAATTACGCCCAGACAATGAAAACCACTTGAACTGTAATCTAACAAAATAAAACTTCCACTCTCAAAATACACTAACTCGTAAAGACCTCGCTACAACCTAACTTTCTACAACCAAAACCAGACGACTAGCCCTTAAGGGACACCTAACACTGCCACACTAAAATTTACACTAAAATTCAGTGGCACGCTACAACTCTTACATAGGACAAAGAGTACAACAGAAGAGTGTTTTCAAGACAAACAAGGGAAGCAATCTTATAAGTATCAATGAACAGTGTGGAAAGCTTAACAAAGGTATTAGCGATAGAAATAGGAGGCAAAAGAAGGCGAGGTCCGCCAGACGCCATCAAAGTCCTTCAAAACCACACCAATATCTCCTATATGCAACATGTCTGAATGAGCTCTTTCAAACGCCTGCTCAGATTCTATTGCCCCACAACTGCTGCCGGGTGTGTGTATATTTTTGTGTGCAAATCTGCTCCCGCAATCCTCGAAACCCTAGTTCATTGACATCACTCTGCTCCACAGCCGGTACTCATCCACAACCACTACGATTGATATTTGTCCTATTCCAATGTCATTCCAATGTCAGTGGAGGCTCAAATGTCAACATTGGAATAGGACATTTGACATTGGATTGACATTGGAATAGGACATTTGAGCCTCCACTGTCATTTGAGGCTCAAATGTCAACATTCCAATGTTAACAATCGTAGAGGAGGCTCTTCCCTATTCCATTTTCAAACAAAAATACTAATTTCAAATTAATTATTATTTTAAATATTTTTATTTTTATTTTTATTTTTAATTATTATTATTATTATTTTGATCACTAATCCTAATTTCTACTTCCTTCACACATAGGAATAGTGACTAACACTTTTTTATTTTTTATTTTTTATTTTTTTCCCTTTTCAACTATTATTTTTAATAATTAGTCATACTAACTTTCTAATTTATCCTTCTAACTCTAAATCTTTAATTTTTTCAAATTTTTCTAAATTTTTAAGCTAAACTAATGTGAGACAACAAATTTTTGGCTCACAAATTGATGAAATTCTTGTACCTTTTGAGGCACATTGACAAGGTTTTTGGCTGGTTTCTATGTGCACTCATTAATATCATAGCCATGTTAATGAATAAGATATTCTAATTTGTTCTATCTTCCCTGTGAATTAAGCACTTTTTTGATCTTATATTCTTCATGATCTTTGACTTCAATACTAGGTGGTGATTGTTGTACTCTTTCTAAAACATGTCACTTTCTATAAGATTTTAAAAGAGAAATATAAAAAATTAGATGTACCTCCATAGAAGATGGTAGTTCCAAGTGATATGCCACTATATTAATTTTCTTTTAGATGGAAAATGGTCCTAACTTCTAATAGTCTAATTTATCGCATAGTCACTTAGTCTTGATGTTCCATCAAAGAAGCCGTATTTTATCTCCAATATAAAAAGCAAGCAATTGATTCTTAAATTTATCTACAAATGCCTTGTGAGCATCTTGAGTTGCTTATAATTGAAGCTTCAAGGTTGTTTGATATTGTGATAGATGCTTTGTAAATCTTTTGGCTACTAATTTGTTATTTTTTGGTGTACTCCATAGATCAAGCTTCAGGTGATATCCATAGTTAGAATAAAATAATGTTTGTTAAGTTGAAGTATGAATAATATTATTATATATAAATTCTACTAATAATAGATATAAGATTTAATTTTCTTATTGATAGTTGATGCTTTATTATAAATATTGTTCCAAAATTTGATTAACTTGTTTTATTTGGTTATCAATTTGAGGATGGAAAGCCAAAAAAAGTTTAATGTCCACCTTCAATATTTCAAAAATGTATCTCAAAAACTTAGATATGAATTGGAATCTTTAATCGGATACGATATCATCTGATAGATCATGATATCAATATATATTATTAAAAAAAAACCTTTCTTTTTCTTCATTAAAAGCAATCTTCTTATAAAGAATAAAATGATCCATCTTTGTGAATCAATTAACTACCATAAGAATGCTATCCAATGAATTAGATGGCTGTAGATCCGTAATGAAATCCATTGAGATAGAAGACCATGACTGTCTTGGAATAGGCAAGGGCTATAAGAATCCATAAGGGCAATGTCGAGGATTTTTGGACCTTGAATAGATATTACAAAAGAACACAAAGTCCTTCATTGCCTTCCACATTTGAAACCATCAAAAATCTCAAGAAATAAGTTTCAAGGTCTTGTTAAATCTAAAGTAACTTGTAGTTAAAAAGTCATAACAAGATTAAAGAACATATAGTCATGTTGGTCCTTTTAAGATATACAAACTTTCTTCAAAATACAAAAATTCTTTCTCAAGCTTAAATTTGTGAATATTTTATTGATGTGATACTTGATATCAAGGGCCAAAGCATTATTAGTGATTAAAGCATACACCTCATTAAAAAAAATAGAATCAATAGATACTGATATAATAGTGGCATAAAGATGAAATTACTTTGACTTTAACAAAATTATATATTATTAATCAAACATTGCATCTCTTGCCCTTGGTATAAGATATGATTTCTTTGATAAAGCATCGGATAATTCTTGTTGCTTTCTACGTCAATAAGTGATAGTAAAACTAAATTAAGATAATGATATATTTTATTGAGCTTGACAGTGTTTAAAAATCTGAGCTGGCATAAAATATTTCAAATCTTTGTGATCTATATATGTAGTCACAAGATGCATTGTTCCTTTAAGAAAATGATACCATTCTTAAAAAGAATCCACAAAAGCAAGAAATTTCTTATTTTAGATTTTATAATTAATTTTGATAGTAAAAAAATTTTAAAAATAAAATACAATAAGGTGAAATTTATCATTTATATATATTTATAAAAGTACAGCCCTTAATACAAAATCCAAAGCATCAGTCTCCATGTAGAATGTTTTTATAAAATCTAGATATACCAAGATTGGAGCTGTAATGAATGTTATTTTGAGATCTTAGAATATCTTTTCTACTTGAGGCTCCTATTCCAACTTGTCTTTGTATGTCAATTGATTAAAAAATGCAACAATTTAAGAATAATTTTTGCTAAAGATCCGATAAAAGTTATTAAATTCAAAAAAATATTGTACGTCTCTTACAGTCTTTGGAATGGTCCATTGCATAATTGCCTCTACCTTCTTGGAATCCATCATCAAATCTTCAGTAGATATAATATAATTTAAAAATTCTATCTTTGATTGATGAAATATATATTTTTTTGACTTGGCATATAGACCTATATCTTGTAGCTTTTATAATACCAATTTTACATGCCTCTTGTGTTCTTCCAAATTTTTTGAAAAGATCAAGATATCATCAAGATAAATCTCCACAAACTTATTTAGATGCGCTTGAAAGATATCATTTATTAAATACTGAAAGATAGCAAGTGCATTTGTTAATCCAAAGTGCATGACATTATATTCAAAATGTACATATCTTGTCCAAAATATAGTCTTCTATTTGTCTCCTTCCTTGATCTATATTAAGTTATATGCTCCACAAAGATCTATTTTAATATAGATCTTGGCTTGGCCAAGTTATTCCAAAAGTCTTAAGATTAATGGTAGTGGATAACAATTCTTTACCGTTATTTTATTCAATTTTTGATAATCAATGCATATATGCAAATAACTATCTTTTTTCTTCATAAAGAATATAGATATACATGTTGGAAGCTTTGAATGCCTAATAAAGTTTTTTATAAGATTTTTATCAATATAATCCTTCAACATTGAAAGCTTATTTTGAAAAAGATTACAAATTGGACAAAAAGGAAGTAGTGTTTCTTCTTGAAGATCTATAGTATAATTATGAAGTCCATGCTTTGATAATATATCAATATTATTCTTTTAGAAAACATCTTGAAATTTGTTATACTGCTCTAAAATACTTGCTAACATATCAGTATTCTTCTTTTGAAAAACATCTTGAAATTGCTATACTATTCTAAAATACTTCCTAATAAAGTCATATCTTCTTTAGTTGGAGTCACATAAATAAAAAATAGTGTACCTTCTTTAGCCAATCTTGTAAAGGTCCTTACTCTAATAAATAAAGACTTATCAACTCGTGACTTTTTACAAGGTTTTCTTACAAGGATTTCTATTGGAAATGTCATTCTTTACAACCACCAATCTAAAGATGGATTATACTTTTTTAATCAAGAAAGTCCAAGAATAATAGGATTTAAAAGAGTCCTAATAACATTGAATATAATTTAGCTATTATTGTCTTTAAATAATACTTCTATAGGCATTATTTTATATGTGATACTACTAGAAGATAAAGGTTGTTCATCTATTATCTCTACATGAATAGATTTGGATTTCTATACTAGGAGAATTTTATGAAATATATTAAATGCTTTATAGAAAAAACAACCAAACATCTCTGAATCCAATAAGGCAATTGTTTAAAGCTTTTGATGGCCAAAATACAAAGAAATTATAAAACAACAAGCAAGTTGAGCAAAAAGAGAGGAACTTGAATAATTTTTTGATATTGAATTGTCTAGCCACATGGTCCCTACTATAATTAAACATCTTTATTTTCTTGAACAATTACACTCTTGATTTTGGTAATATATTAATTTATTTTTTTTAGATAATTACAAGCCTTGGGGCCTTTATTACAACAATACAAACATAAACCTTCTTCTATTTGATACTTCTTTTCTTATGGATTAAGAGATTTAAAATATATTGTATCAAGCTGCATATCTTCTATTTTTGAATGTGAATTTAGATTGCTTATCAATATAGTAAGAGTATATTGGATTACATATTGTCTTGTTGAGGCCTATAAATGTTAATCTTGATGATGTTAAAATAATCAATTATCATATTTTATAGCTTGGCTGATGGTTTTATTGAGTGATTCTGGATCCAAAAGTAATATTAATAAATCCTTTATATTGTTTCTTAATCCCTAATAGAATTGACTCAATAAGGCTTCTTCATCTCAATTGATGTCAAACACTAGTTGCCTAAAATTGGATGCATAGATTAATACAAAGCATGCTCTTTGTTATTGTTGTGTGGTGTGATCTTCAATCTAGAAATATATTAGGTACCTAGTTGTAAAGAATTTATTTGCAACTTATTGGCAAGATTATATTAAGTGCTTTGTCTTTAATAACAACAATAAATAATACAATGATATTACAAAAGAAAAATTATACTAATAAAATCCCTCTTCTATTTAAGTAGGTTTGTATATAAAGTCCTTCTATGGCATATAGAAAAACCTTAACATCTTTTTTTTTTATAAATTCACAGCTAACTAATTGATGATCAATTAGATTGCCAATAGCTTTCAAGAAAAATCCATAATCTCCTTCCAAAATTCTATTTTCATATCAGAGTTTTGTTATAAATCTTTATATTTATTTTTCTACCTCCATAAAGTCTTGGCTCCTAAAGAACCCCTTTAATTTATATAAATGGCTCAAATTGCAATAAAATCCATCTATAGCTTATTCACCTAGAAGGATTTATTTCTTTCTAAATTTTAGAGTTCAATAACTCTTGATCTAACTATCAAGTTTTTATAAAATTTTCTCCAAAGTATAGATAATATTCTTAATATTTATTAAAAAAAAAAAAAAATCAACTATAGATTTTCTTTTGATTGTTCGATAACTTAAAAATCCTATCATGTACTTAAAACCCTAATTTAGAAATACCTAAGTATTATTTTCTTCATATCTCACAAATCCAAAATTCTAATCCTATAAAAATTTTGTATATTGTCTTGTGACATAAATATATACACTTTTAAAAATTTTGAGCCAAAAACTTATCAAATTTCCTAAAATATAGTTCAAAATATAACCACTAGTTAAGTAGGATTACTTACTGCCCTTTTATTACCAGTACTAACTTCAACTTCTAATATCTCCTTAATCTCAGCTTAGATTTTATCAAGTTGTAAATAAAAAATATAGCCAAAAAAGTGTTCTTTTCAATTCCAATTGCCAATTTTCTATTTCTTTTTGTATGTGCAAGTTATATCTAAAGGAGTGATAGTAGATACAATTTTGACACCTTAACTTTGATTGCCTATATCTCCTTCATAAAAAGTCTAAATCACATAAATTTTATACTAAAACCATAGCCAAAAATCCAAACTTGCTGATCTAAGCCTTTGATGTTTTAATCCTTCCAAAAAAAAAAATCCTAATCACTAATCAGCCCTCAGGCAACGTCCTTGAAGCACATTAGGCATGATTTTTGGCCAATAGGAATAGAGACTTCTATCATCCATCTCCATTCATCTACATGGATGGCCAAACTATTTCTTTTCATACTAAAAATTCCTTTTCAATTCTTTTTTTTAATAAGATTTACATAATATGTATTCTAAACACCAAATAAAAGAAGTGAACAAGATGTTAAGGATCACCAATGTCTAATAAAGATAACTAAATATATATAAAATTATTGCTAATATAAAATCAACCTCAAAAGTCACTATAAAAAAAATAAGATTGTATAAATCTCTATAATAGTCCTTTTGAACAGATTCTTTTAAAACTAACAATCTAATTATATTTTATAATTAATAAAAATTCACTAATATGTCTCTCACTTAGTTATATAATAAATTATATATTAAATATATATATATACAATATTTTCATATTATAGCCAAATCACAACATGACATTACAATGCTTAATCTTTTAATTGTTGTCCAACGAGCCTTGTCATGTTCTTCAAATACTTCTGTAAATGCTTCCATAAAAACTTCAAAGTTATTTAAAAATTAGTGATCTCTTTTCAAAAAAAGGAGTAAATCATGATAATGCTTGTCTTGTAAGCAAGATACCAACCAATCCAACCCTTGATTCTTCTATTAAATAAGTATCAGGTTATAGAACTATTATCAATCAAATTTAATTAACAAATCCTTGGAACTTCAAACGTGTTCCATCATATTTCTTTAGAAGACTAACGTGAGGTTTTTTTTTATTATTAAATAGGTGGATTTCTTTGGTATAGCATAAGTAGTACTGCATCTTTAAGTGCAAAAGTTAGAGGTGGATGCACTCTAAGTTGTGGTACTCTAGATGTTGTGTTGTTATGAAGTTTTACAATAATTCCTTCAATCTCCATTCTCTTAGCAAATAAAATAATAAGAACACTTATGATTGTGTCTAACTTGGACTTAGAAGATTTGATTATATTAATATCTTGACCTCCAGTTATTTTAAAATAAATAAATAAATGAATCTATAAAAAGATAATATCAATTTAAAGAAAGATAATCTACAATCTTTAAAGTGCTAATAAACCTTCAAAAAGAAGAATAATCCACTCTTTAATAAGAAGGATCCAACTTTGATATTAAAAATGAAGGTAGTCTTGACAAACCATCAAAGAAACGAGAATATAAAACAAAAAACTTGAACTAGAAGGGTTTTAAAAAGAAATTGACAAGAACTTGAATTATCTTGATGAATACATGAACAACACCAAGAAAGGTGAATTAAAATTCTAAGAATTATATTGTCAAGACTAAAGAACTCTTCAACTTTAACTCTAATATGTATTCCTATCTAAAAAGCTTTTTGAGCAGCTTCTATCAACTAGGAAGCTTCTCGAGCTACTTTCACTAATTAGGAAGCTTCTTGAGCTACTTCCACTAATTAGAAAGCTTCTAAAATATTTTAAAAGATTCTATAGATTTCCAAAGTATATATCTCTAATACCAATTATTTATCTTCTAATAATAGTAATATATAAATAAAATGATTGAATAAAAATAAAATAAAATAAAAAACAAAGATTCATTTTGTCCTCCTAGAAAAGCATAGTTACTTCTATATAATATAGTAATGGCTTTATTAAGAATATTAGATATTACACCTTATTTCTATTATTATGGTTATCTAAAGATTGATTTGGACCAACATATTGATAAATTTTTGGTGGTTGCAAGAACAAATCAATTACCAATAAACTACTTCTATCTAATTTTTTTTAATATTTTATTTGAAAAAGCTAGATATTGATATACAAATTTCTAAACATATTATAATAGGTGAAAAGAGCTAAAAAAATATTTTTTTATCATATTATTGTCCTAGGTCTTTCAAATAGAGCTTAATTGATATAATAAGTAATATAAAAATAAGAATTAATAAAAACATTGATTTCTATGATACTCAAATGAATTCTTTGGCATAATTATAATATGCCAGATGATTTTTTAGTTAATACTTTTATAAGAGATCTTTGGCCTAATTCATTAAAAATTTATTTAAGAGATATAAGACCTATAGATTCAATTGTAGCTTATCAACAAGCAAAGATATAAGAAGAAGCAAGAATAGATACATATTATTTATAATATGCTCATTTTTATTTATATCCATCTTTAAAAAATCCATATGATCAAAATTTAGTAATAAATTTTTATGAAAAATATTATTAAAAAACTATAAATAAATCAAATATAAAAATATTAAATCTATCTTATAATCCATAATCTTTAACAATAAAAGTACTATCTTTCAATATTTTAATAGACCATATTATTAATTTAAAAAAATTATATATAATTAATTGTTCAAATTATAAATAATAAAGATAAATATCCAAAACTTACAAATCAAAGAATTAATATATGATATTTTAATTGCAAAGATCATGGTCATTTATTCCATGAATATTCAATTTCAATAGAAGTGGTTGCTAATTTAAAATCAAGGTGGTTATATTTGTCAAGGACACAAGAATACAAAACAAGGAACTTGAAACTAGGACAAGATTTCCAATAGAAAATCAAAAATTTAGATTAAATAAATAAGTACATGAACAACACTAAGAAAGATAAGTTAGAATTTTAAAAGATGTATTGTCGAGAGTGAAGAATCCTTCAATCTCAACCCCTACATATACTCATGTCTAGGACGCTTCCTGAGTGGCTACCATCACACCAAGAAGCCTCTCAAGGAGCTTCTACCAACTGGGAAGCTTCTTGAACTCCTTCTATTAGCTAGGATGCTTCTTGAGCTCCTTCCACTAACTAGGAAGCTTCTTGACCGACTTTCATCAACTAAGAAGCTTCTTAATCAACTTTCACTAACTCAAGAAGCTTCTAAAATGTCTTAGAAGATTCTGTAAACCTCCAAAATATATGTTCCTAATATCACCCCCCTCTTTAGCAATGAGTTCCAAGAGAAGCTTAGTCTTATTACATATGTAAAAAATCAAGAATATGCTGTATTAGTCAAGCTATGTATTCTATTCTCCATTCTTGGGCAATAGGTTCTACTAGTCCTTGAAGAAATTGCCTATGGCCTTGAGCTATTACCCCAGTTGTTGAGATATTCCATCCGAGGAATTGATCTTTATTGCGACCTTCAAAACATCCTCCAAACAAAATCTCAAGATTAAAAAGATTCTCCTTTCTAAGCTCAAGCAATATTACTAAAGCTCAAGTATTGAAATCGAGACTTGCATGCTTGGGTCTTTGCTCCTAATGGCTCCAACCGGGGTCGTACTTCGCTTTGGAATGTGTTGTCTTCACTTTGCTCAATTGAAGGCTATGAAACCTGTACTGGTTCATTTGAAGCTTGTGTCGCAAACAAATCTTCTGAGTCTTATTTTTTCAATGCTTGAAGATTTGACATAGTGACTAGCTTACTTCTATTACTCTTTTCTAGACAACTACATATTGATGAAGGCTTTAGTTTAATTCTCCCTTTTCTTTATGAGTATTCCATGGATCCAATCTTTACTAAGAAATCATTATCGAATACGTTGTCGTGATGTAACATGACTATTAGGTGAAAAAGTGTGGAAATAGTATATTATAGAAGATCTTAGTTCAAAATATTGTAGCAAATTATCTTAGAAAAATAGATAATAGTAAAAAGGGAATAAAACTAATGAGTGTTAATGCTACCTTTTTTACACATGAGCTTCTATTTACTTTGTAGGGCCATAAGTAAGGCAAAACAAAGTAGATTGAGAAATAAAATAGTATAGGCATATATAGGAGAGAGTTAAGAAGAGATTTCAGAAAACTTTACCACAAAAATCTCAAAATAAGTACCCAGAAAGGACCGGTTATGAGCTGGGGTTGAAATCAGATCCCGGGGCACAAAATTGCGTACCTATGGCGGATCCAGAAGGTTTTTGCAGATCGAAGATTGGAATTAGGGAGTAGACTTGAGAGATTTGGTATAGGAGTTGGTTTTGAGTGATTTGAAGAAAAAATGACTTTGTCATAGCTTTGCAAAGTCAGGGTTGTTTTTGGCAACTTGGGATTTTGTGAAATAAAATAGGGTTGATGTTTTAGGCAATTTCAGAAGTTTTGTAGCCGATCCATAGCTAGAAATTTGTGGATTTTTGGATATTTTTGTTGTTAATGTGTGCTATAAATTTGAGCAAAATCTAATGGTTTAGTTGTATGTAATTGAGGTTTAAACAGTTCAAGATCTTGGAAATTAAGTTTTGAAGGTCAGTTAGGATTTTTGAGATCTTGAGCAATCTACCAATTGGATTGGAATAATTTTTATTTGTGTGAATAGTAGACTTGTTTTCCTATATACATGAGTGATTTGAAATTGATTGAATAGTGAAGAAGAGAGAAATCAACACTGGAAGATCAGCATCAAGGTTGGAGAAGGAGGCCGGCCAACACCCGAGAAGTTTTTAAGGTTTTTCATCCATTTAGTAAGTTTGATTTCCTTCAAATTTGTTGTGCTTGTTGCTGACTAAGAGATTGAAAGGTGTACAAAGTTTTAAGTAAGATCAATAGTCTAATCAACAGATATTGAGGTTCTAATTTTTCCTAGGGTTGATTTGAATTGGTTAGAATTTGGTTTAAGATTTGTTTAGGATTTGGTTTAGGGTTTGATTTAAGATTTAGGATTTGATTAGGATTAAGATTTGAATAGGGTTTGATCTAGGATTTGGCTTAGGATTTGACTAGAGTTTGATTTAGGGTTTAGGATTTGATTTAGGATTAGGATTTGATTTAGGATTTGATTTAAGATTTAGGATTTGATTAGGATTAGGGTTTGATCAAGGTTTGACTTAGGATTTGACTTAGGATTTGACTTAGGATTTGATTTAGATTTTGATCTAAGGTTTAACCTATGGTTTGAATAGGATTTGACTTAAGATTTGAACAAGATATGACTTAGGATTTTAAGATTTCTATTTTTAGTATTTTCTAAATTTAATATTTTATATATTATTTTATTTTATGATTAATATATGATTCATTTACTCTTCTTTTATAATTTCTTTAAGATTGGATCAAAATTTGATTATTAGTATTAAGATTTAATAGAAGTTTTTTAGGATTCTATTAGAGTTGTTAGGATCTTGTTATTGTGTATTTTCCTTTTATCTTCCACAGCCAGGTGCTCGAAGCATTCTCGAGCAAATTTGCAGGTATTACAACAATGTTTGGATTTGTGGGAATAGAATTGATGAAATTCCTGTACCTTTTGAAGCGTATTGGCAAGATTTGAAGCTGATTTCCAGGGACGCTTATTAGTATCATAGCCCTGCCAATGGACAAGATATTCCAATTTGTCCCATCTTTGCCATGAATCAAGTACTCTTTCAACCTCGTATTCTTCATGGTCTTCAATTTCAATACTAAGCGGCAATTGTTGTATTCTTTTTGGAATGTGTCATTCTCTATAAGGTTCTAAGAAAGAAACATGAAAAATTGGATGTACCTTCATGGTGGATGGTAACTCCAAGCGATGTGCCATTGGATTGATTTGCTTCTAAATAGAAAATAGCTCCAACCTTCGATAGTCCAACTTATTGCATAGCCGCTTAGTTTTGATATTTTGTCGAAGAAGCCATACCTTATCTCCAATATAAAAAGCAAGTGATTGATTTCTAAATTTATTTGCAGATACCTTATAAGCATCTTGAGCTGCTTGTAATTGAAGCTTCAAGGTTGTTTGGTATTTTGATAGCTGTTTTACAAATCCTTCAGCCATTGGATTATTGTTCTTTGATGTGCTCTATAGGTCAAGCTTTAAATGGTATCTATAGTTGGAATAAAACGGTGTTTGCTGAGTTGAAGCATGAATAGTATTATTATATGTAAATTCCGCTAATGGTAGATATGAAGTCCAATCATCTTGTTGATAATTAATACTACATCGTAAATATTGCTCTAACACTTGATTAACTTGTTCTGTTTGGTTGTCAGTTTGAGGATGGAAAGCTGAAAAAAATTTAATATCTCCCTTCAATATTTCAAAAAGACATTTTCAGAACTTAGATATGAACTGGGATCCTCGATCAGATATGATATCATCTGATAAGCCATAGTATTGATATATATTATCGAAAAAAAGCTTTACTATTTCTTCACTAGACATAGTTTTTTTACAAGGGATGAAGTGAGCTATCTTTGTAAGTTGATCAACCACTACAAAGATATTATCTAATGAATTGGATGGTGGTAGATTGGTAATGAAGTCCATTGAGATAGAGGACTATGACCGTCTTGGAATGGGTAAAGATTATAATTGTTCAAAAGGGCGATGTCAAGGATTCTTGGACCTTGAACAAGTGTCACAAGAGAGCAAAAAGTCCTTTACTGCCTTCCACATTTGAGGCCACCAAAAATCTTGAGAAATAAGTTCCAAGGTCTTATTAAATCCAAAATGACCCGCAATAGGAAAGTCATGGCGGGATTGAAGAACGCTTAGTCGTATTGGTTCTTTTGGGATATACAAATGTTCTTTAAAATATAGAAGATCTTCCTCAAATTTGAACTTATCAATATTTTCTTTCAAGCGTTGCTTGACATCAAAAATCAAAGCATTATTAATAGTTATAGCACGCATCTCATTGAGGAAATTAAAATCCATAGGCAATGATGTAATAGTGGTACAAAGGCGGAATTTCTCCAATTTTAACAAAGTTGTATATTGTTGATCAAACGCTCCCTCTCCTACCCTTGATACAAGATATGATCTCTTTAATGAAGCATTAGACAATCCTTGTTGCTTTCCAAGGTGATAAGTAATGACAAAGTTGAATCAAGATAGCGACATCTTCCATCGAGCTTGGCAACAATTATCAACGCGAGCTGACATAAAATATTCTAAATTCTTGTCATTTGTATATATAGTCACAAGATGCATTGCTCCTTTAACAAAATGATATCATTTTTGAAAAGATTCTATAATAGTAAGAAGTTCTTTATCGTGGATTTTATAATTAATTTAGACAATAGAGACCTTTTAAAAATAAAATGCAATAGGATGGAATTTGTCGTCTATACCCATTTGTGAAAGTATGGTCCTTAGTGCGAAATCTAAAGCATCATTCTCCAAATAGAATGCCTTTGTGAAATTTGGGTGCATCAATATTAAGGTTGTAATAAATACCATCTTAAGGTCTTGGAATGATTTTTCCGCTTGAGGTCCCCATTCTAATTTGTCCTTATATGTCAATTGAGTTAAAGGGGCGGCAACTTGAGAATAATTTTTAATAAAGATTTGATAAAAGTTAGCAAATCTAAAGAAATATTGTATATATTTCACAATCTTCATATTGCCCATTGCATAACCACCTCTACCTTCTTGGGATCTATTGTCAAACCCTCAATAGATACAATGTATTCCAAAAATTCCATCTTCAGTTGGTGAAATACACATTTTTTTATTTTGGCATACAAACCCATATCTTGAAGCTTTTGTAATACCAGCTTGACATGCCCTTTGTGTTCTTCTAGATTTTTTGAATAGATTATCATCAAGATAAATCACTACAAATTTGTCTAAATACTCTTGAAAGATATCATTCATTAAATGTTGGAAGATAGCGGGTGCATTTGTTAGTCCAAAAGGCATGACATTATATTCAAAATATCCATACCTTGTCCAAAAAGCGGTTTTCTATTCATCTTCCTCCTTGATCCATACCAGATTATATGCTCCACGAAGATCTATCTTAATATAGATCTTAGCTTGGCCGAATTGTTTCAAGAGTCCTAAAGTTAATGGTAGTGGATAACAATTTTTTATCGTTATTTTATTCAATCCTAAAAAATCAACGCATATTCATAAGGAATCATCTTTCTTCTTCACAAAAAATATAAGTGCGCCTATTGGGGACTTTGAATGCCTGATAAAGTTCTTTGTAAGATTTTCATTAATATAATCTTTCAATATTGCAAGCTCATTTTGAGAAAGATTATAGATTGGGCCTAAAGATGGTTGCGTCCCTTTTTGAAGATCTATAGCACAATTGTAGAATTAGTGCTCCGGTAATATATTAGCATTCTTCTTTTGAAAAACGTCTTGAAATTCATTATACTATTTTAGAATACTTACCGATGAAGTCATATCTTCTAGAATTAGAATCACATAAATAACAAATGGTGTACCTTCTTTGATCGATCTTATAAAAGCCCTTGCTCTAACAAATAAAGGTATACTAATTCATGGCTTTTTATAAATCTTTCTTCGAACGATCTCTATCGGAAATGTTATTCTTTGTAACCTCCAATTTATAGATGGATTATGTTTTTCCAACAAAGATAGCCCGAGAATAATAGGATTTGAAGGAATTTTAATAATATTAAATACAATCTAGCTTTTGTAATTTTTAAACGACACTTCTATAGGCATGGTTTTATAGGTGACACTACCCGAGGATAAAGGTTGTCCATCTATTACCTCTATATGAATGGATTTGGATTTCTATATTGAGGGAATTTTATAAAACTTAATAAATGCCTCATCTATGAAACAAGCAGATGCTCCCAAACCTAACAAGGCGGTTGTCTAAAGCTTCTGAAGGCCAAAGTATAAAGGAATTGTAAAACAACGAGTAGATTGAGCAGAAAGAGAGGAATCTAAATAGTTTTGTAATGTTGGATTGTCCAACCGTACGGTCCCTATTGTGGCTGAATATTATTGTTTTTTTGAAGAATTGCACTCTCAATTTTGGTAACGTATTGATTTTGTTTTTTTGAACAATTACCAATCTTATGGCCCTCCTCGCTACAATATAGGCACAAACCTTCTTCCGTTCAATGCTTCTTTTTTTGTAGGCTATAAGGTTTAAATCGTATTGCATCAAATTGCATATCTTCTACCTCTGAGTGTGAATTCAAAGTACTTGTTGATGTACCAGGGGTATGTTAAATTGCATATTGTCTTGTCAAAGCTCACAAACGTTGATCTTGTCGACATTGAAACAATTGGTTATCACATTTTACGGCTTGGCTAATAGCTTTATTGAAAAATTATAGATCTGAAAGTGATAATAATAAATCCTTCACATCATCTCTTAACTCCCAATAATATTGGCTCATTAGGGCTTCTTTATTCCAATTAATATCGTATGCTAATTGCCTAAAATCAGATGCGTACACTGATACAAAGCGTGCTCTTTGTTATAATGCTTGGATCTTAGTTGTTGCCCACCAAGCCTTGTCATGTTTTCCAAAAGCTTCCGCAAATGATTCCATGAAAACTTCAAAATTACTCAAAATTGATGATCCTTTTTCAAATAAGGAAACAAACCATGATAGTGCTTGTCTTGTAAGCAAGGTGCCAACCAATCTAACTCGTGATTCTTCTGTCAAATAAGTATCAGGTTGTAGAACTATTATCAATAAAATTTGATTGATAAATCTTTTGAACTTTGAACGCGTCTTATCATATTTCTCCGAAAGATTAACTCGAGGCTCTTTACGTTGTTGAATAGGTGGATTTTCTTGACGTAGTATAGGTAGTACTACATCTTCAAGTACAAAAGTTGGAGGTGGATGCAATCTAGATTGTGATACTCTAGTTGTTGCATTGTTATGAAGCTTTGCAACAACCCCTTCAATCTGTGCAGTCCTAGCAGATAAAATAATAAGAGTATTTATAATGGCATCTAACTTGGACTCAGAAGATTTAGTCATACTAATGTCTTGGCCTCCAGCCATTCTAAGAGAAAGAAGAAATGAATCTAAAAGACGGCAATATTGGGTTAATAGAGGGTAATGTGAGTCCCACCAATGGATCTTAATTGGTGAATTGGTTAAATATATAATCTTAAATCATTTAATTATATAAATATTATAATTAAAAAATCTTTTTGACTATTTAAGTATTTATTAGAATTAAGAAGTATTTATAAATATAAAAGTCTTATTAGAAGAAAAGTTACAAAAATGAAATCTTAGTAAATCTTGGAGGCAATTATTTTAGTTGGTTTAATATTTTTACTTATTATTAAGTATTAAGAGTTAGTTATTGAGACCAATGTCTATACTGGCCTTCTAACTACATGTATTACTCATTAAAAACCTATAAATATTACTTAGTAGGTAGAAGGAGCATAAGAAAGAAATCTCATGTCTTTTTAATTATTTTTGTAAAAAATAAGATTTTGAGTTAATTTTTATTGATTTTATTATTATAAAAAATTTCCAAGGTAGAATAAAATAGTCTTAAATTGATATTATCATCTTAGAAATATTATAGAGATTTTTAGAATTTATTTAGAATTTATTTAGAATTTATTTAAAATTTATTAATAATTTATTTAGAATTTATTAAGAATTTTTAGAGTAATTTTGAAGACTTTGATAAAAATGAGTTTTATCACCTTGGGAGCCATTAAGAAGAAATGGAGCAAGATTTGAACGCCATATAATGTTTCTAGGCTAATAAGGTATTTTTGAACACCATGGTGAAGTCAAAAATACAAAATTATTAGTTCTACTAATATAAAATAGGAGGACCAGCAGCTAGTGTAGTCCTTGTAGGAAGGGAGGTGCACAAGTCCCATATGGGTTGTGGCACCTTGGATGTAGGTAGGAGGATAAGACTAAGGCCTCGTGGCCTCTCTAGGGCATCCATATATACTACTTGTGAGCCTTGGTGAGGTTCAAACCCATGATCTTGTAACAAGTTGTCCTTGAGGTAAATATTTCTACTTAACTTTTTCCATTGTTTACCTTCTAATTTAGAATTATCATAATTTACTCATAGTAACTTAGATTTATATGTTTTTTATATCATTGGAAAGATAAAAAAATTATCTACTTGAAAGTATAATTTTTATTTTTTACTTTTTACTTTTTACTAGATGAAAATCTAATGAACAGACTGAGGCTAGTTTTGTAATGTGCAATCACTTAATTGCACATATTTTATTAGTTTTCTATTATTCTTCTCCTTCATTATTGCTTATTACTCCTTATACTTCACACCACAATTTATAAGCAACTCTTAATTGAAGCCACCTTATAACTTGGGTTGAGGAGTAAATTTTATCGTCATAGGTAATCCGCAACCTCTAAGACGCTCAAAACCTTCAAGAAGAAGGGTGATCTACTCTCTCACAAGAAGGACAAAGTTCCAATATTACAATGAAGAAGATATCAATTTAGAAGAGGGTAATTTGCAACCTCTAAAGTATTGGTATATCTTCAAGTAGAGGGATAATCTACTCCTTAACAAAAAGGATCCAACTTTGATATTAAAGATGTGGTCAGTCTCGACAAACTGTCAAGGATATAAGAATACAGAACAAGAAACTTTAAACTAGGACAAGATTTTTAGAAGAAAACCAAAAACTTGGATTAATTAGATGAGTACACAAACAACACTAAGAAAGGTGAGTTAGAAATCCAAGAGATGCATTGTCAAGACTGAAGAACCCTTCAAACTCAATCCCTATATATACTCCTATTTAAGATGCTTTCTGAGCAACTACCATCAGACCAAAAAGCTTCTCAAGCAGCTTTTAATAACTGGGAAGCTTCTTGAGTTCCTTCTACTAGCTGGGATGCTTCTTGAGCTCCTTCTACTAACTGGGAAGCTTCTTGATCAACTTTCACCAACTAGAAAGCTTCTCAACTGACTTTCACTAATTTGAGAAGCTTCTAGAATGTCCTAGAAGATTCTATGAACCTCAAAAGTATATATCCCTAACAATATTATAATAGAAACCACCATATTTTTTATTGTTAGAACCTTCAAGATATAAAAAATATAAGAGAGAAAGTAAAAATACCATAGAAATTTAAAAGAGATTTTAAAATCAATTATACGATAAATTCAAAAGACTATTTATCTTTTCTAATAAAAGACTATCTTATACATCTAATAATCAAAAATCTTATTGAAATAGCACATATAATTCTCCATCTATTTGAAATGGACCACCTTCAAATCTAAAAATACATAAATATAATCCACCTGAATAAGGAAAATATAATGTGTATTATAGATGTGGTGAATTAGGCCATTATTTAAATGATTGTTTTAATCTTAAATCCTAAATCCTAAATCCTAAATCAACAGATTGCTCAAAATTACAAAAATCTTCATTGATCCTCAAAACCTAATTTCCAAAATCCTAGCTCACTTAAATTCTAATAACCTTTGATCTAATTGTCTAATTAAGCTACAATTTTTAGAAGACATTTAATACAACTATAATCACAAAGCCACAAATTTTCACTTATAGATCTGCTACAAAATTTATAATATGCTCCAAAATGTGAATCCACTTTATTTGTCAACAACCAAAGTTAGCTGAATAGAACCTTGACTTTGCATAGCTTTTACAAAGTCATTACAAACTCAAAACCCTTAAAATTAATGCTCAAAAAAATTCTATTAAGTTTGATCTCTAATCCTACTTTTCGATCAACAAAAAAGAAGTCAATTTGCCATAGGTACATGGTTTTGTGGCTTGAGGTCTAATTTTGACTCTAGTTTATAACCAACCTTCTTTGGATATCAATCTAAGATTTTTTTAGATAATTTTTGCTGCAAAGTATCATTTACTTTGATCTTAAGATGCCTTTAGTAATATTTTTGTTAATCTATCTAGTTTTGTTTTGTTTTGTTTATGGCCCTAAAAAATAAGTAGAAGCCTTGTTAATAAAAAATAGCATTAACACTAAATGTCTTTATTATCCTCTATTTTTTATCTATATTTTTTAAAGTAATTTTTTTTACTAAATCTTCAATTAAGATTCTCTATAATATATTTCTTTTTTTTCTCTTTCACTTTATATCTGTATTACAATACAATAGTGTCAAGTTATAAATTGCTTTTAATACAACTTTTAAAAAGTAAGAAACTTATGGCAGAAGTTTCAATAGCCACATGGCATATTTGTAAGAAACTAAAGATCTAATATACATCTATAAAACTTCCTTGACGTTTCAGTATACTAAAAAAAAATTATATTTTGATTATATATTTAATTATTAATTTTATTATATCCTATTATTATTTTAGTTATATTTTTGTAGTAATAGTTGTATAATTGTATATTTAAAGATATATCATTTTGAATTAATTTAAGCCTTCTTGTTCTTGGAGGATGGTGGAACTATATTGTAAAATAAAAAATAAAAAATAAAGCTTAAACTTAAAAAAATTTATTAAAATTAAATTTGATTTAAAATAATCTAAAATAGCTAATAACTCAATGTACTATATAAGAAGATATTTGATATAATAAGATCCACATTCATGAATTTTGAACTTGCTAATTTTTTTTTTTTTTTTTTTTTTTTTTTAATAGACTTGATTCTACAAAGTTTTTAATTTTTTTTATTCAAAATTTGTTTATTAAATTCTTGGTCAATAGTTAAAGATTTTATTTCTATTCCTTAATTATATTATATATTTTTATCTTATTATATATTAATTTGGTATAATATATTTAATAAACAATAATAAAAGTGATCCAAATATTAATTAAAATAATAAAAAGTTAATACCAATTTTAGAAGATTTTTGGTTTAAAAACTAGATTAAAATTAGATAATTATCTTAGTTTGTTTATTTTTTATAAATTAGTTTTATAATTAATTTACAAATATTTTTATTAGTTAAATTTGCTTATCTATCACTTTTAAGATAATATATGATCAAAGTATAATATTAAAGTAATAAATTTTTTATTAATCAATTAATAGACTTATTTAAAAAATAAGTATCATGATTACTTATAATTGTAAGAGAACACTCAAATCAATTGAAGATAAATTTATAAAAGAATATGGTGGTTACAACAACAATTCTTATTTTAAGGCTTTAATTTTAATTGGTTTGGTATAATGGATCCAATAAAGTTATATTTTTTATTTTATAAATAGTTTAATTAATAATATTGTCATTAGAAAGATTAAGCTTATAAGTGCTATTCCTTCTATTAATTAGCAAAAATCATATATACAGCATAATTTATAAAAATAATTATATAAAATTAAAAACTAATATCTAATAATTAAAATTTAAAATTTTATGGTTTTTTTGAAAAAATAGCAATTATTAACTTCAAAGTTTATTATTTTAATAATTTTTTTAGCTTTATAGAATTATAATATTAATTTTATAATTAAATCTATATTTAAATGATATATTATTCTATCCAAAAGTGTAAATGAGGTTTTTTTTATAACCAATTTTCTTTGATTATTTTTTATGATGTGTAGAGGTAAACAATATAACTCAAAATAATGTCAAACATTTGTAAGTAACTTAAATTCTAAAAAAAATAGTGCGACATTGAATGTTCCATTAGAAATATCTATTAGAATTTTGTATTGTAAAAATTAGCTTAAATTATCTACCATATTATAGAGTTTCTTTAGATTGTAAACTACTATATTATTATATTTTATAAATAAATATATGTAATATTTATCTTACTTAATGGCTATGATTTATTGATTAAATATGTAAGATCTATGTTTTAAAAAATTATTATGTATTTTATTATTTAATAGAAAATAGCAAAACTTTAATTTGGATTTACTATTAAGTGATAGATATTTGACTTTATTAATGACTCTATTGGTTATTTTATTTGAGCATTTGATTAAAGATTGTTAATTTGTTATTAAAGATTGTGTTAGATCAAGCAATTGATTGTAAAATCATAAATTTTGAGATTATTTTTTTATTGAACATGTTTATCTATGTCAACTTTAATGTTTAAATCTAGTTTTTCTATATTAGTATTGATTTTTTTTTCTTTATATCTTTCCTAATCTCAAAAACATAGAATCACAAAAAAATTGTCAAATTATCCTATCATCTTTATTATTTGATTGAAAAGGTTGTTTCTACTCTTTTTTATTTTATAATCTTCATATTAGAATATTAAAAATCTAATATATTTTTAATTATATATATATATATATATATATATATATACTTGGATATCTTAGATTGAATATTTATAAATTTTATTCATTTTTTTATCCAACTCAACTAATATTAAATTGACTAATTTATTGTACTTAATTTATCAAAGATTAAGATTGAAGTAATGTTTTATTATCAATAATTCTTATTTTATTTCTCATCAATATAAAATATAATATAAAATCTTATTTTTGGTGATTCTTATATCTTTTTTTATTGCTAAACTTATATAGTGACTTATTTAGCTTCTTTCTATTTACAAGTTTATATTTTGTTAGCTATATTATAATTTTTTTAGAAACTTGTATAATAAATGAATAAATTATAAATTTATAAAATAATATAATTTTATTTTAGATTAATATATATATATATATATATATATATATATATTTTATAGAAGATATATATCACAAATATCTATATTTTTTATTATATTTACTTAGAAAAGTAAGAATAAGTAAAATTAGGTAGAAAAAAGTAAAAGTAGATTAAATTAATAATATCTTATTAAATAGCTTCTTAGAAGCTTCATAGAGACATATTTGACATTATAAGTGTTTGTAGGTGATTGGTAGGTTGAAAACTTGGTTAACAAGTTGGTCTCATGTTGCACATATTAGCCACTTATGTTACAAGTTAGTCATACAATGTACATATCAAAAACTTGCCTTAGAAGTTAGACATGTGTCCTACAAGTTGAACAAGTGTTATATAGTCTATAGGATATTGCCACACAACTCTTTAGTTAGATAGTATATATGGAGGCAAGATTAAGGCCATCTTCTCTCTTATCAACATCTTATTTGTGTTCTTATTTTAATTCAAGACTCTCTAGTCTCTTCATATTTGATAATAGCAATTCTAGTTTCTATCTTATATCTAACTTTGATTTGTCTATTTTTTTTTCTTTCAATGATGCAAGAATGTATTGCCACTTTAGAATGATTTTGTAATTCATGACTTTGACAATATATATATATATATATATATATATATATATATATATATATAATTGATACCATTATTATTAAAAATTACTTTTAAAAATTCTTTGATAGACTTAAAAATAAATTCTCTTTAATACAACCAATATTTAATGTTTATATATATATATATATATATATATACATATTTTTTTATTATTTAAATATTAAAATTTTTTTAAAAAAATAAAATAAAAAAGATATACTCAAAATATTTCTAAAATTATTATAAATATTATATATTATCTATAAGCTAAGTATTGAAGATTAGCACAAATATTTTTTAAAAAAGAAAATTTTATGTTTAAATTTGATAATATATATATATATATATATATATATATATATATATATAATTTCACATCAATTGGCTTTCTAACAAGCTAAATTTTAAATTTTTTATACCATCCTAAATTTATTATTAAATCAATCAAGTTATTAATAAATTATGATTATTTTAATTTTGAAAAATTTATTATATTTTAAGATCTATAATTACAAAAAATATGATAAAAAATAAATAAATGCTACATCTATTTGTTAGAATAATATTAAAAATATTAAATTAAAGAAGTTTTGAATCAAGAAAATATTAAAATTTAATCATCATATTTTATATATTGATACAATTATAATATTAAATAATATATATGTAAGCTATCAAAAGTTATTGTGAAATATGCTAATAAAGATTTGTAGTTATTATCAAAAACTTTTATCTAATTTAAAGACTAATTATTAACAACAATAATAAGATTTTACAAATCATGAAAAAAATAATTTATTTTTTAAATATTATATATATTTAATTATAACTTTTATAAAAAAATTCTTTTAAAAAAATAATAAAATTCAATAATTGGCACATTAATTTTGTAAAATTTTATTTAAATTTTTTTTCCATAAGTCACAAACATTATTATATCTTTTAACATCACATTATTTAAATTGATATAAGGATTTTTTACTTAAGGTAGGTTTGACCAATTAGACAAATTGACCATTGTAACTTAATTTAATTAAGACAACTAAGGTATAAAAATTCTACTTGTATATAATAGATGATATTTTAGTAGGTCAAATATTAACTTCAAGAGTAGGTTCTTGCTTAGATTCTAATATTTTGGTTTTGGAGTTTGAGTTTTAAGATTGAGTAGTGTGTGTTTTGCACTTTTATAGTCTATGTTGTTTGAAGAATTGAAGCATATATGATAAGAACCTTAAATATTTTTTTTTAAAAGTTAACAAATAAAAATTAATAAGGAGTAGTAATAGTAGTTAAGAATGTAGTTTTGATTTGATTCATGTATACACTTAAAACAATAATATATAAAGAAGTCATTGTCATTATTATATTAATAATAAAAATTATTATTATGGAGGATGTTAAATAAGTCATAATCAAATGCTTCTAATAGAAAATTCTATTGTGACAAAAGAATAAGTTATTATCTATAAAAAGATATTATTTGGATACATGTAGTTTGAATATATTTTTAAAAAGTTATTAAGTAGTATAGAATTGATTTTGATCTGATTTTAATAGTCAATTAGCAATAATAATAAAATATCATACATTGATATTTTGTGATTATACTTAATTTTGTATCTCAAAAGAAATGTAAGCAATGCCTTAGGTAGATGGTTATAGCTTGATGAGTGCATTAAGGTACATTTTGTTGGAACAAAACTCCAACTTTACTAATAATAATTTATTTATTAAAAAAGAGAATGGTAGCATTTAATGTTTATATAATAACATTTTAAATTATGGATCTAATAATCTTAAGATATATTAGAGATATAAAAAAAAAATTGAAAAGTAATAACCTTTATAATTTGATAAATTATATATATATATATATATATATATATATATATATATATTGAAATAAAAGAAATAATAATAATAATAATAATAATAATATATTATATAAAAATATTTAAAAATTGAATGATTTGCAAGGAATACATTATAATATGAGATAAAAGAAATACTAAGCAAAAGTAATGAAAATGGACAAATTGACATTATAAAAGATTATATTCAATTAGAGAAAAATCACTTAAACTAGTAAAGGGATTGAACAAGAAAAAAATCAATAATGCTTTATAATTGTAAGGATTGCATCTAAGTCATAAGACACTCTTTATATATAAAGTCAATATATTCTTTTAAACCAAAATAGTATAGATCCATAATACAACAATTAACACAACATAAATGCCACAAATTTATAAATAAAAAACTAAGCAAAATTCAAGGTTAGTAATAAGTCATACAAGCCACTAAAACAACTCAACAACAGGGACAAGAATTTTAAATACATTAGATTAAATTTTATAATACATTCTATACAAATAAGAATACCAAATGTAAATTACATAAGACAAAAAACTCTTCTAACATATAAGTGGAATATCCAAAATAATCAAACCAAGTAGTCAAGTTGGACAAGACAACCTACATACATAATATTGTTGATGAAGCTTGGTGCCAACTAAGAGCAATTAGAGAGAAATAAATAAAAAAAACATTAAACAACCACACTATAAAGAAATTGCAAGATAATTGCCTTGGACATCATCTCTACCAAATCCAACAATGTCAAAATGTCAAATTCAAATATATAAATAAGATACATAGATTTGATAACTAAAATAATTCTTTTGTTAGTACAAGTGGTAAATTTAGATAATAATAATAATAATAATAATAATAATCAAATCTCTAACTAACAAGTCAAATGAAGAATTGATTTTATTAATACTTTCTTTTGTACACTAGTACAATAATATAGTCACTACAAATAAACAACCAAAACTAATGGTGATGGATCTATGATCTAACTATACAAAAAGTGTGTTTCAATGAACTTAGATTAATGAATTAGACTTGGAACTTAAATTTTACATGATAAGACTAGACAAATTAAGGTTGGAAGGATTGAGGTATTATACTCACAAACCAAACACAATCACATTCCTAATATCTAATAGTTATATTGTAGGCTCATATTTGGAATTAATATAAGGATCATTATTTTGTTATTTTCCAAATATAATGATCTTTATATTAATTCCAAATATGAGCCTACAATATAACTATTAATATAAGGATCATTATAACTCTTACATAAAAAATATATAAAAAAAAAAAAAAAAAAAAACTTATGAACTTTACACAACAATATCAAAGAAAGAACCTTTAAATGGATAGTGTAGGTAAAGTTTTGTCCAAAACTCTAAAATCAAAGTATACAAGAATTTATGACAATAACATATTTTAATTTTACAATCCATTATTGAGATGATATTTAAAAATAATCTTAATAATGCTAATAGAACTATCAATACTTTTGCCTCTACTTAAGTATATTCTACATGTTCTACCATAATATCTAAAAGTACACTTAATCAAATACAAATTATAAAAATAATATCTTATTATGTAGTATATGAGAAAAATTCCAACCTAAACATACACTTCATAATATTTAAAACAACAATAGACGATTGCGCCAAGAATAATTCATCAACTTATTTGGGACTACAATGAAGAAATAAGTCCATACTTGGCATAAGTTAATTTAAACATCCATTGCTTGCACTTGGTCGGACTTTAAATGGAGGGTGCATTTCAGGTATTGCCCTAAACAAAAATCGATAACACAGTGAACAAGATGGTTTGTGCAGAACCTAGCTAACCTATCCTGACAATACCATAGAACGAACGTTTTGAACAAGTTAGCACATCCTCCATACATAACTAACCAACATTGATGTACAGGGCCATTAGTAATATGAGTACATTGCAACAAAAATCTAATCTTAAAAAAGTAAGAACATTCCTGTAAAAATTCACCATACTGAATAGGAAAACCACTCACCAAAGTAACCGTGACATTCCAAAGGTGAATGTGATTTCACAAAACTTTAACTCAACACCCATTCCAAAAACTTAGACACCACAAGTCACAGTAATCGTCATGTCCTGCTGAGGTTTCAAGCTACGTCTGCCCAGTCCGTAGTTCTAAACATGCCAAGGAGCACATAAATACTGCGACAGACCCTCTACCAGAGAGTCCTCGTTGTAACATGCTCAAATCCGACATCCATCTCCAATTCCGATATATCAGCAGCAAGGGGTATGAAACCACTTCTGCAAAACATGTCTACTAGATTGAAGTGACACAACCTTGGCATCCACCTCCTCCAATAATCTATATAATGTTCTCTATTAACCTACCGCTAACATGCTCAGCCAAGTAAGTTGCACAAACCCCCTAACCAAGTGGAAAAATACCGTAGAGGTGCAACCCAAGCGTGTCGCTTCTACGCTGATGAAGTCATATACTCGAGAATAAGAAGCAGAAGCAGTTCAATCTCCTTACAATAACATTCACTGTTCCTCGTCAATCAGTTCAGAGTCCAAAGGGGTGTTTCCAGCACCTTTCGACATTGCAACAGCAAATTAGGATCAGCTTTGATGGTGTAAAAGTGGGCACCATCCCCAGAGGAGGAGGACCAATCAATAAAAGTGCCATCGCTCACTCTGAAAATTAGAGCAAGGCGACAGAAATGACAGTTCAATACTTTCACTTCACTTCCCGAAGAGATGCATATGGGTTCAAACAATGATCATAACCTCAGTGCCTTCCTAACCCTAGATCATAGTCTTATTCGCCCACAGTCATGCCGAACCCAAACTTGTAGTCCTTTTTCCAGTGATCGATCTGGCATCACAACCAGGGACAGTCAGTATTCCTCCATCAGAAAACAGAAAAGGTTTCCTATACAGGTCTCATCCGTGATACTATCGATGTGCAAGTCATGTGCAAATACACGCTGCCACTCGTTACTAACCCAACACAAGACCCAGTACAACACACAAACTGCTCTTTGGGAATATCTATAAACATCTTCAAAACCCGACTGCTGCAGGGACAAATCGTCCAACGGTCGCCCAAAAGAGGCTGGAACACTAACCTCCGCAGAAAGCAAGAAATTGACACCAAGGTTAAGTCTCTCCTCAAGATAAGCTGCAATACAACCATTTGTGTCCAACCTTCCCCTCAAACGGCACTGCAAAATCACCCAAAAATATATGAAGCACAAGGTCGAGAAGGTCCAAGTCATATTCGGCTAGTTATAAGTTAACGCTAAAACACACACGCAAAATGGCCACAGAAGATCAACAGCAACTGGGTGCCACACTCTGCTTCTGCTTTCCATACACCGTCTGAACGATGCAGCCCATACCATGGACGCATATATTTAAAAGCGTCTCACCTGACGAAGGAGGTAGTCGTATCCAACACTAGTGGTTGCCTCCTTTGAATTCCAGTTATACAAGAAATCCGATGCCAAAGATACCTGAAGTTTCAGAACAGCGTTACTTTATGGACTACCCACCGATAGTTCTGACACATGGAAAATGCAAATGGCCAAACGAGGGAACTAACAAGAACAAGCACCTCACAACATAAGCCAATTTCCATGTGGGCTTGACCATGTCATTTTGCAAAACCGGCATAGTACTGAGCGAGAAATCAAAAGTACCTTGTCTGACACTCGTTGAACATAGGTCAAGGAAACGATGCCAGTGCTTGCAAATTGCCCCGTTGCCACCTGGACAAACAGACACTCTTAGTAATCGACCTCCTGGGCCGGCGGACCATGACCACACAGAACCATTTAACGCAGACATTCTAAGTGGACAACTTAGGATACTACTCGCCAGAATTTGCTAATGAAGCTGGCACCAAGCAGAAATGACCACTGCCGTTAAGAAGAGCTCTAACGGTTCCTAACAGCAGCACCCGAGGCTAAGGACGGTTATCCATACCACTTTGTCTGTGTTGTATCGGCCAGCAAAACCAATGCCCGACTTCCGCTGATGGCCCAACCAAAATACTTCACCTCCCAGAGCCACTGTTGGCGTTACACTCTGCTTCCCAACCACGCCACATTCTATGAGCACAGGGATGAAATATCGTGCCTTGCCAAGAGTGCAACTAACGCTGGCATGAACACTGATCAAATAGGTCACATATGAGGTGCAACTGTCCAACCCGGAGGCGTTGTGAGCATCATGCCTAGAGCTGCTCGGCACATCCTATACATTTGTACCTCCCAACACCATGAAAGCTCAACCCAAACATGATTCTCACGGGTTCCAAGCAGAAAGCAACCAAGATCAACAGACAAGCTCTGGCCACTGAACCTGAATATAATTGAACCCGTAAAAAGCATTGTTGCCTAGCTGTAATTGAGTCTGATAATCTTTCCCCTGCACATATCATTCAAGTGCAACTACGCCGTTAATCTCAAGGCAAGTTGCCGAAACCATGCGGACAGTACATGATACAGTGGCCTCCCCGAACAAAAAGCAACTTCACTGTCTCCTGCAATCCAGCTTCCCGCAACTCCAGTTCCAGAAACCAGGTCGACGGCATGGCACAAAACGATGCAAGGTAATGGAACCAACCCTGTAGTCGAAATGGAACATTCCTTGTGAAAAGTGCGGTTCATTTGTAAGCTGCAACACCAATGGAAAGAGGCAAGCAGTTAGAGTCAACACGTGACGAGAAGAAGAATCACCATAACTGTATTTCCTTGCGCGAATGCCACTTATACGCATGCACCAGTGTCGGTATTGTACCAGCAAAATATCACATTCAAAATTAAGTTCCGCTCTAACGTCTTCTACAATTCCCTGGCTCGGTGTCCACATGAACTTTGTGCCCAACAACAAGACCAGAGAATGCCTATTCCAGAGAATTCACACTTGGGCGAACTTGATTACTATCAACGCGGCACCAGCCAATAGTTCAAAAAACTAGCGAGTTGCGAAGACGTCTCATCTTTTACCTGCGCGTTCACTTTTACTGAAAATCTATCGGTGAAGTCATACTTGATTCGAGCGCTCATACGACCGTCCGTCAAAATACGCCCAATAAGCATCATCATCTGAGGTCACACAAGTCTCAACACCATCAACTACAGATCACCGGATGTGCTCAACAACGGACGGATACGTTTCAAGCCACCGACCTCATCGAACATAATTCCCACGATGCAAGTGCGAAAGGGTGAATCGGTTGTTGCAGGCATCGAGGAGAGCAACAGAGGGAAGGCGAGAGTATGACCCGTTGGTCGATAAGGTTTGCTCCGAACTCATAATGAGCCGCTGGAACTTTGATAATCTGCGCCCCTTGGGATGGCACCTCCACTGAGCCCATAAACAAACTGCAACAATCAACAAGGCTAATCAAGTACGCTTTGCACATGCAATAGAAGCCCCACAGACATCATTTCAGCTTCTCAACAATTCCCGGCATTATCCAGCGCATGACGGAATCCGGATAATGAATTTAAACGTCATCAAACAGCTAGAGCGAATGCTCTGACACAAATCAGCCGTCCTGGCAACTACGAATTCAGGTTCATTGTGTGATTTTTTCCAGAAAGGCTAGTCTGGTGCATACACGTAGGTCTTCCCCATCTCGGACGTTCCTGAGTTTGCCCAACGTTGAGAACGATCCCATAAACTCCGACGCCACTAGAGACACGACATAAAGCTGACCCTCGCTGTGAAATTGAGGACAAGAAATAATAGACTCCGACCTCACAGAGACAGCGGGCCCCAACGGAAGACCAATTCATGGCATGAGAGATTGAACTTTCTTTTAACCATGCCGCGCAGCATTCAAGAATGTCGCTGGTGGCAACACATACGTCCGCTACCAAGCAATTATCAGCAACATGGCTAAGATGTACTCACATAAATTTCCACCCAGAGATACAGGACTCCTCACCTGTGACTTAGTGAAAACCGTTGATTGAGTGGCTTTGTGAAGTCGAATCGAAGGCCTTCGAACAGCTCCGGCTTAAGGGACACTAGAGATCCAGAAGAGATGCTGTTAGCAAATATGACAAAGCATCCTTGGAACTAGAGTGAATATTCACCAAACATACCAATGCACGCTTCGGAAGCTGGCAAAACTACCAGAAAGAGAATCTGATAATAGGTGAGGCTATTGGAATTTGTCCAGCTAGCTCCTCGGTCAGCCTTAGAACTCCAGCTAAAGTTACCTCGCCAGTACAAGCGATTCGGTTCTGAGCTAAGGATTCTTCTTTCTTTTTTCTTCTTTCCAAATTAAAAACAAACCCCTTGAAGTTGCGAAGTCTCGCCGGGACTCGAACATGCACGCAATGTTTGACAGCGTGATAAAAATTCAAAAATTACAAAAAATGAAAATAAAAACAAAATCCGCAAGCGACGCAAAGGGTGAATTTTCGCTTCTCGACAGGCGTTCCCCACGGAAACACCACGAAATCCAGCAATGCTGTGCACCAGGGGGTGGAAGAAGCGAAGAGAGGCTGTAACGACCTAACATGAGAGAGTGCGGCAATGAAGACGGAGGTGGCACGGAAAGAGGCCGAGGAATAAAGAGAACAGGAGACTTACTAATGTTTTCGCGCTGGATTTCATCATATTTGACGGGGCAGGGCAAATTGAGCCAGTCGGGAGAAGGGGAACGATCAGGGGAGGGGAAATCCGATTTGGCGAAAACGGCGCCCATGGTGGAGAAATGGGCGAGAGGGAGGTGGAAGGGGCCGGAAGCGGGGAGCGGCGAGGGACGGAGCGGGCGATCAGCAGGTGGAACGAGGCGAGGAGGACATGACCACCGCAGAGATAAACCCTAAACCCAGGGGGGCAGGGCGGAGGAGGAGGGAATGATCCAGCGGAGGTGCGAGAGTCAAAGAAAAGGAGGGCAAGGCAGGCAGTGCCAAACAGAAGACAATGTGCGTGGGGTTCCGGGGGTGGGGTGGGGGGCGGGCATACAAGGGAGGCAGGGAGGCAGCGAGGGAGCGAGCGAGCGACAGAGGAGCCTGATGCGGCGGGGGGGCCAAGTCACCCATTCTTGCTGGATCAACCATGTCACTCCCACTCCACATTGCGGTGCCCGTGCCATCGCTAGGTTTCTGCCCCCCGCTCCTGCTATTCGCTTCGCCCTTCTCTCACTCACTGCTCCCTCCATACCTGTCACTGACTTACTTTTAGGCCCCATGCACCATGTTGCTTCATGTTCTAACAAGTAGCAAGTCTACAAAGTTCCTCCAGTTCATGGATTCATGGAAGTGCTTCATTCAAGAAAACAAACAACGAAGGAATGAAACGAACAAAGGATATAGATCAGTCCTCTCATTGGTCAAAGATTTATTTTTATTTTATCAACTAGAGAATTAACTTCTAGTTGCATCAGGTGTCTTCAAAGCAAGAAAGTGTTGGCATTTTACAGGTTTGTTTACTATTGAGTTTTGTAAAGGAATGCCCAAGCCTCATCTTTTGAGTTTCAATTTGGTAGAATTAAAATTATATATTGGAAAGGTAATATCTAGTGATGCTATAAAAATACTTGATTAAAAATGAGTCATAATCTTTATGCAATTAAAAGCAAGAAGTTGCACATGTAATTGGTTGATTTGACATTTCTATTTATTTTATAATGATTAAATTCAAACATGGATCTTGATTATTTTATTTTATTTTATTTTGTTACAAATGTAAAGAATTGGATCATGATTACTTCTTATGGAACTTATTTGTAGAAGAAGATGTAATGTCATTGAATGATCATAAGTTGCAAGAGCAATCATTTAGGATAGACATATATTCACCCTCATGTTCATTTTTTCTTTGTGACATTATGCAATTATATTTTTGAATGGATATATATATATATATATATATATATATTCTATTTAACATTATTAGTTAGAATTCTCAGTATTTTCCTGAACTTAAATTTAGAATTTTCTGTTTAATTTTTTTACATTTTAATAGATTAATTGTTGTTCTGAGTAATTATTATCTGGAGTAGAGTATAGTTTTAATTTGAGTATATTTAATTTACCATGCTATTTAGTTATTTTGTTAGAATTTGCATTGTATTTAGAATATTGCTTGTATTTTGTATAATAATACTTGAATTCATTTGTTTTTATTTCTTTTTTATCTAGAATTAAGGAGTTTTGGGATAGGAAGTTGTTATCTTCTGGATTTATTATTACCGTCTCTGTTGAAACCTGCTCTTAGACTTTTGGCTTT
This sequence comes from Physcomitrellopsis africana, assembly GCA_036785485.1. Classification (NCBI taxonomy): domain Eukaryota; kingdom Viridiplantae; phylum Streptophyta; class Bryopsida; order Funariales; family Funariaceae; genus Physcomitrellopsis; species Physcomitrellopsis africana. The sequence goes on along the minus strand of JAWRVF010000710.1, from coordinate 10,574 downwards.
CGTGTTAATGTGTTAGGTGTTGATGTTGAATGGGATTGGAAATAGATTGGTTTGGTGTTTAGATCGCGACGTGGAAATGCTGCAGGCAGAGTGGCGGGAGTGATGAAAAGTGATTTTAAATGAGTGAAAGTGGATGTGATTTAACTGCGAGAAATTGAAGGTGGGAGGGGGAAGGGTTATGTTCTATCCTACTTTCTGGCTTGTGTTAAATTGCGTTGTTTAACTTGTATGCTCCACTTTCTAGCTCGTGTTAGATTGCATTGGTCCACTCCATCCTTTTACTTGTTATTACATCTGTTGCAGCAGACATGGCTCTCACATGTGCATCACCGTCGTCGTCGTCGTCGTCCTTGTGTCAGCCTTGCTGGAAAATAGTCACCTTCGCTTATTTCGTGCCGTGCTCTGGGTGTTGGCTTGTCTCCGATGCTCCTCTTTCTCTCCACCTTTTTCTCCCTTTCCTGCGATTCCTCTCCCCAAATTTCCGCTGCCCCCTGGACTTCCCCCTCCACAACCTCTCTATCTTCATGCCCTCCTCTACAAATATTTCCGCAGCTCCCTGCCTCTCCGCCGGTTTTTTTCAAATTCGTTTCGATCAGGTAAGTTCTCTTACCTGCGCTCTGTTTCCTATCCTTCATGTCTTCCTCTTCTCCTGGTCATCGACATTGTATTAACCTTCCACCCTCTCAACTTCAGAAGCGCAAATTTGTAATTCGGTTCGAATCTGCATCACACCTCACTGATTGCGTCACCGTTCTTCAGGCACGTTCACTGCACCAGCTATTTTCATTCCTCTTATTATCATCTTCCTCCTGGTTAATGAGTTTTAGTAAGTCTTGGAGGCAATTCTGCTCATGTTCTGTCTCCCTCTCTGCAGGCGGCTACCACATACGGAGATCTTTTGAATTTTCCTGCCCTGGATCTTGAACACGATTGTCACGGCCTTCACGCGCTCCTACCTACAGTGGCTCAAGATCAGCAGCAGATTGACTGTTCCTTGTTACGGGAGTACTCTGAACAAGCTCCTGTAGTGAACAGTGGACCTCTACCGCCAAGCGCAATCGAACTGAATGCTGCTGCTGTCTGCGATTTGAACACTCAGAGAGTTGCGCCAAGACTCAAGAAGAGACGCAAAATCTGCAATTCTTCCACCTCAAAGTTTTTTCCTGCGACTCGATGTCCAACCGCACCAGCAGCCACCATGAGTGGCTCTTTATACTCAGCACCTAGACACTCGAAAAATCAGAACAATGTTCTTAGGTGGCAGATACGCGACCAAGACCCAGGAACTTTCCAAGTCGAAGATCGACAACAGTCTAGCTGTGGAGATGTTGTGGATGTCCGTGTAAGCGAAGAAGTCGTGGTTTCTATTCCGACCATTCCCCCGGTTAATAGGGCTTTGAATTGGCCTCAGAATCCATCATTCCAGTCGTCAGAATGCGATTTAGACATAAGGACGACGGCAGATATGTTCAACATGCATGCATCAGAAGGTCTGCAACTTGTGCAGATTTCTCCTTCCAGTTTCATTTTAAGGAATCTCCCAATTATTGTCGTAAATTTACCAAAAGTTGATCAAATTAAATGACTCTTTGAACATTCACGTTTGCCTTGGTCCTTTCTTCCATTATTATGTTCCCTACTGTCGAAACATGTGATTGCATGCGCTGTCACTCAAATTCGCAATGACTGAGAAGCAGTTCAAATTGTTTTCTGATGTTCGACAGATTCAGAATTTGGCGACATCCCAGATGAACTTTTGGTACAAACTACATTTTATGACGCTGCTTTTAAACAGAAGCTGCTGAAAATCAGAGCGACTAAGTTTCATTGGCTCGCATTTACCTGCGAGTTATTACAAAATTTGTAGGCTGCTAGAAGAATGTAAACAATGGCTGTGAATTGGAGCATTCTCATTTTCTGGTATTGTGGCACTAGGCAGCATTGTGTCGAAAAACATTGACCTGGTGACGTGACATGCAGGGTTGTCTCCTGGATCCGTCCTTCCGAAGTAAGTTTCTGACAGTGACAAGTTTCAACGATGTTTCAAGACTGATTTCATCAAAAATGAGAAATTCGGAGTCAAGGTCAATTTGCATGCAATTGGTGTTTCATTTCGGAAAGAGCAACATAACTCTAAACATGGTCGTTGCATCGCTTTCTTTCTGTATTTCTCCTGCTTGGAATGTCTTACATGACTAATCCATGTTCCTGGGTGGTACAGCCCTTGTGGAGAGCGTCGAAGGAATACTTGGGGATATCAACAACCCTGCAAACATTGATTTGATAACTGTTGCTGACTTTTTGGCGCTTCGTCCATGAGGGTTTGTTGTCAAGATAGCCGTACGGCTGAAATTACAGCGTGGCTTTCGACATATTTCAGTAGTTTCTGTAGAGAGATAAACCAGTTTTTCTCGAAAGTTCTTGTGCAACTGGCTTTCGCTAAACGATTTAGATGTAAATGAACATTTGGAATTATTTTCTAGCTAAGGATGTGGAAGCAATGAATAATTACCAGCAACAATTAGCGCAAGGTTTCTGCGTAATGTCCCACGAAATGTTAGCCGAACCTATGAAGCTCACATATATAGCTATCTGCCACATGACATCCTTTCGCCAACTATTTCCACCGTCGCTGTAGACATTGGCTAGAGCGTGTCAAGAAATTGAAAGATGTAATCAATAAGTTGGATCAGCTGAAGCGGATTTATGATCATGGCATTCATTACAAATTAGAAGGCTTCACCAGTGAGCATTAATGAAAAATAGAAAACATTGTTGTTAACATTTACAATGATCATAATAAATGTAGAAATATTTGATCATGAATATTAAACAACTGTTATTTTTAATTTGGTGGGAGTATTATGTCAAATAATTGACACTTCTACAACTCAAAGAAGTTCATGAAGGATTTGATTGAGTTTATAAAATGTTTAAAGAACAACACACCTAAATATTGCTTTCATAAAATAATAATAATAATAATAATAATAATGTAGATAAAATGCTACAAATGTTTAATAATATGAAATATTTGATCTGAGTTTCACAAAATTTGTGGCCTATTTTATAAGAAATCAAATGTTGAAAATGTCATTTAAAATTTTAAAGGATAAATTTAATACACTATGGTAGAATGACTAATGTAGATATCTTTCAAATAAATACATATACCAATGAAAAAGATATAAATATATTTATTATAATAATATATTTTTATAATTATATTATTATAATTTAAAATCTTAATGATATATAATCTATTTTATATATATATATATATATATATATATAAAATCTAAAATAAAATAAATATATATATATATATATATATATATCTGATATTTTTTTGATTAATTAATCTCTCAAAAACTAATAATATCCAATAATTAATTAAAATTTTAGGTACTAATTTTGTTCTATGGTGCACAATTAATAACCTCTAATTTTTAATAATTGATTGATTTTTATTGATTTTTATTAATTAATAGAGATAATTAAGAGAAGCCATGTGGTTAATAGGATTATATGGTTGGGCAAGGCAAAGCCACATGGTTGCCATAGTCGAAGCAAGTAGTCTAGATTGTAGGATCTTTGCTAAGGATATGAGAATACAGAGCAAGAGATTTGAACTAGAATAAGGTTTCAAGAAGAAACCAACAAAAATTTGAATTAAGTAGATAAATACACAAGCAACACCAAAAAAGGTGAGCTTAAATTCCAAGATATACGTTGTCAAGATTGAAGAACTCTTTAGCCTTGATACCTATATATATATATTCATATCTAGGATGCTTCTTGAATGGCTTCCATCAAACTAAGAAGCTTCTTGAGTAGCTTCTGTAAATTAAGAAGCTTCTTGAGTTCCTTCCACTAAGTAGGAAGCTTCTTGACTGACTTTCATTAACTCAAGAAGCTCTAAAATATTTTAGAAGATTTTGTAAACCTCCAAAGTGTATGTTCCTAACATCACTTCTTTTTCTAGCAATGAGTTCTAAGATGAGCTCATACCTTTGAAAGTCTTTTTATATATGTAAAAAATCAAGGATATGCTGTATTAATGAAGTTATATATTTTGTTCTCTGTTCTTCGACAATACATTCTACTAGTCCCCAAAAAAATCACCTATAGCCTTGAGCTAATACCTCTGTTGTTGAAACATCCCATCCAAAGATCTGATTTTCATTGGGGCCTTTAAAACATCCTCAAAACAAGATTTCAAGACTAAAAGGATATACCTTTCTAAGCTCAAGCAATATCACTAAAGCATTTGTGGAGATAAAATTATCATCAAACATGTTTGGATTTGTGGCCGAAATTCTTGTACCTTTTGAGGCGCATTGGCAAGATTTTCAACCGATTCCTCTGTACACTCATTAATATTATAGCGCCGCCAATAAACAAGATATTTCAATTTATCCCATTTTTGTCATGAATCAAGTACCTTTTTAACCTGGTATTCTTTATAGTCTTTGCTTTCAATACTAGGTGGTGATTGTTGTACTCTTTTTGGAATATGCAATTTTTTATAAGGTTCTAAAAGAAAGACATGAAAAATTGGATGTACCTTCATAAAAAATAGTAATTTTAAGTGATATGCTATTAGATTAATTTGCTTCTAGAGAAAAAATGGTCCTTGTTTCTAATAATTCAACTTATCACATGGTCGCTTGGTCTTAATATTCCGTCAAAGAAGCCATATCTTATTTTCAATTGAAAAGTAGGCAATTGATTTTTGAATTTATCTGTAGATGTCTTATAAGCATCTTGAGTTGCTTGTAATTAAAGCTTTAAGATTGTTTGGTGTTGCGATAGATGCTTTGTAAATCCTTTAGCTATTAGATATTGCTCTTTCGCATATTCTATAAATCAAGCTTCAAATAATATCCATAATTAGAATAAAATGGTGTTTATTGAGTTGAGGCATGTATAATATTATTATATATAAATTTTATTAATATTAAATATAAGACTCAATCATCTTGTTGATAATTGATACTGCATTATAAATATTGCTCCAAAACTTAGTTAATTCAATCTGTTTAGCCATCAATTTGAGGGTAAAAAGCCAAAGAAAGTTTAATGTCCACCTTTAATATTTCAAAAAGACATCTCCAAAACTTAAATATGAATTGGAATCTTCAATTGAATACAATATCATCCAATAAGCTATGATATTGATATATATTGTCAAAAAAGAGCCTTATCATTTTTTCACTAAACACAATCTTTTTGCAAAGAATGAAATGAGCCATCTTTGTGAGTCAATCAACCACCACAAGGATATTATCTAATGAGTTGGATGGCAATAGATTTGTGATAAAATCTATCAAGATAGAAGATCATAACCGTCTTAGAATAGGCAAGGGTTGTAAGAGTCCATAAAAGCAATGTCGAGGATTTTTGGACCTTAAACAGATGTCGCAAGAGAGCACAAAGTCCTTCACCACCTTCTACATTTGAAGCCACTAAAAATCTTGAGAAATAAGTTCTAAGGTCTTATTAAATCCAAAGTGACCTGCAATTGGAAAATCATGGTTAGATTAAAGAATATGTAGTTATGTTGGTCTTTTTGAGATATACAAACATTCTTCAAAGTATAGAAGGTCTTCCTCAAGTTTAAACTTGTCAGCATTTTTTTTGAGGTGATGCTTGACATGAAAGGTCAAAGTATCATTTGTGGTTGTAGTACGCACCTCATTAGAGAAATTAGAATCAATAGGTGCTGATATAATAGTGGCACAAAGACGAAATTGCTTTGATTTTAACAAAGTTGTATATTGTTGATCAAATGTTGCCTCTTCTATCTTTGATATAAGATATGATCTCCTTAATAAGGTATCAAATAATTCTTGTTCTTTTCAAAATCAATAAATAATAACAAAGTTAAATTGAGATAGTGACATATTCTATAGAGGTTGGTGGCAATTAAAAATTTGAGCTAACATAAAATATTCCAAATTCTTCTGATCTGTATATATAATTATAAGATGCATTGCTCCTTCAAGAAAATAATGCCATTTTTGAAAAGAATCTACAATAGTAAGAAGCTCTTTATTGTAGATTTCATAATTAATTTTGAAAACAAAATTTTTTTTTAGAATAAAATATAATAGGATGGAATTTATTATCTATACCCATTTGTAAAAATATAGCCTTTTGTAAAAAATCTGAAGGATTAGTCTCCATGTAAAATGCTTTTATAAAATTTGAATACATCAAAATTGGAGTTGTAGTAAATACCATCTTGAGGTCTTAGAGTGCCATCTCTACTTGAGGCCCCTATTCTAACTTGTCTTTACATATCAATTAAATAAGAGAGGTGGCAACTTGAGAATAATTTTTGATAAAGATCTGATAGAAGTTGGCAAATCCAAGAAAATATTGTATGTGTCTTATAGTCTTTTGAATGACCCATTGTATAACAGCCTCTACTTTTTATTGAAGATAATAATAGAATAAGTTGCTAATGGTCAAAGGATTGATTCTTGAGATATGAAAGGACTATCCTATGGATAAATCACAAGGACAATAGCCTTGAGAATAGGTAAGAGTGTATAGAATATGTTAAGAGATGTCTTAATGGTGTATGAGATGTAAAAGCATGTCTTAATGGTAGGTTGGATGAATATAACAAAAAATGGATGGAAGTTGTCTATTAGGGCAGCAACCTATAAGTAAAGGAAGTTGGAAGTAAGAGTTATCTTATTCCACACTTCTTTTTGTGTAAAACCCTTGTTGATGCTAAATGTTGGAACTTCTTTATTCTTTTTCTTCAACAGGTTATGGGCCCACTCACCTTTACATGTGAGTTTTGAAATGCTTTGAAGTTTTTGTTGTTGTGTGGAGTTGATCATATTGTTGTTGTGATGTTGAGGTTTAGAAACTCCCAACTTTGAGATTCAGATCTAGATCTAGATTTAATTTTGTTCTTACTTATTATTAAGTGCATTTTGGATTTAGGATGTCATTTACATCTTAAAATAATGTTATAGAATACTAGTATTGTGTTTGTTGTTGAAGTTATGTCTTTGATCGACTAACTTTGTAGTTTCATGTGTTAAAGTAGCTTAAGGTGCTTTAAACACCTCTTATGGTGCTTAGAAGTGATTTGTGAGCATGAAAGTGGTATGAGAGTGGAAAATCAGATTTGAGACATTTATATACTTTATTGGACTTGTGAAAAGTCTTAGAAGTGAAGTTGAGAGTGTTTTGAGAGTGAAAACACTAGTTTATTCACAGAGAGGTAATTTTGAATTTGTAAGGCAGCAACACCTTGTTGCTGATTTTGAGAGCTTTAGGACTACTTCTCTTGATCTTTTTTGACACATTTCTTTTTTAGATATGGCTTCAAGTGAGGATGAAGGCTTGAGAGTAATTGAAAAAATTAGAAGAATGAATTTCTATCATAGAAAGAAAGAAAAGGAGCATCAAAGTCAAGACTCAGTACTCTATTCATATCAAAGAAGGGGCAACTATTCAAATCAACGAGGTAATGTCAAAACTTGCTTCAATTGTGGCAAAGTAGGACATTTTTCTCGAAATTGTTACAAAGGCAAAAATATGCACAGGAAGAATACAAATAGGTTGCAAGATAACTTTGGAGGAGAAGATTTTACATTCATAGCAACAAATAGAACCTCTATGGATGCCATGGCAAGATGGATTGTGGATTCAGGTTGTTCTAAGCATATGACACCTTATAAGTATTTATTTGACACTTATGAGGCTATTCCAAGATTAAATGAGGTCTTGGAAGATAGTAGCACATTTGAAGCCATTGGAATTGGCTCTATTATGGTGGAGGTGGTTGTGAATGGACAAACCAATAGGATAAGAATCAAAGATGTTCTCCATGTGCCCAAAATGAAGCAAAATCTACTTTCAGTGAGTAAACTTGTGATGGGAGGTTTTATGGTTCAATTCAACATGAATGGATGTTTTGTGAAAACATTGAGTGGAAACATGGTTGCTAAGGGCTCTAAAGAGGAACACTTGTACTATATCAATTGCAAGAAGGTTAATGGAGTGGAGGTGGCTGCATCAAATGAAGTCAAGTTGAATACATGGCATTGTCGCCTTGGCCATTTGAATATGAAGAGCATGATAGAACTCAAGTCTATAGTAAGAGGTTTGGATCTTCGTAAAATAAGCCAAAATACATTACAACTTGAATGTAAAGGATGCATACAAGGTAAACAACAAGGGGCTTCATTTCCAAGTAGTGTAGCAATATGTGCTACAAAGTTATTGGAGATTGTCCATTCTCATGTATGTGGACCTATGAAGACCACAAGTATTGGAGGAGCAAGGTATTTCCTCACTTTTGTTGATGATTTTTCAAGAAAGGCTTGGATCTACATTCTTAAAGTCAAAAGTGAGTACTTGTGGAAGTTCAAGGAGTTTAAAGCACTTGTTGAAAAACAAAGTGAATGCAAGATCAAGGTACTGCATATGGACAATGGTGGTGAGTATATGTCTAAGCAATTTGATATTTATTTGAAGAATGAAGGAATTGCTAGACAAACAACTACTGCACAATTTGGTGTTGCTGGAAGGGAAAATAGAAGCATTGTAGAGATGGCAAAGAACATGCTTCATACTCAAAATCTTGGTTATGAATTTTGGGCGGAAGCTGTGGTGAATGCAATATATACGAGGAATAGGTGTCTAACAAGTGCTCTTGCATCAATGACACCTCAAGAAGCATGGAATGGGAGACAACCTTGTATTTCATATTTGAAAACCTTTGGATGCATTGCAAAGACACCAAATTGTATGAGGTCTAAGCTTGATGCAAAAGGAACAAAGTGTGTGTTCTTAGGATACTATGAAGGTACCAAGGAATATAGGCTTATGTGCTTGGATAGCAACAAAATCATCAAAAGTTGTGATGTTGAGTTTTTGGAACATAAGAGTGCTTGTGAGCACTTAGAGATGTGTCCAAGTGGGAGTAATGGTGTGTTTGTGGACACATCTTTAAATTCAGCAAGGAAAGAAGAAGCTAAAGACAATGAAGATAGTGGAGATGTATACCAAAGAAAAGAGCTTAAGGAGATGGATAAGATGAAAGCTTCTACAATTGTTAGAACAAGCAATAAAGAAAATAAAGATGGTGGAGGTATGAGTAAACATCAAAAGCCACATAAGATTGAAAAGATGAAAGCTTTAACAGTTGGTAAAAATAAAATAGAAAAAAATGATGATATCAAGGATTATGATGATGATGATGATGATGATGATGATGAAAAATATATACCTTTGAATGAGAAAAGACAAGTTATAAGAGAGAAGAAAGTTATGAAAAAAAGTGAATGTTCATCTGCAAATGAAAGAAGATATCCTTTAAGAGATAAAAAATCACTTGGTGAATGGTAGAAGAATCATATCTTTCCTCAAGTAAGTGAAGAACATGTTAATGTTGCACTTGTTTCTCATGCATTGACATTATGTGATGCAATGAAGTCCACAGATGCTATAAAGTGGGAAAAGCTATGGAAGAAGAGTAGAAATCTCCCTTGGATAATAGAATATGGAAATTGATTTAACTTCCATCAAATCAAGCATTGAATGGAAAGTTAAAAGAAGATATTTATATGGATTTGTTTAAAAAGATAAGCAACACCTTGTTTGAGATGCAAATAATAGAAGATAATTAATGGCTTATATGTTCTTTATTAGACTAAGAGCAATTTCATGGACTTCTAAGAGACTACAATAAATGCAAGGTTGTCAACAAAGATGGAGTATATGCCAATAAGTCATATTGCAATAGAAGAAATTCAATTAACACAAGCTTTGAAGGCCATCCAATATTACTTCATAGGAAGAAGATTAAAATGGAAGTGATTGACATGACATATTATGCTATGGAAGACATGATTGTTGATAGGCCTCAGATATTAACATGGATATTAGATTTAAAAATCTTTGGCTAATAGCAAAGTGGGAGTGTTGAGGATAATAATAGAATAAATTATTAATGGTTAAAAGATTGACTCTTGAGATGTGAAAGGACTATCCTATAGATAAGTTACAAGGACAATAGCCTCGAGAATAGATAAGAGTGTATAGAATATGCTAAGAAATATCTTAATGGTAGGTGAGATATAAAAGGATGTCTTAATGGTAGGTTGGATAAATAGAATAGAGAATGGATAGAAGTTGTCTATTAGGGCTGCAACCTATAAGTAAAGGAAGTTAGAAGTAAGAGTTATCTTACTCCACACTTCTCTTTGTGTGAAATCCTTGCTGATGCTAAATGTTGGGACTTCTTTATTCTTTTTTTTCAATAATATACTCCTCGTAGATCTAATTTTGTATAGATCTTAGCTTCATTCAATTGTTTCAGAAGTCCAGATATCAAGAATTCCAATATATTTGAGGGTTATATTTTTCTAGCCATGATAAACCTAAAATAACTAGATTAGACAAAGATTTAATTATGTTAAAGATTACGTAGCTATTATGACCATCTATTGTTACTTTTATAGAATGGACTTCATGAGTGACATCTCCAAAAGACAATGGGTGACCATCTATGACTTCTATATGTACAAATTTAGTTTTTTGTA